>VXBL01009615.1:33160-151069 GCA_013400195.1 Aramus guarauna
CCCAGCTGCACAGACACAAACTCAGACCAACTAAACTATGTAAAGGTGAGCACACACGTTTACCTTTGTCGACCCACCACCTACAGATCAAGACTCCTCAAGACAACAATGCTGGATCCAAAGGGTGGTGAAACTTTTTCATTTTACTCTCTCTTTTTCCCTCTCTTTTCTCTCTTAACTTTCTTCTACTCCTTTTTTCCTTGATAGACATCACCTAGTTTTGCCTTAAAGTAGTTGATAAGGAAACAACACCTGCGCCATAGCACCTTTATCCGCCATGGGTTTTTGTGATTGTTGTTAAGAGAACCAATAAAATGTTCCTCTGAATCACTGTCATGCGCTTGCAGCCCAGAAAGCCAACCGTGTCCTGGGCTGCATCAAAAGAAGTGTGAGCAGCAGGCTAAGGGAGGTGATTTTGCCCCTTTACTCCACTCTTGTGAGACCCCACCTGGAGTACTGCATCCAGCTCTGGGGGCCTCACTACAAGAAAGACATGGAGCTGTTGGAGAGAGTCCAGAGGAGGGCCACAAAGTCGATCAGAGGGCTGGAGCACCTCTTCTATGNCCGTCTTCATGTCCCTGCTGTGCAGGGATACCCTTTTCAGGGGATTATAAAGATTCACCTTCCACATCACCCACCAAGCGGGGAGAGACAGTGGTCCATAATAATGTTTGGGGGTTACGGGAGGGGTAAAAAAATAAAAAAGCAACCAAAATGCAATGAAGAAACTAGTAGAGGATTCCACTCCCATACTACAAAACATTACTAGGTGTGAAATCCCAAAATGGAACCAAGTGAGGTTTGCAAAACACAGTGGGTGCTTCATGAGAGACCACGTAGTCAAGAATATTGTGGGTATTTTACCATGATACTTGGGCATCTCTATAAGAGACAATATAGTGAAGGCATTTAAATGGCATTTTATACTTGGAAGGGCAAACAGATTAGCTCTTAAACCAAACAAAAAGGCACAAATCACTACAAGTAGCTGGCATGATAATACCTCCCTGATGTTTAAATCCTGGACTAGCATTTTCTTGGGAAGGATGAGTCAGTCAGGGACTTCGCTCTTGTTCCTTCCTTTATTTCCAACAGGGAATAGCTAATGTCTCTGCCTCACTCACCAACTTGGATATCCTGGTTTGAATGTGGAGGAAGAATTTTATCATCCCTGACTGCTCGTGAATGTGTCACAAAGCTTTCAGCTGGACCTACAGTGCTGGGAGCCCTGATGAACCCTCCAGCTTACAGGACAACCATTCCTACTGGATTTTCAGGTTGTTGTATGTATTTGTTACAAATAGCAAACAAGATTAAGTTGATGTGACTGAATTATTTGCAACCCGCTTTTTAAAGGAAAAAAATAAACCCATTCTTTACCCAGAATCCATATTATCTGCAAACTAACTACAAATACTTAAGACTAAAGCCTCCACTCTACACTGTCCTGTAAGCAGCCAAAAACAGGGACCAAGTTTTCTTCCCTCTCTCCCCTCTTTCCTTACATTCTCCTGCACAGCATCTCACACTGACTGTGCTTTAGGAAGAAGGAAAAAAAAAAAGAAGGGATGAAAAAGGCATCATTTAGGATGGTGTCCTTCAAAAGAATGATCCCCACTGCCAAGTTCAGCATCTTTTTAAGGAGCCACCATAAGGACCATTGTCCCTAGGGCCTTCAACTGTGACACAATGGTGCAAGGATACTGGAAGAGGCTGTGTTGCAAGGGCTGAAGCTAACTTGTTTCATCAGCAGATCAGGAAGGGCAGCTGGCTAGCTTATGACCTCCTGAAGCTATGTGACTGAGGGAGGCCCAGAGGGCTACAATGATTTGTTTTGTGGTTTCTCACAGCAAATCACCTCCTGGGCTCAGAACTTGGGTGACAAGACTCATCTCAAATATGCTTTTTCTGTTCATGTTGCTATTGCCTGAAAAATTACAACCACTTGAAAAACAATGCTCAGAACTGCAACCACAGCAGTGGAGCTGGCACAGACACACTGACAAGCAACCTGAGACACTCTAGAAAAGTACCTATGTCCTGCATTACTAGTGAAACAGAATTAATAATATATGAGTGTGTGGTTTGCTGCAAGAGAAGGATGAAGGACAGCTTTTCAGCTAGCAGCTCAGCAACTGCACTGGGGAGAAGGGCGGAAGGAAGTTATGAAGTTCATTTTGATTTATGCCCTGTGAAACCTCCTACACTTTGTACGTGTGTTTATTTCACTCAGGCTTCAGCCTTCTGGACTATTTAACTTGATTTTATGTAATAAAGTTGCATTTATACCTTCCTGTGCTGTTTAGGGCATGCTGTATATAAAGATATAATATGGCAGTAGGTATATCAAACACAGACATACGGAGAACCTGAGGGGGTTGTTTGGCTTTTTTAATGCCAGCATGGTCTTATTCAGCCACCTACGTAATTCAGCCTAGCTCACCGTTTTAACAAACTTCAACACAGGGTTGCAACCCTCCACTCTGCCCATCTTCCTGATCCACATCCCAGGAGGTCTCAGTGGCCACCAAAGTGTGACAAGGCAGGTTATAAAGACAAGGCTATACTATTGCTTGCTGCTCTGAATGAGTCTGAATCCTGTCAAGTGCTTCTGCCACGTAAACCTCTATTTTTCCAAATGGAAAAACAGGGGGGCGGAGGGGGGGAGTAGAAAAGGCAAGCTTGTGCCCAGCTAGATCTAGCTGCATTTTTTTTCAGTCAACTTAGTTTCTTCTTTTAATTTCAAAAGAATTATGAAATACTACTGCTGTCCAAAAATACTGAACTAGGGCTTGACATATGTACCACCCACAAAGTTACATTTGGACTCAGGATCAACATTTTGGAAAACCGGGCCAAATCGCACCGGGAGCCAAAAGAGATGTCAGAACGAAAGAACTAGGACTGACATGATGTTACTCATATGCTAACTGGAATCTGCTCTAAATACATGGCGAAAAGATCACCAGAAGCTGTTAAATGCACAAGACAATCTACGGAAGAAGTTTCCCACAGTGCTGAGGTCATTAGCAGTGCTTTAGGCACTCTTTAAATAAAAGATTGTCAAAGTTACCTGCATATTGCTGGGTCAGAACTTGAAAAACTGGTCAGCTCCCAAAGACAGATTTCAGAGCCAAAATCCTAGATAATTTCTTACACGTGTTACGCATTCTCCTGCCATATAATTTGTTCTTAAAATTGGCCTTCTGAAAGCACATACCAATTCACGTAAAAGTAGAAGTTGATGATCAAAAACACAATCCACATTATATTTTCTTTTACAGCAAACTGTGTAAGGTGACTGGTCATGAAAAGTATTGCGTTGGCATCGCCAGGCACAACAGATGGTGGCGAAAATGCAATCTACCCTGACCTGGAAGGCTCAGTTCTGTGAGCGACAGGGGAATCCAGACTCTGTGCTCTGCTTTTCCATAGCACTTGGCTTTAAAAAGTTTGTCTGTATTTCCCATCTTTGCTAGCAACACCTGATAGTAAACTGAGAATTAAACCTAAGGAAGAGGAAAAAAATAAAATAAAATAAAATAAAATAAAATAAAAAAATCAAAGGGCTTAGGTTGAAGCATAGAGCAAAAGCCACTTGTGGCAAGCAAACAAGAAAAAGCACTATGGCTTCAGAAATGTCCTAGTTCATACTGAGTACAAGGATGAAGGCTCTCCTTTGAGACTGCTTTGTGGATTCAGTGTATTTCTAGCATTGATTTGCTACAACTCTGTTAAAAAACCCAAACCCAGAACCATCCCCAAACATCCTGCACCGCCCCCCGCCCCCTCCCCCAAAGAAACCCCCCCAAAAACTACCCCAGCTAACCAGCTGACCTCCTTTCTCCCAAGCTCAACTTTCTTCAGTCATACCAATAGAAAATTAGATTCTAATCTTTGAGCAATATAAAACTTGATAGTAACGGGGTTTTTCCCCCTCTCCCACACAAGGCATCAGTAGATTGGAGCTAACCCTTTGGATAACAGAGCTTAATCACCAGCCCAAAAGGAACTGTTTATCTGTACTGTCTATTGAACTCCAGGCATTAAACCAGTATCAGTGCGTGCTTACTACTAAGAAGAAAAAGTGTGTAGCGCAGGTTAGGCACAGAGCCACTGAAAATTATGCAATTTATGGCTGGATCCAGCCATAATTTTTTAAAAAATGTCCTTACCCATATGTGCTTCTGCAGAGTCAGGATCTCTAAATCCAGACAGCACTGTCTGATACTAAGTACCCTCTAGGTAGGTTAACTTTAATGTTCCAGTGCCTCAGTATCTTTCCCCTATTACTCATCTGACATATAGTTTAATGAGGCAAAACTACGATAAACAAAGAGAATAAAAGCACACAAACTATAGTAATGTTTGTTAAGAGAAAAGATGATAGCAAACCCAAATCATTTAAAGATAACAGACTCGTGCACATATGCACAAAATGGTTTTTAGAGAAAGATCTACTCTAAATCAAGACAGTCTCATGGGGTTTCTTTCAGGTAAAGAGGAAAACATACAAGTTTTAAAACATGTGTTTTCCCAAGAAAATTCAGAAACCCCTTCTTCTGAACCTGAAACTGTATAATGCTTCATTTTGCAAATCCCAGTTCTGTCTACCTATCTACAAATTAATAAAAAAAAAAAAAAAGTATTTCAGCATGACTTGTACAAACATACGATTTCTGGCTTGGTCAAATCAGACTGGCATGTGAGCTCTGGACCTCCAGGGAGCCTTCACTGTCCTGTACAGTCCTCAGACAGAGTCTGGACTTTGGAGAGGACATATCCCCCACCACCACGTACTCCTGTGGAAGTAATTCCTAAACAAAACAAACTCTATCCATCTTGCCCAGCCCTTTTTAAAGATTCAAGCACGGGCATCTTCTCTCAGGTACCTCCTAGAACACAGCTGATTTTTTAGTCTATTGACCTCTAACAGAGCATTAAAACAAACCGGTGGAGGGAAAAGTCAGGGATAGAGTTGCCAAGGACCCAGAGAGGTCCTTGCCCAAAAAAAAGGGGCAAATCATGACAAAAAATAAACTGAGGGTATTTATAAGCACCCTCTCTTGCTGCTTTTGCGCTGAGGACACTGGGAGGGACAGAGCAAGTGTACTGTGAGCGCTTTCATTCACTGCTTGTGACCACGTGAGCTTCCACTATCAACAAGTGCAGAAACTGTGCAGATACTGCGGCGGCACATCAAGTGGATCCATGTTCTGCAACAGACTCACCAGGCCAAGTCTTTTTTTTTTTTTTCTTCCCAGAGAATTTGCTATCTTGAGCGCTTCTTAACATTTACTTCATCTCTTCTACTTTTAAAAGACAAACAGGAAGGTTTGTCAGCAATTTTCTCTGGAGATAAAGGGTAAGGGAAGTGGGCTGTTAACACCCTATGGGCTTAATGCACTGTGATGGACAGAAAAACCGTTTGGAAATTCACATTTTGCTGTACTTCTTGTTAAAAGGATGTGGTGAGGCAGATGGGAGAAAGACTGCACGTTAACCTCGCAGTGCCTGCTCCACACTTGCTACTGGGGATCCTCTGAAAGGAAAGGAGATTGCTGTTAAGAAGGAATCATGAAGCAAACTCTTCTGGGAAAGATTGCTGGAGCGCAGGCTGGGGCAGGCAGTGAGCCACAGCAAGCAGAGACCTCACCATCCCACAGCAGTGCTGGAAACTCCTCCGAGAAGCAAGGGGCCTCCTCCCAGCCGGGAGCAGAGCCATGAGTCAATCCAGGGTGGCAAGGGAAAGAAAGAGGATTTCCTAGGGACCCAGCTGAGGTTATGTCAAATTTGTGCAGCTGGGGAAGCCAGAGAAAGCAGGAGCAGTGGAAGAGACTGTACCTTACCAGGAGGAAGAGTTGGTTTTGCTTGGGTTTTCAGATTGAAGATTACCTCATTTCAGTTTAGTTTCTTTCTGATAAAAGAGACTGGGAACCTTTTGTTTGCCCTTGAATATGCGGCACCCGATCTTATGCCAAGGCAAAGCCCAAGCAGAGACGCACAGCCATACAGGGACAGGCCTGAGCCACACTGCTTCCAGAAGGAGATGCTCCTGCAGGACATGACTCAGACCAACTTCATTCTTACTGGGCTCACTTGGCACTGGAGAGGCCATTTACAAAGAGGTTAACCCCAGACTTCAGTTTTCTCTTTTTGTTGCAGCGCTATCACTTTCTTGTTTCTGCTTTTTCCTGCCCCGAAGACACCAGCTCATCTCCTGTGGCATGTGCGAGCTTGGGGAAAACAGAGCCATTCGTCACTGTCAGGAGATGTGCTGTACGCAGCAGGTCAGCTCTCACCTCCTGCTGCTCCTGCAGCGAGGGCTGCAAATCTTGAAAAGATGCATAACATGCACATTGCAAACAGCCATTCATCATCGCGGAGCTGTGCCCCAGACACCCAGGCACAACCCAGCAAGCTGCTCTGGCTGTGCGCACTGAAGAGGCACGTCCCGTCCCGCTCCTGGCTACCTTGCAACAAGAGACAAGAGCAAAGACAAAAAAAAATAAAAAAAAAAATAAATAAAAAAAGCAAGGCAAGTGGCTGCGGATTATGGTTTCTGCTGCAAAAAATGACATCTTATCTCTCCCTTCTCCAGAAAGGCCCAGTGCTGCAAAGGTGGCCCATAATCATTAAATTATGAAAATGTAAGTTGCTGGGAGGAAATTAATACCAGGCATGACTGGGGAAAAGGCTGCTTTCTTGTGAAGTAATTATGAAATTAAAATTTGATCTCTCCCTGGCGATTGTACAAAGGATACGGCTGAGGTCTCGAACACAACAATACAGCCAGGATTTCAACAGAAGAAGCACAGAAGGTTTCACTAGACAAAAAAGCTCAATTAAAAAGGGGGGGCTGGGGGGGGGAAGAAAGGATGACTTTTTGTAAATTACATGAATTTGCCTAAAAGGCGCAATCAAGCAGGTTACGGCACAGGGTTTGCAGACTTCCAATTACTTTTTTACAAGTTGGAATCAAGCTGTTAGGAAATGCAGCTTATCTGAATAAGACTAATAATGCTAAGCTAATTAGACCCACAGGCATTAGCCAGCAGATAAATTCAGGCTGAAAAGAGGGACACTGTCACTTTAAATACTGCCTTGGGATCCGTGGAAAAGCTAATGAGGAGTGTCAGTTGGGGCTGTTTTATTAGGTGGTTCTCCAGAGGATATAGCCCGAGGTTTCTGTAGCAGGGCTTCTGCGCTTGATTCAATAAATCAATTTATATTAAGGGGGGGCACGGTGCAGGCGCCTGCTCCATAAAGCATTTCTGTGGCATTTCTCAATCTGCTCAGGCACTCCTCAGGCAGGCTACCTGAACGCGCTGTCAAAGGACATCGAGCCCAGCAATAAAGAATAAGATAGCGGCCGCATTGGCAATATTTGTTCAAATCAGCTCGCGCATTACCAAGCAAAACATGTACGTTGGCTCTCACTGGGGTATTCTGGATCCCCAATAAGTGATTAATGAGAGCCTGGTTTTTGTGAGCCGGAGTCTGAACCGCAGACGGCAAGGCGGGCTGCACAATGAAAGCAAAAGGCATCCATCCCAAACAAAATAAAATGGCTTGAAAAGTGAAGTTGCTTTTTTAATCAGATGCTTAGAGGCTGAAAGACATTCCCTGCTGGAAAGAAAAGGGCGAGCGCAGACCAGGCTGGCGGCTTTCCAGGCAGTGGACAATATTGACTCTAGAATAAAATGGGTTTTGCTTAGCGCTCGCCCCAGGGCACCAGTCTCCCTGCTTTGGAATAAATCAGGCGGGCGGGCGATTCCCCGGCACGGGCTGACCCTGGGGTGGAGAACTGTGTGCCACAGCATCCCCTCGCCAGACACGCGGACACGGAGCTGGCGAGGGCTCGGGTCTGATGCCGCCGCTCGCTGCCGGCTGGGGCGTCAGCCCACGACACACGGCGGGGGCTGGACTGGCTCGGACCATTTTTGATGGGATGCAGCTCAAACTCTGCGCGTTCCTGGAAGGCAAAGGAAGCCACCAACAAATCAAGTAATAAAATGGACTTTTAATCTAGGGTCCTTTTGCCACTCTAAAAGCAAGTCAAAAAGCTAAAGCCATGATCTGGAAACAGGGCTTTAAAGATCTCCACTTCAACGCAGGCAGCAGAAAGGCCACCATTTGCGTTCCAAGGAGGAACAATAAACTAACTTTGAAGCCACCAAAGGTGATACCAGTTGGTAGTACCTTCTGGATGCCTTGGGTTCAGTGCAGCACCATACGGCTCCTCCAGCCCCACAGGAACCCTGGAAGGAGCCATTGAGGGACACAGTAAGCCAGAAAACCAGGTTTTGGGAAGGTGCCTAGGATATCGTCAGAGCAAAGTATTTCAAAATTGTTCACACTGGATTTACCCACGAGTAAAGAAAACCTGACCAACCGTATCTTAACTTTAATTAAAAGACAGAGACGGAGAATACTAATTCGGTGCAGTCCTTTAAAGGAACAGTTATCATCAGGCCTGCTTTCTTCCCCCATTTATTTCTACCTCAGGCTACCCGCACCCTTTTTTAGCGCTGGCAGCACTTTGCTTAAATGGCCACCAAGTCTGCCCTGACGCTTTTGTTGCCAGGACTTGTCAAAGCCACCAGTACTATCCTCTCTCCGGATACAAATTTAACCTCTGCAAGCCATGGCCCTGAAAACCCCAGCCCAGAGACCCAGCTGTGAAAGACTGTCAGTAACACAGATGTCTGCCAGCAAATTACGGCTCGAGACAGCTCGGAGGCTCGTTCAGCAGGAGACACGGCTCTTAAGATGCCTTGCCAGCTACAGTACGCGTTTTGCAATGGTCGCTCAACCACAACGCGCGTGGGGCAAGGGTGCGGGGAGGCGGGCCACGCAGTTCAGCTCCCACCTAAATGGGATTTATTTTAGATACATTTAACACAGCGGATTTCTCATCCCAACTTCCACTGCGGAGAAATGAGAAAGGGTGTGAGAGCAGGAGGGAGAAGGGAAAGGCTGGTCTCAAAGCAGTTACAGGCAGCCTGGACTAGCGATGCAGGACACATTGCTGGATCAGTGGTTGTCCTAATGCTGTGGGGAAACTTGGCAGCTCTGCTACCACTGTGGGCTGCTGAGACAAAGCCAGTGTGGAAACTTCACATGAAAAAAAAAAAAAAGAAAAAAGAAAAGAAAAGATCCCTTCCCACACACATGTATTATGACAGACCCAAAGACAATAAACTTTTGTAATCCAAACAAGCTGGGCAAGCCAAGCCATTGTTGAGAATCTGAAAAGCTCCAGAGCACAGGAGAAGGGTAAAAATGAAGAAAAAAATAATCATACAGTTTCTAATAGAAAACACAGAAAGTGTCCTGAATTTTAAAATAAAACAGTTCATTTTCCTGAAGCAACATCAGAGCAGAGAGAGTTTTACTCCCTCTCACTAAAGGATTCAGTAATTAAGTGTAAGAGAGGCTGTTTCTTCCTAGCATCACCTGCACCTCTCTACACGTACGTGCAAATGTCAACACACAGTGAAGTTACCAACCAAAAAAAGGTTCAGACAATTGATCTTCTGCATTGTAAGCGATAAAGGTTTGGTAGCATTTTAGCATACCAAGATCTGGCTAGCCAAAGCTCCATCTGATGTTTTCTAGAAAAGGAATATATATGCTAATTTATTCTCCATGATAGATACTGTCCTCAGAAATAAATGCAGAACAGACATGTCCTCGGCTGCCGTGCCCTGATACATCAGTTAAATCTAGGAATTAAGAAGGGAAAGAAATAGAAGCAAAACCTTGAAGTGAAAAATGACCACTGTGAAACACCAGCCACCTCAAACCATCACCTCTGAGGGCCCACCAAGCTGGAAATGTAACGTTCTTGTCCACAATCTCAACCATTAAAACTGACTCAGACTTTTGGATAAATAGAAACAGATTGCTTCTCTGTTGCTTCTCCACTGCACACACTTCAATGGAAAACAAGACTCCCTTGAGCAAACATCCTGCAAAAATAAATGGATCCTTATTTAGAAGGGCTCTGATTTAGATAAATGTATGGCGATAGAGCAATTCCCTCACCATTTTCTTGTCCTGAGGCAAACAAAGAAGTAAATGATGCACTAGCTGTGGGATATGGAATAGCTAAAAGATTTTGATTCTTTTATTCAGGACAAAAATGTAGCCCCCATTTTCCATTTCCAGCCAGAAGTCAAAAGGAACAGCAGGGAGAGGTAGCCTCATCACAGTCTCCACATGCTTTTGCTTGGCACAAGCCACCTCTTTCTGGGACAACACTGAGGTGAATTCAGACTTGAATTTTCAAGTCACGGTTTAAGTATTTATTCTGGAATAACTGCTTACAGGTAGGCATATTTGTGCTAAACTGGTGGTACTTTTTGCATTGACCATATTAGAATCTGTAACTGGATCAACATGTGTCCTACACTTCAGGAAATTCAGAAAAATCAACACGAAAATCAACTCTCTTCTCCCGCCTGCCATATGCTAGACTTAACAGAGTTCACACACCAGTACTGAAAAACAATACATTGAATCAAATCTGCCATCCATTTAGACTTACCCAAGCTCCACGTTTAAAATTTGTGTTCCTTCTTATTTATCTTTCTTCTAATGCCAAACAGTATTAGCTACGCAATAAACATTTTGAATAAGGTGAAGTGCTATGCACAGATTCAGAAATGAGGTACAAACTGATACACAGAATTATCTCTTTAATTTTTAACCATTCCAACCCTGTATGCATCCCAACATTCCACTGGTGATTTTGACTGTAAAAATCACAGTAAGCAGAACTTCCACTGAGCTTTTTGACATGGCTCTCAAGTTCATTTGGAACGTCTAGTGTGCACAAATAGTTATTTTTCCCTCTTCAATCATTTACTATACCAAGTAACACCAAACTTGATCACTGTGATGCCCATTTATCTAAATCACTTAATTCTTTGCAGTTCCTCACGGCCCTTCTTGTTAATTAGAAAAAGAGCTGTGGTGTCACCTGCCAATACTGCAACTTCAATCATTCTAACCTCATTTCCTTCCCAAACCACTAACCAACTGGGGAAATGCAGACCAGCTCCCATGAACCTGGAGAAACACTCTTTGCCTTCCAACCATAACGAAAGAATTCTGCTCTTGCCCTCCTCTCAGGAAGTTCTTGGCCTATGATACTTCTGTAGCTCTCCCTCAAATTATAAGGGTTTTTTTTTTTTTTGGGGGGGGGGGGGGGGGGGGGGGGGTTGTTTTTGGTTTTTTTCTTCTTTCCCAATAGAATCTCACATCTTGAAAAAGAGCTTTTGGAAGTCTACACAAAGCCATTCTTTACTGATGCCTTCAGAGACATCTGCAGTTTAATAAGTAAACTCCCTTTGCAGAAACTGGGAGAGTGTCTCATGATCTTCCAAATGTTTTGCTGTTTAAGTCCTCAGTTGATCCAATGTTCTCATTCTGTTCCTATTCTTTTCCTCATGCCTGTAGCCTTTTTAAAATGTGAAGTCATCATTCTCAGGGTGAGACTGCATATTCTACTAGCAGCTGTTCAAGATGACAGACAATGATGGTTATTCCCAGGTTAACATGTTCTGCACAAACACTCCAGATAATATTAAACTTAGATCATTATTCTACCATTAAAACATCATTATATTTATGGTCTATAAAGTACGGGGCAAATCAGAAGCATGTGGAATTGTAGTTGCCTGTGAGCATCCAAGTATCCAAACCTACAAGAGTTCAGGCTTTTTAACTCCCTCCATTCTTTCCCTTCCCAAAAGGACATTTGCTAAAGATGCTAATGCACAAAACAGCATGGCAGTGAAGACCATTTGCATATATAGGGCCTTTGCCTTTATAGGTCACACACAGAGCCCACAACAGCAAGGATTAGGGCTTCTCTGAGTGGGAGTCACTTGAGAAGAAGCCTCTTGAACTGACACAAAACAATGAAAACATTTAGCCAGAGACAAAAAAACTCATCGTTCTTCCTGTCTTCATTAAGTCAATGCTGTTCTTTCAAGCCTTTCCATTTTAGGCTGGCTACGGTTTTTATTCAGATAGGCTCATCTCTAAAACAATTTCTCAAGGATTACCCAAATCAGGGGTCAGCTGCACTGCAGTATGGCAGGCAGCTCTTCCCTTCTGCAAGCATTCCTCAGCATGCAAAGATACGATGACCCACTCATCCAGATCCTATAAAAAGCTTCATCCAAGATAGGAAAGTTGTTTAGCTTTCAGGAAGATCCCCTGGCACATCTTCCCCTTTATGTGTTTGCTCCTCTTTCAGCAATCATATGTTAAAATGAACCAATGTCCTGGCTCTGGAGGGAGGTCAACTTATTTAAAACATCAACTTCTAAAAGAAAAATACATCTGAAAGAAGGAAAAACCTTTCTGTTTAGTACACAGGCGTACACCTCATCCTTGAGGCAGTTTGCACTAATCAAAGACATGTACAAAGCAGACAATTGGTTGGGGAGAAGGCTAACCCCATGCTGAGAAGGACACATTCTTACCAGCCAGTCATGTTGAAGTCACGGTAGAGCATCCTCTTTCCAACTTCCTTGCGCTGCACCCTCCGTGGAAACTCTAAATGCGTGAACTCATTTCCTAGCAAGTGGGGCTGCATGTAAGCCTGTGGGCAGAAACCAAGCCATAGACACCACATGAACATCAGCAACCAAGGCATCATCTATTTTTAATGAGCTGGCATTACCATCCCTTCCCACTCCCTTCCCACACACATTTTTTTTTTCCCCCTTTTCTTCCAAGGAAGATGATGAGCTCCTTTTCAGCAAAATATGTGCACGTACACGAGTTCTGACACTGCCTGGTGTCTGGCAGCAGACTTACAGGGATCAGTCCTCCTGCCCTCAAAATCCTTCAGTTCTTCTCCCTGCTCCTCAACATTTGGGATTTCTAATGTACGCCTCATCCACTGACCCTGAAGGAGTCTGCAGGGCTTCATAAAACAGAACACATCTCCTCTCATAAGTCAGCCACCTGAGAGAAGGGAACGATCAAATGACAAAGCCACAGAGCAAGTAGAGACTTGGAGGGGTGCGTCTGGAGTGAAGCTCAAGCTTTTTGACTCCCAGTTCAGTTAAGCCAACAAGGCACACAATCTAATATTGTGACCACACTTTGTCACTGCCTCGAGAAAAATGTTCCCTTTTACCTGCTCGGTGTGCTGCACCCCATCGCACATGACATGGCAAATAAACAAGAGTTGCAGAGCACTTCATATTCTTGTTTTTTTTCAAAACAACTTCCTTCATGCAAAATAGACTTTAAGAAAAGCAGCCGCCATTTTGTGTCACAACCACAGCTGATGTTTCTGATGGTGTTAACATTCGAATGCTGGTGCTGCTGTCCTTTCTGGTTTGCTGCTCTGCGATGTCAGGAGGCCTCTTTGCCGGAGCCATGCCCAAGGCTCATGTTCTCCAGAGCTGACCGTACTCAAGAGCATCACAAGGCTCTTTGTCTACTACACAGATTTTTGGTTTGGACTGAAACACATCACCTGACACGACAGGTTAATCCTAAACATACTGTATTTCTTCTTTCCAAAATAAACCTCACTCATTTTTCTTCATTTGCATAAACAAGCCTTTCCCCTTCCCTACCCAAAGCCACATTGTGAACAAGCTCTTCTGAAGACACAGTCAGACTGGCTAGGGTACTGAAAAAAGTTGTGTTTCTTAACCTTTCTGCAGATAACTCTTTTTCCTTATCCAGCCAGTTAAGGCAATAAAGTCTGTCTTATCTCCAGCAGCAGCTGCTGTCAGGGCAGACCAAATGAGCTAGCTTTAGTTCGTGGGTTTGTCATAAATCTAGCGCTCATCAAAGGTGAGCGGCAGGAAGCAGTGGAAGCCCTTATTGATCTACCTGGCAGCTATCATGCAGATAGTTCACAATAAAATATTTCCTGCATTTAAGAGCCGAGCCTGCTCCCACTCAATTTAATAGGAGTTGGATCAGGCTCAGCACATCACAGTGCTAACCTTCCATCAGCTTGTCCCTGTTCCTGTCGCCAGACATCCTTCCAGAAAACACCTCGAGCTTGGCTGAAACGGGGCTGAGGGAGATTGCTGTGGGTAGTCAACAAGACTGGTTTCTGCTTTCAAGAGGCGGCTTTCAAGCATACAAAATGTGATCTTGACATTGTGATCCCTTCCTGGAACAGGAGCTCCATCAAATTCTCTCTCCACATACAGTTAAGGGAATTAAATTTTTTTCCTGCAGTCTACAGTCAGCCAAGGTCCCTTCCCCCACCCAAATATTGTTTTCAAGGACCCTCTAATTGAATCACTGTTCCTTATTACAGAAATGGTTGAGAAGCTCTATAGTGACTTTTGAGAGGTCTAGCAGTATTAGTCCAGATGAGGCTTTCCGTACTTCCAGAACTCTGGATTCTTTATTTAAAAGCACATGTAAACTTTTTATTTTTATTTGTTTTCATTCCAGTCACAAAAAAGATGGAACATCCCTAATGGTTTATTTGATGTACTGCTACAGACTAACAGCAGAGAGCTGGACTCATTTTGGTACTTTTTAATTCTTTCTCATCTATGATATTGTAAACAATGAAGTCAGTCTGCTTTGAAAGTGCAATTCAGTTCACTTTTAAAAATGCACAGCCTATCTTGATTAAATTATTACAAACCACTTCTAGCTAAAGACTACTGTCACTTGCCTACAAAACAAGAAGCCTTCTTTAAAGCAAAAAAACCTCATACCTGACATCAAAATGAAGTTATTTAACCTTTAGATTAGTAGATTACTTACTAGGCTGGATCACAAGTCCAGAAGAAAAAAGTTACAGGTTTTTAGCATTTTTCCCCTTGAAAACAAGAATCTCCTTTATTGAAAAGGTAAAGCGATTGGGAGAGACTGCATTTCATAAAGATTTACTCAGATGGAAAGTCTGAGGTCACAAGTGAAATAAGATTAATAAAGCTGGCAGAGTTACCAGTGGACTGCTAATGTTCAAATAAGATTTCTCTTCCGCAGCCAAGCCTCAATGGTTGATTTACAATCCAGGGATCTTAACTTGATTCTAATATTTTTGGCGTCAGTGGAACAGAGGGAAAAGAGCAATTTGGAAGCTTCTGGTGCCTGTGAACTGAATTCTTATGTGAAGAAATGGGGAATTTTTGTTGGTGGCGGTTTTTTTTTTAATTTTTCTATACTTTTTACCCTTTTTTTTTTTTAAACAGTTATTTTTGATGCTGCCCTGGTAGTTCTACAGAGGGAAGAATGTTCTGTTATAAAACTCAGCTGTGACTTCCAGTCGGGTTTGTTGAGAACTGTTCTCCATTTATTACAAGGCAGGGCTCTTCTCCCTCTCCACCCCAATCAAATTGTTCTGGGCAGCAGAACCAGAAAATAAGTAAAAAGCAACACTTAAAAAAATTACAGATCTTTCAAGTAGATATACAAGCAGACACCATGAAATCCCCTCAAGTGATCAAATGAGAAACAAAAACAGCAAGTGAACTGAAAACGAGAATTTCATCTGTCATGAGGCACTACCATATTTTCCATTTTTTAATTTGTTTAGTCTCGATTTGCAAGAACCTCAGATCAGAAAAACCATTCACAAAACTTAAAATTTAATAAAAAGAGGGACTATCAAACACTTTCTATATCCTTACGAGTTATGTTCAGACAACATTGTTATTCTGCGTTACGGAACTGGAATATTTTCCAACATTTTTCTTTCAGAAGCTATTACATTTTTTTGGCATAAATCTGGCAGAGTCTGCATCATATGTTTTTGGTACTCTGCCATTTGATGGTGTATATTTTGTACTGGATGTATTACATCCAACATTAGTTGTTTAAAATGGAGTCCGCTCAAGGAAATATTAGTCACGTTTCTTTCAAAAGGCCATTTACTTCCTGCTGTGTTTCCTGGTGATCAGCAAAGCAGACGTGAAATTAAGATTAACCTAGACTTACACACTGGTGTGTCAGTTAATTAGGCGGCAGAGAACACTGCATGTATCTTATTGTACCTCGATAAGGCCTGCTGATGCCTTTTCCAGCTCCTGCAGTACACACTGCTCTGGGACATCACTAGCACTAGCGGCTTCACGGTATTCTGTGTTATTTTCAGAATTGCTGTTTTCCCCTACATCAACTGTATCTTAAAACTTTATCCTCTTATCATATTGTGCCATTCTCTCCAATAGGGTATTCTACTACAGGGGACTACCGCTCACGCACAGCACAATGCATCTGTAAGTTTTGCCCATTACTCAGCCATTATCATATGGACACATGTTTAAGCCAAACAGAGGTTAAAATTAAAGGAGGTGGTGGTAGAAGGAAAGAGGGAAGTGGGAGCCAAATCCATCCCTGGATTGGTCACAGCTCTTGTGAAAGGCCAGGGCACTTTCCATAAAACCACACGTCTCTTACCACAGCATCGTGCAATGTGTCAGATGGCCAAAGCAGTCCTACGCTGGGTGAAGCAGGGAGCCACAAAGCGTGAGAGAATTAAGACGCACCTGACTTGTAATTGAAGCACTGAACTGACATTTAGGAGATCTAGGTTCATTTCCTCTTCAGGCTGGGGTTCCCCAAGCAACCTTCAGCAGATAAGTTAGTATCACTTAATCCTCACCTGAACAACGAAATAAGAATAGGTCCTTTTTGAACTCATGCCTGTCCAGGCTCATGAACCTTTCTTTGAATGGTGCCAAACATAAACAGCATCCACAGCTCGCTGCCACTGATGGCCACCCAGTCTCTAGTAGTAGTAAAGCCCGCCCTGGTAGCAGCAGTGCACCATCTTTCCTCTGAGCTGTGAACTTTTGGGGCACTGCCTGGTTGCACACCTGGACACAGCATGCAGTGACACCACGCTTGGCCTTCTTCAAAGTGTGACTTTAATAACTAATAGAAATACACCCATCTACAATACATTCATTCATCACTCATTTTAAACACGTTTTCCAAGGGAATAAGTAACAAAATCTATGCCATTTACTGTTGCAATTTAGATTATCATGACTGAAATTAATAGTCTCCTCAGAAGATGAAAGGAAAATCGCCGCTGGCAGTTGTTGCCTGCACAACTGCTGAGTGTACCAGAGCAATTCCAAGTCAATACTGGATTTTGCTCTCCCTCAAGATACACCGATACAGGAAGCCAGGGCTTTCCTGGAGTAGGCGCTGTATGAGCTCTCCTGCCACACTGCTAAAAAGAAAAGACAGACACAAAAAATCAAAAGAAAAGCAGGCTCATGAAGGCCAGCCAGTGGAAGGCAAGCAGTATGGTGCACCAAACCTCTACAGAAGCCGAAGGACCAAGGGAATACTGGTGCAAGGCTTTCACGCCTCGCATCTTAACAAGGGCTCTCTGACTGAAGGATCGACTGCCTTCTGCAATACTCTCACAAGTCTCCTGACACAGAAGTCTGCCTCTGCCATACAGCCTGCCTGAAATCTACAGCTGTGTGTATGCTGTCCTCCCACTGCAAAAGAAAAGGGTGCAGATCCAGACAGAGGGATGACCATGCCCAGAACTGCTCAAAAGTCAGAATGACTGGGTGGTCAACTTGTTCTTTTGAAGTTGCCATGCCAGAGGCCTATGCCCAAGGCCATTCTTGGATACACGGCAAAAAACCTGCATTAAAATGGGAGCTGGATAGAGGAAACATTTGTTTCCCCTTCTCTCTCAGTTACTCAACCAATATTAGCTGAAGCACAGTTTTGTCTATAATCAGGCTGCAGGACTTCATATAGAGATGCTCACATGACCTGAACAACTCATTACCCCGCAGATCTCTTTGCACATGGAAATTAGGGCCCAGAAAAGACAACGTGAACCCAGAAGATGTCAGTTAACCTAAACCAACGTCCTGTGTGGCTGAAGCAATCAACAGGCACTAAATGCAGAGGAAAGCTCCTTCGCCCTGACTGTGCTAACAGTGTCTACTGCACAGGGAGCCAACGCTCAGCAGCCTGCCGGCTGTAAATCCATACCCTCCCTTTGCCTGTGCGGTAACTTCCCCACAGCGAACAGTATCTCTGCATTTACCCAGTAAAATATTAATGCTAAAATGATTAAATGACTTTCTGCCTATTGTGCAGGAAGAGCAGTGCAACATGTTTGAAACAAAGAAACTCAGCTTTAACTGCATATAAGAAAATAAATCCAAAGTAACTTTCAGATAAGAACAGTAGAAGAGAGATGTTGATGGTGCAAAAGACTGATAGCAGAACCTGGGGACAGCCAAGGTGAGTAAGAATTATTTGAGATCTAATCAGCAAGATAGATGCAACCTTTGGAGTGCAAATATTTATGCCAACCTTGTAAGAAATTTGGGGTTGTCTTTTTTTTTTTTTTCTTCCTTTAGAAAACCCAACACTAGAATAAAAGTATTACTTACAGAGTGATGTTTGAAATCATCTTTAATTTTGTTTCACGCTTTTGCTGTCTTGCATGTATTTTCTTTGAACATGACAACCCATAGCCCTGGCACATTTGTTACATATAGAATTAAAATAAACAAAGGTAAAGGAATTTTCTAAAGGAAACAGTAGAAATGCTTTTCAGGTCAGCTGCTGTTTTCAAATATAAGCCACAAAGGACATCAAAAGAGAAAAAAATCCCTTGTAGGCAATGCTTTATCTCGTATTTCCTACAGAAGTAGCAGACTCCTTAGATACTAAAGATACCTTTTATTTTAAAGGCAAACAAATTATTTTAAAAGTAACTGAACTGTAAATATTTATTAGGCCTCTTTTCCATTTGGTTCACTGAATAAGAACGCTTCCAAAACAGTATTTCCTCTGAAATTTCAGCTTCAAGCCAGCGAACCTGACTGAAAATCAAATGTGACAATTGCGGAAACATTTGCAATTTTTCTTTAAAACCTTCCACCCATCCCTGCCTTCATCCACCGGCATTCTGCCTAGGTTCAAACCACAGTGCTTGGGCCAGGCTGAAGATAAGAGACACCTTAAGAGCAAGGAATGCCACCAGCCTTGGCCTGTCCACCTCATGTCAGGCAAAGCTGACAGTGAGCCTGCCTTGGCTTAAGCTTAAATTTCTAAGAGGAAAAAGCAGGACACCAGAAGAAGCACAAAATAAATCTCTCAGCCACATTAGGAATGAAGTTTTGACAAATGGCCAACCAACTTCAATCAACCAGTCTGACTGTTGATGAAAAACTTAAAAAGTAACAGGATTGTTTGCACAAAAAATAACACCAGGCATTTTGACTTACGTTTCTTGGGCAGCTTATCAGCCCATGCAACTTGGTGTATAAAGCATCCCACATCTCCTCAGCTAGTCACCCTGTCCCAGCTTTATGGGTGCTGCAACACTAAATAAAACTAGCCTTTATTCACCCATCCTATCCAGCAGGTACCAATGCTCACTGAGATTACCTCTCAGTTGGATATCTTTTCCCTGATCGAGATACTGTTGATGTACTATTAGAGCAAATGAACAATGCCCTGCAATATTGTTCACATGCACACAAAGAGCAGTCTGTTGTATTTTATGCTGTCACACAGTAAACACTGGAATGGATTGAAATATTTTTGTGGCTTGTTAGCTCTATGTCTGAGCTCTCATTATCCAACACCAATGAGCTGCTGAAGGTCTGCAACTGAATAAGGTACATGAGCACAGCCATGCTAATTGATGGCATTCACAGAAGAGATAAGACTCCTTTCATCAGGATTTGCATCACCAGGCTTTTCTCCACATTTGCTAATGGCTAAAAGACATATGCGGTCAGTCACGGGTGTTCAGCAGACACATGGTCCTTCACTGAGCCGCAGTAACTCAGCGGCATGTGTCTGAACCTTGGATGTTACCGGGCAATGCATGTCATCAGCAGCACCTGATTTGGTCCTCAGGTCTCTTACCAGATACTGAAGGCGCTGGCGTTCGGTCTCTGGAGTGAATTCTGAAGACATTGGAATGACTTCGCCGTTTCGGATTATTATAGCTCTGTAATAGTAATAAAACATCATCAGTACAGAAAAAAAAAAAAGTAAAAAAATACCCAGAAAACCATAGGGTACAGTCACTCTTATTCTCTTCACAGTCACAGTAAAATAAAGCCATTTCTCTTCTACTGAAGTTGTCAGCAGAACAGGATAGTAATTCCTGCCCTGCATCCTTTAGGCTGGATACCAAAGTATATTTATATATGCCAAGTTCATTTCACAGCTCAAAAAAACATCCAAGCAACAAAGGCAAGAGTTATTTCAGTTGATGTCTACAGGGTATCCTTATTAAGTGAAATGCAGACACTCAGATGAGGTGCTGCAGAATCACTGACTGTAGAACAACTCTTTGCAGGTTTTAATCCCAGTTGTGGCTGACACTGTCTAAACTACTGCCTTCAAATGACTCATGCAAGCACTTTCCAGTTATTGATTGGTCATATGTCATGTCAGAACATTTCTACTCCAACAGCAAATGGAAATGGCAAAGTAAATCCTGTTTAACACAAATTTAACTAGTTACCTGCTGAAAGACAACAGGTAATGGAATGACTATAGATCAGCCAGGAGATTTCATAAGCACTTCTGCAAATGGCAGAGAGGAAATGCTCTCAAACACCTGCCTGTTGCCTCTTAACAATCTGCTATGCTGCATACAAAATATGGTCCAATTCTTCCCTGGTGTAATGTCACTGGCTAATACACAGTTACAAGAGGGAAGAATTTCCCCATTATTCCTACAGTATTCCTACAGTATTCTGTGGTCATGTACTCATTCACAGAATCACGTTCTTCTACCCATTATTTACGCAGCTCTGTAAGAATAGTAACGCTTGGTGCTTTTGAAGAACTGGATGAACTATGTATCATCCCAAAGATTTTAATACCTGTTTTGGAGCTGTTTCTCAACCATCAGCAAATTAATTCAGTGTTTGGACAGTAGCAGTGTACTAGCTCTCCTCTTGAATTTGCACAGAACTTGGTGTAGATAAAACAAACAACTGTTGCTTGGATTCCAGTTTTTTTATGTTTTAAATGGTCTCCTTTCTGTAATCTTTTCATCCTGTTGATGTGATATTTACATGCTAGCTTACTTCTGTTGATAATTTGATCAATTTGCTGGCATTGCTTCTATGCCAGGTGTTCTGATGGCACTCCAAGGCAACCAACACATACGGTAGGCACAAGAAGACTGAAAACTTAACCTCTAAATTCAAAACACGCAGGCATCTTGAGAAAACCAGCCCAGGTACAAACCAGCTCTGTAAAATTAGTGTCACTGGATAAAACTTTACAAACCTTCTGGGTATGATACTGGACTAAAATTGTCTCCAAATGATCACCTACTAGTGCTAGTAAGCAAAAGGAAGGAGCATTATCAAAGAGGAAAGGAACTGTTCACCTTTGAGGTTCATGTGGCAAAGGACTGGTACAGGATGGCACTGCAACGGGAGAGGTGGGAAAAGGCTCTAGTGATGAGGGGGAAATGGCTATACTTTGACAGACAACAAATTTACTGCTCCTGGACTTCCAGTACTCCCTTGCAAATAATCCTGTGTAGAAATTAGAGATGGCAAGAGTACAACCCACATATTGAAGGGTCTCGCTGGCCCTCCACTGCTATAATTAAAAAAAATATTGTGTGCTTGAAACAAGACAGACATGGTGGTTGTAACTCATTAATTTCTTAAGAGAAGTTTGTGCAGAATTTTTGATGGAATTTTTTTCCCCTTTATGGGATCTGAATACGTTACAGGCTTACAAAAATGCCGGGCCAATTAAAAATAATAAAGATTTGCTGCAAATTTTTCTTTCGGGTTTCTGAGACAGTCATTTAAAAACTGAATTAAGAACTTCACCACCACTTTTCTGTAACGCCTTTGCTCTTATTTCTGCAATTCCCAAGGTATTCGGCTTTGAACCAGACTCATTTACTCAAAGACAGTGGACAGCTTTTATAAGCTTTTCATATGTAATTTGACTCATTTGAGTAGGCCTCCATTTAAGGGGACTGTGGGTTTAGTACCGAGTAAGTACTCTGGCAACAGTCTAGACCAGATTGATCAAAGGAGCTGATCAGACACTAACCAAATTTTACATACTAGTTTTAAGGGAGTCATAAGGGATCTACTGATCCTATGCTTGTCTGAAAGAGCTAGTATAAAAACCCACACATTGACATAACTGCTAGCACGTCAGGCTAATTTTTTAATTATCCTTTGCTTCCCCTTTAATTACCATTTCACAGGAAATCCGTATTTTAAAGACCACTCCGACCAGTCTGGGGTTCGCCTTTTTCTTTGTGCACACTGACATATTTCCTATATCCGTTGATAGCTATCATTCTCACTTCTACAGGTAGAACTGGGTCCTGAGGGACTCACATCATATAAAAAGCAATTCAGAGGCGAGTGGGTCAACCTTTCATGGCTCAACTTATTTTCACTAGAAATTGCAGCCACCTGGGATGAAAGCACAACCCAGCACAAAAAAAAATATCTTTGGAGGGGCAGAATTAAAGCAATGTTGTTGATACCCGATAAAACAGAGCCCCAGTTTTATGTTTTTCATTAATGTTTTCAGCAGTTGGACTTTATTCAACTTGAAAGTTACAGCTGCTCGGAAGAGTCAAATGATTTGATCCGAGCAATTAGACGGCTCTAGATATGAGTAACGGGAGGGACAGACACAGAAGTACATATACAGGTCACTGGTGTGAATTCAGCTCTGGTGGGCTCATTATCCTCTTACCAGGCTCTTTACCTTTCCGCACCAGCTGCTTAGCAGTTTCATGACAGCAAAGGGTATTTCTGACAGCCTAAGTCACAAAACCGGACACCTTCGTTGGCTGTCTCACTGGAGAGGCTGGGTGCAAAAGCCTGGCCCGGGAGCCACCCTGCTCGGTGGGATTTTCCTGTGATTGAAGAGATGCCGGATCAGGCCCTAATTGGGTTTGGAGACTGAACTGCCCTTTCCATGACCTCACAGTGACAGAGCTGCCAAACACCGACCGAAGGCTTTTCCCACTGAGCAACCTCCAGAGCCCAAAGTCAATAACTGCTCACGGGGAAGGAGCCCGGCCGACGCGGCAGCCGCAAACAGCCCGGCAACTGCTTTTATAGACCTCCTCTATACGGTCCTGCAGGACAATGAATTTTGACTGTACGCTTCCTAATGGAATAACAAGCAACATCACGTTACGCGAGCATTACTGCTTCTGCCATGCATGAAAGATGCATGTATGCAATGAAATAGTGCTCTGAAAGCATTTAGCTCCCCATGCATTGTGGAAACATGAATATATTATTTTATACCAGAATACAGCTGTCCTATTAAACTGTCAGAAATAGCTACATAGGAAGCAAGAACTCGAAGAGATGCAGCGCCCAGAGAACATCTGATTCTGCCATGTTTAATAGTGACATTTTAATTTCAGCCACACTGGTGAAACACATTATAGCAGAGCCACAAGGCAAGCCTGCCAAAGGCAGCCACGTGATTCTTGTTTGCAGGAAACAAGTATGTCAACACTAACCAAATATTCTCTGATGACAAGGTTGCTTCAGATCCATACCAATCATTAGTTTATATCGCCAATGAAGTAGCAATTAAAGCAAAAGGTTTTTTGGCAGCCCCCTTGGTGCATGCCCCTCCAAGCTCTACGGCTCTGATGCCCTCTCTACGCAGCATCAGCCACAGCGAGCAAACAAACGGGAGAAACTGTTCTCAAGTCTTGAGGCCATGGAGGCCATTAAGTCACTTATTTTGATCCCTTCTAAAAACAAACTATAGATTTCCCCGAGTCCTCTCTCTTCTTTTGAACCCAGCTACCTAACACCCCACCCACGCAAACTGCAGGATCGTACTTGCCCTCGTGTTTCACTCTGCACAACAAAGAAAGCGTGTTCACTAATCTGGAGCTGGTAAATATTCACAGAAAATAGGAATATACTGGGGAAAAAAAAAGTCCCCAAACCACAGCTGAAATAGCCTAAAATGGAAGAAACAAGAATCTGATTTTATATCTCTCTTCTGGCCACTTCACTGAATTTTTCTGGTTCAGAGGAGCTGTGCCCTGAACAACTAAATGTGGAGTCAGAGACGTGCCAGCGCCTCGGTGCGTAAGGCGGGACTGGCAGTCACAGCAAGCCCTGCAGTGGGCTACCTCCACTCACTCACACACAAACGAAAAGAAACACCAGGAGCTTAAAAGGCTGCGTGGAAATCTACAGAAAATACTACATTTATCTTTTGGATTGACATAACGGCATAGTCCATGATGGTCAGGTAAATTCATGCAGAATCTTAAGCATATGGTTATTTTCTATATTCAGATTCAATACTTCAGAAGTGTATTTGGTGCTTTAGTATACATCCCCTTCTATGTGGTGAATGAAGCAATAAAAGGGTAAAAATCTGCCACTGTGTTGTACTGCTGCTGTCGTACTCAGGATGTAGCAACAACACTGGCTTAAGTAAAATATCAATATATCAATTGCTTTTGCATTTTTAATATGGATAAAACAGCCACTTCTCCTTGAATCAAGCAGGGTTTGTTTTTCTTCTTTTATTTTTTCTTTTGTGGAGAACACCATCAGCTGAGAATTGCACAGCATCCTTTCTGAGTTTCTTATGAGAAACAAACAGAGGGAACTCATACATTTTAGAGGAAGCTATTGTTGGTTACTCTCATTTAATCATACAGAGAAAGAAACACTTTAGTGAACAAGGTCAAAAGTGTAATTTCACTGCTGTCATGGGTCTATTGGGATTCTGGTTTTCAAAACAAAGAGGCATCTCCTACTGTTAGGAGTATTCAGGGGACACCCTGATTCCATTACACACTTTTTCAGCCAAAAATGATTTGAAACACAACATTAAACTGCACATTTCTACAACAGAGGATAAAAATCTGGTAAAGGTGACAAAGAGAGACCATTCGGAAAACCTTTTTTGACAGCATATATCAATTCCAAGCCACAGGGAGGATGTATCCATTTTGTCAAAAGGTGTTAAGCATTGTGGATTCGGTACAGATGAAGCAGAAGTGTCTGGCCTGTCTGGAGAGGTATTAAAAATGTGTCAATGGAAAAGAAAGAGGGATTAAACTGACAGAAAGAATAAGGCAGGGTTTTATTACAGTCAAAGGGGATCCAAGCAGTAAATTTTAATTAGGTGTGTCACAAAATAGCTGAGAATAAAAAAAAGTAAATCCTAGAACTATGGAATCAGGCTAGATGGGTACTTGTTTACTATGGTAACTAAATGCATGCATTTAAAGAAGTCAAGGAAGAGCAATGCTTATGTGGGGTGAGCTTCAAACCAGTTTTGTTTATTTACCTTTTCTTAATTGCTAAGAAGTGATTCTAAAAAGATTCAAAAGAATGTTTCTTCTCTCTACATGAAGTACTGGAACTTACAGCCATTAAAATTACTGATGACTTTTAACACATTCAGCCCTGGCACCTTGGTTTTTACTTGTTACAAACTGAATTACTCTCCCGTAGTCCCACGCAGACTCATTTCTCAATGTTTCTTTAGAAACCAGGTGAACAAACACCTCACTGCACTGGCAATAATCATGGAACTATAGTGCAAAGCCTTTAAATGATTTCCTTAATTTTATGAATTAAGGCAGGCTGGGGATAGTGAAACAAACCATTATATAATGTTTAGCTGGCATTAAAACAGGTCCCAGCGATGACATATCCATCACCACAAAACTCAGAGGTGAAAGTGGCAAACTTCAGCAACGTCAATGGAAAAAAACCCTGGCTGCCTCCCACCCGTAATACCTGAGAGATGTTTCAAAAATGCCCCACCACCTACATAGCATCGCTACCAACAAGAAAACAAGCAACAAACTGGGGAGGGGGTAAAGCCAATGAAAATTGCCTCTGTCTTCCTTTTCCCTCTACTGCCACTCAACAGTCTTGCCACCCTGGTTGGTTTTTTTTTTTTCATATTTTCCAGTGCAAACATCAGGCTGTCCACAGAAATATTGTGACAAAATAGAAACACTGGATCATATTTCTTTCAGCCGAACAAAGCCAACATTAAGAGGGAACGCATTCTCCCCGCTCATGGCTCTTCCTGTGGCAACGGAGCCTCATCGTGTATGCTGTGGTCAAAGCAGCTGCTCAGACGCATTCGTTCGTTCATCACTTGGGGGACCCTCAGCTCCCTCAAGGCAATAAAAGGTGTGAGAACTCGCCTTGGTGAAGTATTGCACAAAGGTTGGGTTAAAGTGATTTCCTACAGGAGCGTGCTTCGGCATTTCCTGCAGGAACAATGAAGAACCCTCCCAAACTTCTGCTAAGGGCTTTAGCAGACTGTCAGCCATCCCGGCTGCTCCGAGGGTTAACGTCTCAGCAGCACAACCGCCGCGTACAGCCCTGCTCTGGCAGGACTGCAACACCGGGTGTTCCCAGGTATTTCATTCAAGGGCCTTTTTCAATGTCATCGCACCAGCACAGAGCTAAGCATACTACACTGCTCTTGTGGGAACGTCAGAACCTCCTCCTGCCTTTGAAAAGAACCGGGGAAAGAAATTATGAAATCCAGTCCCTGCAAGAAACCCTGAAAGTTGTCATTCAGAAGCACCTACAAGCATGGAAGTTGTTCCTGTGCACACATGTGTAGAGCTTCACGTTGTTTCCAGTCACCCAACTCATTCGTATTTACGTTTCTAATGCTTATTCAGTGATTCCTGTGGAGAAGGCCTCTGGGCAAAATGAGGCTGCTGGTATACTCTAAAGCCACTATTCTGCTGGTCTGTTTTCACTAAATGAATTGTATTATTTTTAATAAAGGATCACAAATGGGCAAGTAGAAGCTGTTTCTCAAAGCAAAATAATATTCATAGATTTCCATGGAAGGGCTTATTTCCCATCTACACTAACACCTGAGCCAGTCAACATCTTCCTTACTGCCACCAAAAATAATAAAAATCTTAACTTTTAGAACTGATCTCACATTCCATCCCATATATTCAACTAACAACTTAGTAAGCTGCAGAAAAAGGGATTTTCTACTCCTGGCAGCCTCCCTCTGCCCTATATATTGCATCCAACAGTGAGCCAACACACTGTAACTAAATTACTTCAGTTGTTTCTGCATCACTACTCACTCTACAGTTTTAAATTAAATATAATACAGAGCTTGCAGGCTGTGCACAGAGGAGACAGCTTGGAGAAGATGCATTGTCCGGTCATTTTTTACCCCAGGATCTGCATGCTTCTAGTTCTCAGTGTCTCTTTGGCGGGCTGCAGCTCCATTCCCATGGGAGTCTCCCGTGAATTCCCTGCTCTAGTTTAGATCCTCAAGTGTATTGCTTATCTGATGCAATCTAAGTATGGAGTTGTTATTATTAGCAGCTTCCCTATTATTAGCAGTTGGCTTTATTAACAGTGTTTCATTTTAGGGCTAATTAAACATTTTTTTTTGTACTCCTACCCCATCACTAATGGGGTGGCACTGGCTATCTGTATGCAATTTTTTTGTTTGCTTGTTTAATCAGGAAAGTATCTTTTGCTATTGAACCAGTGGTGACTTTATACGTTTATCTATACACTTCAAGTATTGTCTACTCTGGTTCCAGTAGCACTAAACCAAAAGCCAATGAAATGCTCTGTAATTAATTGTGTGTACTTTCCCGTTGGTTTACATCTGAACCCACTGATCTTTCAGAGAGGATTTCAGTTGGCAGCTAGGAAGTTATTACAAGCCAGTTTATAGTGAGTTTATAGGGACACTGCTAGCACATGAAAACTGCCCACCATCAGTTCCAGCATCTTTAGGTTGGAGATTTGCTGCCCTCATGGGATTCATTTTGCCCGTGATGATTTCAGTGTATCTTTCATTTGAACACAGCTAAGTCCAGGGTTGCAACGATGATACACCACCGCATTTCTGTATCACGGCTGAACAACATGCCACCAATTACTCAGGCTGTGCCAAGGAAATGAACAAAGAAGTGCAGTCACGTCTCTGTGGCCAGCTCTGAGCCTCAGGACTGGTATCTGTGGAATCAAAGTCTTTTTCCCTGCTGTCGAGGATATCACATTCATCTCCAGGACGAGTTACTATGGCAACTAAACCTGGGCTTAGTGGATGAAGGCATCGCTGTGCAAGTCAGTGTTTATTTTGCCAGTAATATGGCTGGGATATGGCTGACCACGTAAGATGGAAGCAGCACGGATTTTCTTCCCCCCCTACTCTTCAGTGTCTTACCATTGAGGAAGTCAGAATGACTTTTAGGACCTAAAGCACCACATCTACTTTGATCTCAGCTTTTCTACTTAACTCAGCAGCAGTTGCAGGATATTGGAACAATCTGGACTGAGGGGCAAAAGCAGACTGAAAGCTGCACTCTCTGCACACTCTGCATCAGTGAATTTTTACCCAAGCCCTGCTTCGTTCACCCATGCAGAAGTGACATGGGAAGCCCTTGCTAAAAGCCCCAGGAGCACGGCTCGAGCTGCATTGCGTAGCTGCTGCTGAAACGGAACAGCCTGGGCTGCCTGGCAAGCTCACTGAATTCAGGGGATGAGAAAAGCTTTCCAACACAGTAAGGACTGCAGCAGACTTGAAACACTCACCCAGCAAAGCTGGGGTGCTCCCCCTGGCCCTCCTCCCATAGTACAGATGGGAGCCAGAGGTCTAAGGTGCCCAGCCTGCTTCGTGTGCCTTGGCCCTGCCCTTTGTAACACTGGAATGAAAAACCTGTGGGTCTCTCTGTGGTCAGCTACTAAGGCACAGATTAAAAAGATGGTTTTGAGCTTAATGCACTGCACTGAGAGATCTGGATTCTGTTATATTCACTTATACCACAAGCTGTCTCTATTAGAGGTCACAGGCTCCTTATGCATCAGTAAAGTACTGGTAAGAGAGTGATTAAAATTACATCTTGGCATCCTTTGCCCATCTTGCCTCAGACACTACGAGCTCTACAGGCTACACATGCACCATACATGCAAAGATGTTATTACAGCAGGAATTATTCCTTGATCAGTGCTTACATTCACCAATAAAAATAGACAGCAAGGGAATTTTTACTTGCAGTGGCAGCAACCAACATTTTTTTTTTGTCTGGCTTGATTAGTTTGTTTGGGTTTTGTTGGTTTGGGTTTTTTTTTTCTTTCTTTTCCCTTTTTTAAAGGCTGAAAACCTATGAGAATTAAAGTTAATAGAATTCATCACTCCTGGAAACTCACACCAATGAAGTGTGGCTTGCCAGTTTACTGAGATTACTTGAATAGCCAAAATTCCTCTCCTTTCTCCTAATCTGGAGCATAAGGACTTCCTAGGTAGATGATGCCTACGTGGTTAGGACCAAAGACTGAATGTACCCCTCATCAAAAATGTTTACAATGGCTTTAAAACCTGCTAGATCACCATAGACATTGCTAAGGCATACACTCTCCCAGGAAAAACAAGAGTTTGGACAAGAGACAGGACATTTGTTTTGATTTCAAAAGCCTATGAACATTTACTGCCAAATTAATCATTTCTGCCAAGTCAGTGCTGGATATGACGTGCTAGTACCCTGGAACTTATCATCCACTGGATCGCTAGAAAATTCTCTTCCTCATCACAGAATGGTCCCTTGGAAGGGACCTCTGGAGATCATCTAGTCCAACCCCCCTGCTAAAGCAGGATCACCTACAGCAGGTTACACAGGATGGTGTCCAGGCGGGTTTTGAATATCTCCAGAGAAGGAGACTCCACAACCTCTCTGGGCAGCCTGCTCCAGTGCTCGGTCACCCTCAGAACAAAGAAGTTTTTCCTCATATTGAGATGGAATTTGCTGTGTTCTAGTCTGTGCCCCCATTGCTCCTTGTCGTCTCTCTGGGCACCACTGAAGAGTCTGGCCCCATCCTCTTGACATACACCCTTTAGACATTTATAAGTATTGATGAGATCCCCTCTCAGTCTTCTCTTCTCCAGGCTAAACAGATCCAGCTTTCTCAGCATTTCCTCATACGAGAGATGCTCCAGTCCCCTCATCATCCTCATAGCCCTCCACTGGGCTCTCTCCAGTAGTTCCCTGCCTGTCTTGAACTGGGGGGCCCAGAACTGGACACAGAACTCCAGATGTGGCCTCGCCAGGGCAGAGTAGAGGGGGAAGATAACCTCCCTTGACCTGCCGGTCACTGCACACTTTGCATGCAATGACTTATTTCTGATCTAACACTTCTCCACACCTCAGCTAAAGTGTTTCCTGAAGTGCCTCCAAACACTTTACCCAGCATAAAATCCTGCAATATCTGAGGTGGCTGCTATTCCTATGAATCCTGTGCTTTTGCTTCTCCCTGGAATGAGGCCAGAAGGGGACCAGAAGTGCTTTTTGCAGGCCTGCAAGTCAGGCTTCCAAGGAATAGAAGTTGGGTAACAGAGAAATGGGACTTGGCCATATCTCCTGAATGTGACTAAGATGTCACGCTCCTTTCCAACATTTTCGGTTACGCAGGATCAGACTTCTCCACCTACCAAACTGCAGTCAGTGAAGGAGAATGTGTGTGGGAGAGACTCGCTTCATTTTGAATTTAGTCCCTCCTCACTACACAGGCTCCTGAGCAGACCAGGCTTAGGTTATCTGTTGCCCTGAAATGATCAAGCATTTATTATTTTCAAGTAACTCCCTCAAAGAATTAATAATAATCTAAAAAGGGGAGGTGCACACAGCTTGCCCAAAAGTGTTGCTCTTGCCTCTTGGGAGGCATCTTTTGAGGATTTGGAGGAATTAGAACTTCAGAGGACAAAGAGGAGTCCTGGGACTGGGTGGTCCCAGGGTGAAAAGGCCCTGTGTGTGGTTCAGAGATTTGCAGCTCTTTTTGTGCCGTCTTTAGGAGGAGGCAGGAAAAAGAATGCTTTTCCAAATACTGCAGACTGAAGAAGCTCGGTAACTGAGTTAGTCTTTCCTCTAGAGATCTCCAAGTACTACGTACGAAGCACAGTTATTGTTGTTTATGCGGACACAGATGTAAGGAGACAGAGGGCTTAGGGAGACCACTCAAGGGAAACAGGAAAAATATATACCATTTAGATTACAAGATGGGTAGTTAAGAAAATCAGAAAATTAAAGGTTCTTAAAAGTACTGTGAACCAAAGATTAAAGTAAACTACCTCTACAATAGCAATATACTAGAACATTTTTTGGTTTCCATCCTCACACAGTGTTAGAGCTTCTGGCAAAAATCACCACGCTGGACTGCCATGAGGAAGAGGTCAGACACCATGAACCACAAAAATGGGTCAGAATCATCAGTTCTGACTTCTCAGAAATTCTATTTAAGCTATAGTGCCAGTCAGAAGATACATGGCTTTTTCCAAGCCTCTCTTATTTACCTCATAAGAGCAAATTAATCCCCCAAATTTGACTTCCTATGATGAGAACTCTGCATGAGGAAAAGAGCTGACAAACACCATGATACAGAAGAAGAGGAAGTATAAATGTAGTGAGATTCAACACAAGCAGCAAATCTGGAAAGAATTGAAACAGTAAACAAAGTACAACTCAATTTTCAATTCACTATTTTATTACACTGGGAGAAGTTGGTGCTATAAACACACCCTCCCACATCAGGGCACCTGAAGCACCAAGTTATTTAACCTGCACTCAGATGGAAGCACCAAAAAAAACATTCACTCAACGAACTCCCATCATTTAACAATACCAAATGCCTTAGCATTAATTCTACACTTGGAAAAAGGAGGAGAAAAATCTATTCTGGACATGAGGATGTATTTTCAAGCAGAGGGTGAATACGCCCTGAGAACACAAGCACAGGGATGCAAAAAGATGATAATAAAGCTGATGAAGTGTCCTGGTTTCAGCTGGGATAGAGTTAATATTTTTCCTAGTAGCTGGTACAGTGCTGTGTTTCAGATTTAGGATGAGAATAATATTGATAACACACTGATGCTTAGTTGTTGCCAAGCAGTGCTGACAATTAAGTCAAGGACTTTTCGGCTTCCCAGGCCCCACCAGCAAGGAGCCATGAGCCTTCCACAGGAGGGGCACAAGAAGCTGGGAGGGGGCACAGCCAGGACAGCTGACCCAAACTGGCCAAAGGGATATTCCATACCATATGATGTCATGCTCAGTATATAACCTGGGGGGAGCTGGCTGGGAAGGGCCACAGCTCAGGAAGTAGCTGAGCATTGATCAGTAGTTGGTGCACAACTGTGCAGTGCATCACTTGTTTTGTCTTAAACTGTCTTTATCTCAACCCACAGGTTTTGGGCTTTTTCGATTCTGTCTCCCATCCCACTGTAGGGGGGGAGTGAGTGAACAACACTGTGGGGTTGTTTTAGCTGCTGGCCAGGTTAAACCATAACAAGAAGCAATGCAAAAAATCCAGTCACCCTGCAAGTCTGTGAAGCCTCTGAAACATCAGGCTCTTTACTTTGATCCCATCTTCTGTCAATAAATCAAAAAAATCCAAGAACTCATTTGCAGTTTCAGTGAGTGTTTCAGGACCTATGGAAAAGTCAATCAACGTGTAGTGTTCTGCTTCTCATGCAATGATAAAAGCACAGCTACCCTCCGTGGCTCCAAGCACAGCACAAAATGGCAGTGCCTGCAGTCTCCAAGCAGCTCCTTAGCCAGACAACATGAAAGCCAGAAGAACACTCACGCCAAAGACAGCTAATACAATCATATTGCATTATAGTCACTGTAGTGATTGTAGTGATATTGGGCAAACGTTATGTCACATAACGCTATACAATAATTGGGCAGTAATCAGTAAAAACATTAAGTCCCTGTTTTACTACTACTTCATCACTAGCTATAAAACAACATCCTAATAAAGAGCATAAAACTAAAAAGAACTGAGATTAACAAGGTGTGTTATGGCAGTTTAGAAGTAAAAGTCACTTTAGCAATATAAAATTGAACAACACTATTTAAAAGAATGAGCAGAGAAGATTTACTATTCCTTATTAAAAAAAAAAAAAGTAGCTATTCCGAGAGCCTGGCCTAGTTGCCATAGTGTATATGTCAAACTGGTAAGCAAAGCATAGTGCTTTGCTCACCAGAAAAGTGCTATATATTGGATAGCTAACTATAGCACTATCAGTCCCTAATTAGATAACCTTGCATGGACAATGCTAACCATTTAGAGGAAGAAAGAGAGAGAGAAAAACATTAGAAAAAGCTTTGGCCAATATTCAGACATTAATTTTGACTGTATGAGTAAGTATATTTATGGCAGAGTCCAAGAATGATCAGACAAGCCATTAGAGAATGAAAGCGGCTCCCTCCAAGTTGTTTTTATCAGGCTCTGAATACATCACCTCATTTTTAGTAGGGTTCTGGTATCATGTGCAGTTAACGTATAATTATTACAGAACTGTGATTGCATCGTTAGCAGAAGTTTAATTATATCATTGACATTAGTGATGCCATAACATCAAGCTCAATAATAGTTCATAACAAAACCTACAATTAGCACAATTTTTCCTCCCTTTTACCCCAACCAAAAGTGTTCAGCTTGGAGAAGCCTAATAGTCCATACAGAAGTGAGCTAGGGCTGAACCTGAAAGGATTGCTGGCTGGTAATTTAGTAATATGGTAATTAAAGTCTTTTCATGATGTAATTACACATCAACTACAAAAGGACAGCTGCTATACAATACTGCCAGGGTACGTGGCATGAAATGATTAGATTTGAGAAGCTTTGGTGGTTAAACTGAATACCACAGACATAAGTCTGAGGTATAGCTGGCACCGCATAGCACATTATTATTCAAGTCTCACACTTGGCGTTTCCTTAGTCTCATTGTGATAGTAACAGTTTGTTGCACATACCTTGGGCCTGTGACAGCAGAAGCTGTTCAAAACCCACCTTTAAAACCTTCTGCTGTTTTGAAGTTGCCTGGAATTAAAAGACTTAACCTTCTGGGCAGAGGCAGTACAAATGAGGTTTGAAGGAACCCAAAATGTTTATTTCCCACCCCTGCAGCACGAAACCTTCTCTCGCAGACTCCTGTCTGTGGGAAATGTAGCTTGATTTATTTGTAGGCTTTTTCCAGTGGGGAACTGGAGAGGGGAGAAGGAGAATGAGGACAGAGAAGAGGCACAAATGAGTAGGTGAACTCAAAGAAACTAAAGCTCTGCTGAAGAACTGATGGTTTCAGCATCTAGTTCCAACAGCAACAAGCAGAAGTCCCGTTTGGGTGAAAAAACAAACCCCACCTTTCTTCTCAAGAGCAGACAAACTTTTTTTTTTTTTTTTAAAGTAGTTTCCTTATTGTATTTCTCACCGCTCTCATTTGTATCTGTACAAACCGCAAAGTTGACCACACAAGGCATGAGACAGCAAAAAGGAACATATTTTTCCAACTAAGATGAATAAAACTTCTTGGCTACGTGACTGGGCTCTTAAAAAATACAGGAATGCACTGTGCACCCTGGCAGTAGGCGGACAACCTCAGAGCTGCTCTTCTAGTCCTAAAATGTCCTTTGAATGATGTGGAGCAACTTAGATGTTTTGCAATAGCTATTTTTTTCCCCCCTGAAACACAGGAAGTGGGGATTTGGTGGGAGATGGATCCAGATCAAATGATCTTCTATGCTTTAAAGCTTTTATTTTCTTGAGCTAGGAAAATCTAGAAGTGGGCTTATTTGAAAGTGAAAGGTTTTGGGGAATCCAGAGAATTCTCCTCAGTGTGAGAAAGGTTTCTGTGACGTTTATTTGGAAAGTGCAAAACCAAACTATTTTGGATCTGGAAGGAGTCTGTGACCTACAAGATGTGACGTATGAGTAGAAAAATTTGAGTCCTCGTTCAAATAAGACCCAGCCTTGCTAATGGCTTCCCTTCTAATTCCTGCTCTTCCTCTTTTTCTGAAGTAATGTTTTGGATGGGCTTAATGAACATTTAAAGCCTCTTGAAGACTTAATGTCTTTAATTACAGTGGACACCGGTGCCAATTCAAGCTCACTGTCAACAAGTGTTCTCCCCATTGGGTGTCAGAGGCTGCAACAGAGCTGAAGCTGCTCTGGGGAGCAGAGGAGGAATCCTGGGGGAACTGGAAGCTGCCAGTCCCAGTCACTTAAGAACAAAGATCTCAACTACTCAGAAGTAGTGCCTGCATGGCCAGTTTTACACAGCATGCTTTTAAGAGGCAATAAAGCTATTTAGCCAACTTGACGGAAGAGATTCAACAGTACTTCAAGTGCAATAGCACAAGGAAACATGATTATTTCTGATTTAATGGCAAGAGAGGCAGAATGTAGTGCAGTTAGTGGTTCTGAAGACAGGATAGGTGGTCTGCTCAAACATGTTTGCAGCTACCCTCTATGAGGACTCACTTGACATTTGATGTGAAAAGGAGATTCAGATACGTCACTTGTCAAGAGGTGACGGCAAATTCAGCATTTGAAGAACAATCACCAACATTAGAAGAACAGGAACTTTATGCACAAAGGATGTGACTTCCTATACAGTTTAAGGCATCAAGAGACAATAAAAATGTTACGTTTAAACTACAAAACTCTTTGCTCTTGGGTGCTGTCTCTGTAAATACACAAGTGTACACCCTACAAACATGAACTGTGCTTGCACAAACCTCAAACACAAACGCATAACCATAGCAGTCTTCACCTAAAGACAACGTGGTTCAGTACCTTTGCAGACTTTAATTACTCAGCTGTTAACTAACAGAACAAACAGTAGTCCATAACATGTGGAGAACTATTCTCCCTGGCCTGCTTATGCAGAGCACTGCCAAAAGAAACACGTGAAGGTCTGAAGTCTCACAAGAACAGCCTCATTATCTCACTCTGATGGTTGTACGGGCAAGAGAGTGAGAGAAGAGGAAAGAATGCACGTGAGAGATTTCCAGTATGCTCCTAGCTTTAGCTAAATCAGAAGACAAAGAAAAAGCTTCTCATCACGAGTCTTCAGGCATCCACCCTCAAAATATAACAGCAACAACTTCTGAACAACAGCATTCAGTTCTGAAAAATGGACAAGTACATGAGCCAGAACAGGACAAAGTAAAAATACTCACCTGCGATAGTCTCCCTCCTCTCCCCTCCCGTTGAAAGAACAGCAGCTAATTGCTTACAGATGACTACCTTCAATCATATCAAAATCTGAGAGCCAGGTGGCCTTCCAAGACTAAAGTTGGTGACAGGGACCACAGGACTTCCTACTGAATCAGTCCAGCCCCACCAGCTGTTCCAGATGCAGTCATATTGTCAGCGTTCAACACACAATTCTACCACGCACTCAACATCTCTTCTGTTTCAATGGCTCTTTAGCCTCTTTCCACTTCCCCGCAACCATCAAGTCATTCAGAAACTGCTACAGGGCCAGAAGTGTCATCAACTTCCCTGACTGCAACCACCACTTGACAGGATACTGGAAGCCAACCATTGCTATTTGCATTAATTTCCGTGAGAACTGTTAAGTGTCCAGCCAAGAAACAGAATCCACTTGTGATTAGTTTGCAACTTTCTTAGTTTGCAACTAAGAAACTTTGAAACACCAGACCTGGGGAGCTTGGGGTGAAGGAATAGTTGGGGAGACACCACACTTACTCACCTGCTATCGCCAGCGTTTGCCACGTAAAGCTTCCCCAATAAATACACCACCACAAGGGCTGTGCAGCCACCAGAAATATTATACACGGTCCTCTCTCGTTCTATTTGCAAATCCTGCGGGAAAAGAGAACAAGGTTTATAAAGACAGCATTGCAATTAATGTTTCAGAAAATGAAGATTACCCTTTAAAAAAAAAAAAAAAAATGTCGTTCTTAAACTGTATGTCCCTCTGGCTTTCTTTACTGTCGTAGCTATGGCCACTTGGTCAGGGAGAAGAATGGAAAGTTGAGGAGCAGCTATGACTTATGATACAAAGATGTTTGGGAAGAATCAGGACAGGAGATTGTAAAACATCACGCACCAAGGAACAAATGGCAACTCTGAGGGATGCAAGGGAATTTGCTATGGAAAAAGCACAATGAAGGCAAAGATTAATGTAGCTTAACAACAGGTATCTGGTGGTATAGTTGGAGAGTGCTTTACATAGACAGCAAATAATTAATCAGACCTAGCTACGACATGAATAACTACCTGCTCCCCAAAAGGGACGCTAGGATTGTCGAGCATATACCTTTACGAGCAGCAGCAAGACACACTCGTTTCAGAAACACAGGGCACGTGTGGATGCTAAACTTGTTAGGGGCGGGGGGAGAGGTCAGTAGAACAGTATTTACTGAAAAATACTGGGCATCACAGACTTTCCAGGATGAACCACAGTATTTGACCCCGTGTCTAATCTCACTGCTTTTATAAGGTCCTGAAAAGACTTATTTTTTATGCATGAGCACGGGCCCAAATTTAAGGAGGTACGTTCCCCTCAAATAGTTCTTCCTGTGTTTAGCTTCCAACTGACTCTGAGTGTAAGAAATATTATATATAAAAAAGCCCTCCTACTTAATAGAAATGGACAGCACAAGTCATATCTGTCACCAACAATCAATCAAGCCCAGGAATGAAAAAATACATAACTATATACATATATACATATGTGCATATATACAAGTGTGTGTGCATATATAATGTCCTAGGAAAGCTTGGAGAACATAAAGGACAAGTAAATGAGCTATTTTCCAGTACTCCATACATTTTAGCAAAAATTGAAGTATATGCCAATGAATTAATTCTGCTGTCTCTTAGTTTAGTTTGGGGTAATAACACATTACAAATTACCCTCCTCTCCTGTGTCCAGAATCAAATCCAATTTCAAACTGGTCTTTCCTTGTAATACTGGATTCGAACAGGAAGCATAATTTAGCATTACTATTGCAAGTACTGGCAGATCTTTTCAGCTAAACCCTGCCTACTTGTACGTGGTTTTTATTATGAATATATTTGTTTGCCTCTGTGTGTGCACACAGAGCTATACTTCAGCCATTTTCATATTTGCACTGAGCAACAAACAGCTCAAATTGTCCATGCCTTGGGGTATGGGATTTAGAACTTTATTTTAGAGCTAAATTTATCTGAGGAAAAGCACCATAACAAATGCAAGCCATGACCGCTGCAATTTGATTGAAAATCTGCAGATTTGGAGCTGGCCAGGGACCATGCTTTGTTTCCTACAAATTTCAGGAAAGGGAGGTGACTTGGGGCAGCAGGAGGGTTGCTCAGCAGCATTCGGCTGCTCCCCCGAGCAGGCTGGGCAAAGGCGTCTGTCATAAATAACGGGACTCCTCGCTGGCCCGTATAGATAGGGCCCAATCCCCTTTGTGCCATGAATACAGCTCTGAGGCGAGCAGTGCGGTGGGGACAGCAGGAAAGCGCAGCGCTGCCCAAGAAGGCCATCCTCTGCTGCACCCGGGAACTGCACTGCTGCCGGAGAGACGGGGTTTACTGCTGGCTCCTAGCCCATGCTCTCATTGACTTGTGGCTTTCCTTTTTCTTTCCTTTCCTTTCTTTTTTTTTTTTTAATTTATTTTATTTTTGGGAGGGGGTGAGGACCAGGAGGAAAGCACCTCCAAGCTAAAAATCAAGTCTCACAGAACCTTTGGTCACAGCCATGTGCCTGTTGTAAATGCCACTTTATCTAATCTTGCCATAGAGAAGCTGATTTTCCTCCCAATGGTTTCTATATATTTTTAAATTAAGCTGAAAAGAACAGTTCAAAGGAAGCAGACGTTTCTAACCATCAGAATAATTTAAACTTACAAATACTAGAGTGGATTTTCCCAACACTGCCAGGAATTTTAAAAAACCTTCATCTCCGCAGTTCAGAGTGTCCTCTGAGACCCTCAAACAATGTACAATTCCTCATCTGGTTTCAACACCGTCATACGTACACTTCGCAAGTGCTGGAATGCCTACATTAAAATTTATTTCTTTCAATAAGCAGAATTCAGTAGCATCTATTATAGGAGAGAAGAGGGATAATCCTTAGGGCCTCATTTTCAGAGTTTTCTTGACTTAAACTACATCTGTGTACTGGATTTTTCTGAATCATCGGTGTTCATGGGCTTTTCCATCTAGTAGTTGTTCAGAACTTGAATTTACTACCATGACTTGCCAGAGTATATTCAGTGCCGTGTTTAATTTGATATTACATACTTCGTTGGACAGTTCCTTTTTGGAGGGGAGGAAAGAAGGAGGAGGCTTTCCTACAGCTCAACAAGATTTGAGAGGGATAAAAAAAACCAAAATAAAACCAAACTAAAATAAAGCCCACCGTTGCCACTAATTCATTCTGATGTAGAGACACTGGCTTTTCATGAAATACTTTCTAACAGTGCTGCTGGGAAAGTAATGCAGCACAAACAGGGACAGAAGCCCCAAAACACCTCTGAAGTCTTTATGAGTATAAAGGGGCTCATTCTAGACAAAGTCTGAGTGTATAACTACCTGAAAGGAGGTTGTAGTGAGGTGGGGGGCGGCCTCTTCTCCCTGGTAACAAGCGATAGGACCAGGGGGAATGGTCTAAAGTTGCGCCAGGGCAAGTTTAGGTTAGACATTAGGAAAAACTTCTTCACAGAAAGGGTTGTCAGGCTCTGGAATGGGCTGCCCAGGGAGGGGGTTGAGTCCCCGTCCCTGGAGGTATTTAAAAGAAGGATAGATGAGGTGCTTAAGGACATGGTTTAGTGGTGGGATGGCAAGGTTAGGTTAGCGGTTGGACTTGATGATCTTAAAGGTCTTTTCCAACCAAGATGATTCTATGATTCTATACAAAGCTTTCCTCATTTTCCACCTGGAGAAAGATTTCAAAGCAAACTTCCCCCCCTCCCCTTTTTTTCCTCCTCTTTTCTGTAGCACGCAGCTCCTGCCCACACAGCAATCTGCATGCAGGGGAAGAGCTGAGCAATGCTGGGCAGAATCAAAAGATGCGCCTTCCAGCCCAAAGGGCAGCGTGTGCCACTCGGACCCTGATAGAAAAAAAAAAAGAAAGAAAAAAAAAAAAAGGAAAAAAGGATTTCAATATCCTCTATTCAAAAGGCTATCGCTTCGTGCCAGGGAAGCGGCTAATTTAGTCCGTGCTCTGCCCCTCCTTTTGGGATGCAGCGGCAGGCAGGAGCAGGGTGCCCACAAGGGCTGCCTGCCGCCCGGTCACCCAGGTGTCCCTCCCCGGGGTGAGGGGGCGCAGGGAGGCGGGAGCAAAGCCTGCAGAGCGCACCGCGGAGTGCCGCGGGGGCCGTTCCCAGAGCGGGGGAGGGGGCGCCGGGCTCTCGCCTTCTCCACCCATCGCAGAAGCTGCCCGAGGACCGCCCGTCCCCGCCGTACTGACCGCTTAGGTCTCCTCAGCGCCCGCCTCGCTAAGGCTCGGACCTGGGCTTCCCACAGCAAAAGCAGCAGTTAATCACGCTAATCGGCAATCTCTTCCGAAAAAGGAGGAAGATGACGCCACGAAGCCATCACCACCACCTTCTCTGTCGGAGGCTCCCGCGCCCTCGACGGCGGCTTGCTCGTGCCACCTCGTGGAGACCCTGCGGAGGGGCTCGGCCGCCTCACCCAGCCGCGGGGCGCGGCGTGGGGCCGGCGGATCTCGGGGTGCTGCGCCCCCGCTGCCCCCCGCTTTTCCTTCCGCCTGGCTCGACCCACGCGTGTCGGGCACGCGAAACGCCGCGGGCCGCCTCCCGCACGCAGGCACGCAGGCAGCGGTGCACGGCCGAGGCGGGGGGCGAGTGTGAAAGGGGCACAAGCAGTGAAGGGGCAGCTGCACCCGATGCTGTATTTTAGAAAGTCAGAACCTCGGAAACAGAAGTAGGTACATTCATCTGATTGCAGTATCATGGTTACTACAAAGTTATCATACTGCAACAACAACTAAAATAAGTATTTTTCACCTATAGCCGCCCTCTGAGTAGGGGCCTTTCCATCGTGCTATGACAGAAGGCAGTTTTACTCCTACACACAGGTATCTGCTTAAAAAGAATAAAATAATCGTGTTTCAGAAGGCATAAAGTCAAAATTAAGTCCTTAATCTGCTTTACCTCTGTCAAAAAGGCATCACATGCCAGTACCACTGCTTTAACCCTCCTTATTTCTACTGGCCATTTAATCAGAGGCATCTTTTCAAAAGGAAAACCAGACAACGTATTTTACTCTCTCAAGATTGTTCAAATGAAAATGGCACCAATTTTGCAAAAGCACCTGTCTAGATTTCTTCTGAGTGAAAAAAATCTCAATAAAGTAGACAATCATGATACAACTTATACAAACTTATACCTTCCAATAAATCATACAGACTAATTCTGTGGCATTTTCCCCTGTCTAAAATTAAACAGCGTTCAGTGTGGAATAGGTGCTCTCTCCCTGAAATCTTTCTCTAAAATACATACTACATCACACACGTGTATACAAGGTTAAATACAGGGAAGGGATTACAGTTCGATGCTTCTAACCTGTACAGAAGAGCACTTGGAAACATCCCTCCTGGCTCCTAGAACTGAATCTATAAATGCACATCTTAAAATTCAAGAGATGAAAATGAGAGGATTTGATTTATGATACCTTCAGAACTCAGAGCTTATGTATTTCCATTTAACTGGAATAATTGTGACCACTGACAAATACTGATATTGAGCATTTTTTATTTTTTAAATGAGACAATCCATTATCTGAGAACACAACACAGAAACTTGCTAATCCCAGTTCCAACACAATCAGAGCACACCATCTAGAAGTACTTCAAAAAGGGGGCAGCTTAGTTGTTAAATTTCTAAGTCAGGCAATGACTTGGTCTGTGTCAGCTTTCCACAGTGCTTTACTGCATGTAGCTGTCAGACAAGCACTGCCCAAAAGAAATCACACACAATAAAGGAAAAATAATTTTTAAAAGCCTTTTGAAAAGGATGAAATGCATTTTATTTGAGACTTGAGGCAAAACCAGGAAGAGGTGAAGTAGAATTCTAAAGGCAGTTGGGGGAAAACAGAAATAGTATGCAAAATGCTCCCAGGAAAAGGGGACAAAACCATCATTAGGTAAAGCAGTCAGGTTGCACTGTTCAAAAAAAAAAAAACAAACAAAAAAGGTATCTGTATCTACTCAGCATTTTCACCAGGTTCAAAAGACTCCTTTGCAGCGACGGGTGTTTCAGGAAACACCACCAAGAAGTCTGCCTACGTGTCCAGGAAACATGAGCTTTCACCAAGTGCCAGGTAAAACAATACTCTGCTGGCACAAACCCTTGTACATTATGCACATCTCAACTACGTTGAGTTAGGTCAACAACAATCATGTTGTTCCCGTACAAAATAGGGCTGAATAAACAATGTGCAGTGGAAGATGCCCAAAATTGTCACCCAAAGACTACTAGAAGTAGAAGCTAGCAGGAAGTTAGACAGAGGTACGAAGAAGATCAATCATTGCAAGCATAGACAAACTAAGGCGTGTTGATCTTATGAACTGCTCCCTTACACAGACAAAAGAAAATACTCTTTTGCCTAAAACAATTATAAGCACAAGACCCCATGAGTTTAAAGTAGATATAATTATCTACTGATATTCTTAATCTGACCAGTTTTATAAGACTTCCTTTTAATGTAAAACTTAATGCTGAAATTATATTGCATTGTGGTAGACACAGAGTCATTTATATAGCAAAGACAGACAAAGAACTTCAGCCCTGTGAAGAAAGGACAAACCAGCACGATAATTGCTGTTCAGAAGTCAAAGCGAAGCACTGCTTTGTTATAACAACAACAGTAGTCTCTAATTAGATGCATGTACTAAACAAAATTCACATATATCAGGAAAAACAATGATTGAATACTTCTTTTCAGACAACAAATAAAACCTCTGGGAAACACTCATTAGTTCAAAAACCTTCTGCTCAAATAAGAGGCTTCTCTAAAAACAACAATAAAAAAAATGAAAAAAAGACAAAAAAAGAACAAGATCAGATCTCCCAAGACCTGATCCTCATGTACTCACTGGCAGGTCAAGCCTCTTCTCTGCCTTACAAGAATTATTTTTAATAACATGAAGTGAAGGGGGAAAAGTGCAGAGCAGCTACATCAATTACAAAAGAGAAAAAACAGCCTTCCATAGGAAAATTGATGGATATTCTGTTTCCATTTGGTTTTGATGGATAGTCTGCTTCCATAGGGTCATGATTTCCTCCCAGTTGTTCATGCTGTACACAAGTCAGGTGGGTGATAGGAACGTACTTCATGGCCCACTCACCCACACCCAACCTGCCTCAGTCAAGAGCTGCACGCTCTCTCTGCAATCAGTGCTGTGCTTTATGAGCCACTCCAACACTAACGTGAGGTCACTGGATCAAGGATGCTGCCCCTCGTCCATGTCCCCGATGTGACCTTTTACAAGGTCTGTGGTGCAAGGAATGCTGAGAACCTTTGTTGCTGCACCGGTAGGGCAACAAGGTTTTCTAAAGTGCATGCCCATATGTACAGCCTTATGCTGAAATCTGATACTGTGAGACAATACTAATTTTTATCTTAAAAAAGGAGGAAAACAAAAAACAAAACAAAAAAAAACCAAAACAAAAAACAAAAACAACCCCCCCCCACACACACACACAAAAAAAAGGAGCACCAAGCTTCTAAGAGTCAAGTAATCCCACAAACATGGCTGTGGTGCTGCCTGGGAGTTTAGATGCAGTTACCTGTACCAGGTAAGCTGTTGAGGCTCTCAAAAGAATTCTGTCCACACTCAGATGGGGTTTAAGTAGGGGAGAAAAAAAAAACCATCCCCAAATGTTCATCTTCTCCAGGCCATGTGACTCATTAATGTATGCAACAAGGACTTCAGAGCCCCGAGATATACATACCATTTCCTTGAATGCACTTTCTATGGCTCCCATAACCAGGCACTCATGCGGGATCTTCTTCTCGGTGAAGAATCGTGTTGGAGGGGTGCTGGGTGAGCCCGGGGCCCCCACACCACCACGCAGGGAGGCCGCCCGTGTCAGTGTCCTGCTGTTGGTGGCTGGGTTGTCAGGCTCCTCTCCCAGACAGGTGGGCGGGAGGACGGCCGTGTTCCTCAGGATGTCCACGATCTCCTGCAGCTGCTCCAGGATATGGTGCTGCAGCAGTTTGGAAGCGACCACAGCTGCCCCCGACCCAGCATGTCCATCAAACAGGGACCAGTAGTACAGGTTGATGCCATCTGTGTCCTGGAAAAGCAGGAGGGGAAGAAAGGGAAGAAAAAGAGATGGTCAGCATTACATAGCCATGAGTGAGGTGATGGAGCTGCCGGTGGCACAGGAGCAGCAGGTAAAACACAGGTAACGTTCCCAGAGGTAACCTTCTTTCTGAAATGGAGAAAAACCCATTGTATTTATACAGCTCTGGCAGGAAGGAGATGCTTATTTTTGCCACACCTCCCCACCATTTTTTCTTTTTTCTTTTCATTAAACCCCTAAAAAAAAAAAAGAGAGAAAAGATAAAAGAGAAAAAAAAAGAAAGATAAAAGAGAAAAAAAAAAGAAAGAGGCTGAACTTGCAATCTTTCTTACCTTAGAGCCATCACAGGATGCACTGATCAATCACGGCTACCAATTTCCTAGTGACTGTGTAGATCAGAAGAAAAGCATTCCAAAAATCACATCATTAATCAATGATGTGACCACCATGGAGACCAAAATTCTACACAAGACAGCACCTGACACTTTTGTGATAGACCTTTTTTTTTCTTCACTAGGCATGAGATGAAGGACATCAGTTTGACGTCTAGTAACAACACATGATCCTCACTTCTATGACTGGTAGATAAGGTCCATCCATGCTGGCAGATGGGACAGCTCAGGCTTTCCCTGCCTGTCCCAACCCGGGAACCCGCAGAGATCCTCGAGGATGGCAAACACAAGTGGGAGCGGCTGCACTCCACCCGTGCAAGCCTACACATTCACTGCCTCGTTCTTCACAGTCCTCTGGAAAGTTTCCTGTGCGGTGCTGGAGTTACATACCCCCTGTTCGGAAAAACTATGCAAGTGTTTTGTTATAGCTCTCAGCATAATAGTATACTTTTAGATCTTATATTTTAGCTCAACTCTTAGCATGCTGGTCAGAACAACCACTCTCCTAAATGCAGGATATCCAGAAAAGGTAAATTTTGTAGACCTCATAATTAAAATTAAGGTATATGTGGTAATGATATATATTTGTTCAGCAGCTATTAATCAATTATGTGATTTTCAAATATTTCTCCCTTTCTGCTCCACACAGTCTCCTCTGACAGGTGTATGTCAGCTCCACTACTGCTCTGATTTGAGAGGAAACCATGTTTTTGTGGTGGGGTTATCTATCTCTCACTCAGATACAGCCCATTAACCTAGGGCTGGAGGCAGACTAAGTTCAGGGCAGCACAAGCTCCGATCTGCCTGAAAAATACCAAGGAGCCATACCCTAGATAACCTCAGCTTTTTTTTTTTGAGGGGAGAAATTCACTTAGAAATCCTCAGGGAAACTTTTAAGGCATAACAGTACCTGTCTTTGCTTGATAGCATATTTGGCAGCAGCATGTGGAAAAAGTCTTTCCAGTTTCTCCTTTCCCCTCTGTTTCTTCTTAATCCTCCACCTTCTCCCAGCTATGCTGAAACAGCTGGTTCTGGGGCTGCCTTGCAAGTCAGATGTGGGTGGACTAATATAGATTTAGAAAGAAATCATTTTGCAAGGGATAGGAATCAGACAATACTGTTGCAAAACACCTCAGACTAAGAAAGCATAACCTGGATCTCACTGCAGTGAAAAAAACTTAAAAATTGTATCTGCATGTCATGCTGCCTGTAGTCTAATTTAGGATGACAGACATGATTTCTTTCAGTCAGCCGAACATTGCTCCTTTATGCAACAGATCAGCATATAGTCTAGGCACCACTTGCATCCCATCACCTCATGCCCGAAGCACTGCTTACTTCACACTTATGGACAGGGCTGTGAACTGCAGCTCCACTTACTTTCTGCTGTTTCAGCTGCTCCGCAAAGGTGCCAACCACTGGTTGTAGGGCAAGGCAGACAGGCTGGAGTAAGAACACTATGAATTGTCATTTGCAGATCCAAAAGACATCATTCATCACTGCCCCAAGCTACATCCAAAAGTTAATGCAAAATGTCTCTTTAAGCAACGTGTATATAGACCATCACTACAAGTTCATGCTGTTCAAAGGGCAGTTCATTGCTGAACGAGCATTACTACTGACAACTAACTTTGTTGAAATGCACATTTAAAAGCCTTGATTATAAAAATTACATAAAAGTCTATTTTTGTAGTTTATAGCATAGCTGCTGTAGTAAAGCTCAAACATATTCTTAACCAGTGCATTAACAGTATAGTGATCCATAGAGCAGAGTTTTCCTCCAAGTGAAGGAATTCTGTTGAGCACTCTTCATTTCATTACTGAAACTCTGAGAAAAGGGAGTATTGTCCCTACCGTACTCATGCCCTGGTTTTCGGCTGGGATAGAGTTAATTTTTGCAAGAAGCTGGGAGGGGACACAGCCAGGACAGCTGACCCAAACTAGCTGAAGGGATATTCCATACCATGACGTCATGCTCAGTATATAAGGGGGGAGCTGCCCAGGGAGGCAGGGTCACAGGACAGGCTGGGCATCAGGTTCCAGGCAATGAGCATCACCCGCCTGTTATTTTCCTCTTCCTTTGCTGTCCTAGCGAACTGTCCTTATCCCAACCCACAAGTTTTACCCTTTTCTTCCAATTCTCCTCCTCATCCCACCAGGAGGTGGGGGTAAAAGGAGTGAGCGAGCGAGTGGCCGTGTGGTGCTCAGCTGCCAGTTAGGGCTAAACCACAACAACTGGATTACTTACCACAGTACATATCATACAGGATACATCCTATAATGGTGGAAAACCCAACAAATGTACACATTTCCGAATGCGGCTCCTTAGCCAGTCCCACCCACTTACCCAGTCTGGTAAATTCACCAAAAACCTGGTGTGAAATTTCATCCCTGAAGGCATGACAGGCAGTTGTACTAGCTTGCTCTGGGCTCAGAATCCCTTCAAGTTCACACAACAGTTGGCTGTAAAATTCTGCTTAAGCCATTTTTAACAGATAACAGAATTACTGACTAAAAAACCTGTTTGTAAAAATAGATTGCTATTCACGCAAAACATGAAGTATTTTGCCAACAGAAACAAGTATCCCAAAGAGAAAGTATTTCCACTGAAAACTGAAAGCATTTATTCAAAATGGCAACACTGTGCCTCCTGGGAGTGGTAGATCAAACTACTACTGCTCTCAATCTTCTCTTAGGGTTTGGCTCCCTGGCCAAAATCCACTTCATGATGCACCATGCAGAATGCTTCCACAGCTTATGTCCTCATGTCATTTGAAAGGTGCTACTCCTTTGGAGGTGCGCTGCCTTTGGGGAAAAAAACATAAAGGCATTACACCTCTGATTGAAATGGAAATATTTTACCTTCCATGTAGAGGAAGAAGATATTTTGTCATTGCCCTCTACCCCCAAACTATAACAGAAACTAACAATTAAGATACAAGTTTAAACCCCACACAGGCACTAATTTTCTTAAATTTTCCAAAGCAATCTCCCACCAAAGTTTGTATTAGAGCTTTTCTGGTGATAAAGGAGAAGAGTCATTAACACAATTCACTCTTACTATTATGAGCACAACACCGGGTATGTCCCACACTGAACAAGCCTCATGTGAACTTGGTAGTCAAATAAGGTGCCATCAGAGACTGGGAAGCTTTAAAACAGACCAGAACAATGGCACATGACAAAAAGTGAAATTGAAATGTTACCACTTATTTCCTCTAGGCCAATGGGCAGCACAAATTAGGACTGAGAAGCCCGCAGGGGCCTGAGCCGTATTCCTGGGCTGTCACTGACATGAACACAGCATGGCCACATCAGCTATGGATGGTTCTTCTGGAGTTCCCTGATCTTGTCCTTTTTGGACTAGTAATTCTTCAACAAGAGGGTGTTGCTACCAGTTTAGCTAAGTTCAGACACCTACATTGTACGCCTCCAAGGTTGTTCTCTAAATTGCCCTTATACTCAGCAGAGAGGAAAAAACCCTGCACTTTTGGATTATGCTCATCTCATTCCAAAGTAGATTTATTTCTCCCTATCAACAGCAGAAGTACACCAGATAACTGAGAGGTCTGTATTATAAGGACATACAGTCAGGAGAGATGACTACCACAATGCTGCTCTTATATACACGTTCTATGTGAGATGTTCAAGGGCCTTAAATTCAGATGGGATCTGCAGGCGTTACTGTAACATAAATATTAGTCTCCAAAAACTTCTATGTAGTCTTATAAAGCTTCATTCACTTTTGAACTAGCAAAGAGAGTATGACCCCAAGTAACCTGTCAAATAAGCTGTCTAAAAAGGAAGAAGAAACAAATTCCTTTTCCCTACCCTGAGAATAAAACCAGCTCCACTATTTGAAAGAATTCAATTCTCCAAAACCATACCAATCTGATAAGAATTAAATATGTGGTGCAAATAAAGTGGCAACTCAGAGAACAAACAAGGGCCAGCAGTCAGGGCACACAGATGAGACAAAAAGCACAAAAATGTCCTTGCTTTCCTCCCACAGCTGAGAAGACCTCCGTAGCCACCAAGTGACATTACCTGTTTTGGTGTGCATACACATGGCTGTTCTATCTCTTTCACATTTGGGAGCCTGAACTTCTTCCCAGAAGTATCGACATTCTGCAAACTCTCAGAGAACAAGACATCTATTTCTACTAGCTCTGGCAGTATTCTGTCAAAAGCAGTCTTTCAATCATCGATCTCCATCTGTACTTTTAACTGGACAGAGCCCTTAAGTGATTTATTTTAGATTGTCTTTCAAAAGATTCAGATTTTACAGCATTCTGAATAGCTACCGGATACACAAACAGATCCTTCACTGCACTGACCTTACAATTAATTTCCAGTATGTACTAGGAAATTTAATAAGTTTCAGGCTCCTCAACTGCTGACCTAGCTTTCAGGAAGGTTCAGCAGTCTCTTGGGTTTTGTAATTATAAAATATAATTAAGACATGCAAAGTTTTGGGTCAAGCAATGGATGAGAAATCACAAAAGAAAATGCATACATATACATAATTGAGCTCAGTTATAGAAAAAAAAAAAAAAAAAACACCTGACAGCCTTACCCATACATTATTTAGATCAGATATTATGAAGAAATTCTTTACTGTGAGGATGGTGAGGTGCTGGAACAGGTTGCCCAGAGAAGTTGTGGATGCCCCATCCCTGGAAGTGTTCAAGGCCAGGTTGGATGGGGCTTTGGGCAACCTGGTCTAGTGGAGGGTGTCCCTGCCCATGGCAGGGGGGGTTGGAACTAGATGGTCTTTGAGGTCCCTTCCAACCCAAACCATTCTACGATATAGCAATCAATTTGGGACAAATTTTTCAGGTAAGCTAGACAATGATCCTATATTGCAAACCTTCAGATTTCTTTTTTTTTTTTAAATGAAGCTAATTCTAAACAGGCAAATAAATCACGTTGCCACTAAAGATTTATTCTGAAAACCACAACCCATCCTTACTATTATTGTTCCAAATATGAACTACACTCATAAAATGCATTCGAGTGCATCTTTAGTTCTCATAAAATCTGAACTGAGTGAGCAATTGCTACCTCATCCTCAGAGAAAAGCCTCCTCACGTTACCGCTGATATGGTCAGCTACCTGTGGTAGGCAACCAGCCTTGTGTCACACAAAACAAATGCTTTGTCCCATCTTTGTGACAAAGAAAACTGCAGAAATAGTAATTATGCATTTTTAATTGTCATTGGAATGTGGAGATACATCACATTAAGTCCTGACTGTCACTATGACAATATCCTGGCATAGGATTCCCATTCACCAGCAAGATACTCCATAGCTAAAGGCATTTAAAAATAGTGCCAGTGAAAAAGCTGTGCAATTTAAAGCAAACGCTCCCAAATGGGGACAGAGAGCAAGTACAATTAATCAAGCAGTAGTGGAATGGGGTGGCAAGAAGAGGAGAGATTTAATTTAGGGTTGAACTTGCAGAATCTTTCCTTTCGCAGCTCTGCTTGGTTTATCACTCTTTTAAAGAAGAAAAACATATTTATGCTATTTAAGAGGTTTCCTTGGACTTTTGTGTGTGGCAGGGCTAAACAAACATTCACTTCTCCATCTCCTCACTTCTGGCCCATCACATCCTTCCTTCCCACCCCTGGAAGCTCTGCAGAGTCAAGGCCACAACAACAGGGCTCAACTCGTGGGTCTCCGACTCCCTTATGCTGCCTTGCCAAAGCGCAGGGCTGCACTGATGGGGTTAGCATTAAACCACAATAATCACAACCTCAGGTGCAGCTGCCATTTAAGTTTCACAAACTTCCCAGAAAGCAGGGTAAAACAAAGGTGGCATGTGGCCTCCTCAAAGATTCTGTAGAAAAAAAGAAAAATCTTAGAATGATGGAATGGACTCTGTTAAATCAAGAGACAGTTTAAGCTCCAGTTCCTCTTTCCCTTGTGCTCCACATTTTAAAAAACTAAACAAGAACGGAAGAAATCTTTCTTTTCATCAGACAAATACTCAATAAACTGCTTCCCTCATCCCATTCCTCCTTCAGTATTTCTACAAGGTGCCTCACCACTCAGACTATTTCAGATTGTGTGTTATAGTGGGATTTCCCTATGAGGCACTTACAGAATTCAGCCTCTGGCTTTCTTATTACATACTTGTCAGGGCGATTTTATACCGTTCACTGGAGTGTCTCAAGCCTGTATTCCTACATCCTAGTGACACAGAGTAAGTTGCACCCTCATCACATTTAATATCAACTCATACACTCCTTAAAAACTATTTGCTAATAGTGCTATGTGAGAGCAAAACACAATATTATACTTCACAGTATAAAAATATGAAAACACAAAAATATGACACATTATAGAAACATGTACATAATCTTTTTTTTTCCTTTTTAGATATATTCAATGAGCAAAAAATTGACCAAGGAAAAAAATCCTACTAATTGCTAGTGTAAGACTGCCCTCTAGTAGAAAACTTTCTCCAGAAATATGCTGCCTGTTTTAGAGAAAAATTATTAGAAATTTCAATTCACAACCTGTGGTCTAATAACATGGTAGAATAGGTTTTACACAGCTAAATAATGAGTGCTATAGCACTCATTCAAGTGTCACGTAGAAAACAGAAGTAAGTTTGTAGATTAGAAGAGAACATATAAAGAACACGATAACAGGAAGCATGAAAACAGTATACTACATTATACGGATCGCTGGGCTCCTCACTTCAGACATTATGCTCATGTTTGGTCAAAATATGTCAGAAACAGAAGAAATAAGAGGATTTGAATTAAAAATGTTTCTCTGAAGAAGCTGAAAGGGAGTGGCTGTTTATTCCAAAACAGAGATGAAAGATACAGAATCAAAGCAGGAAATATACTAGTGAAGAGAGGAAGAGAAATCAGAAAATTCCATGACATGCTTCGCATAACACAGGGTAACTGGATGTTTAATGAGGCTGACAATCATTAAGTTTAAAATGGATAAAAAAATATGCAGTTTATAGACCCTACCATTACGATACCATAACAGTATGATGACCATAATGATGAATACCATGAAGGCTAGCGAAGGTGTGGAACTTAAATGCGGTGTTAGACCAAAGCTAATACCTCTGCACAGCAGCAAGAGGTGTCTACCCAGGGTGGTGCCTGCACAGGGGTCTTTGCAGCGTGCTGTGTGCTTGACACAGCATGCCCTTTGCATCAAACCGACCCATCGCCCGAACCAAGGACACTGTTGATTATCTTGGTGTGTTTTATATACACGAACAAGTACTGTGGCCAAATGCTTGCTTCATTAACATAATTAATGCTTACGAAATTAAATACACTCATGGAACCAAGCATCTGCATGAGCCGATAGCAGACAGTTGTGTGGACTTTCTAGGAAAGACTTTTTAAAATATAGACTATTAAAACAAATTCTGTTTTGCCTTGCATGACTGCACACAGAACTCAGTCCCAGCAAGTACAGGCACAATTCTTTATCCAGGAGTGCAAATATGTACTTGAAAAAACAATCACAACTGCCTGAATACAATGAGGAATATCAGCACACAGAAACTGGGACAGGTGATTTATGGAAAGATTTGAAAGAGGAAAGAATAGGGCTATTTGCAAACCTGGAAAATCTATCAGAGTCTAAAAATGATGCAGCAACAATGATATATGAAACAGAACAGAGGAGCAAGAGGTGGGGAGGGCCACAGTGCCAGAGGAACGCTTGTTGTGCAGGACCTCAATGACCCCTGCAGCCATCAGGTGTACCACACCATGGGGTTTTGGGAGAGAGACCGAAGCAGACTGCTAATCACAACCTGGTTTAAAACAAAACCAAAAAATAAAACCAGAAAAAGAATACTTATAGTCCACTGAAAGACTAATTATCACTTAGGGAGAACTTGTATTCTCCCAGCAGCAGAAAGACTGCACATCCACATTGTCCGACTCCAACATTCAGATAGGGCATTTAGTGTTACATGGTTAAATGTCTGAATCAAACACACACTATCAATCATTGCTGGAGCCTGAGCTCATGCTTAAAGAGCAGATGAAGTAATTAGCCAGTCAGGAAACAAGACAGATGAAGAATAGCAGATGATTGCCAGTACACAAGTGCATGACGTACATCAATCTCCACACAAAGAGAGGAGCCACAGTCTGTAAAATCACTGAATTCAGTGTTCTGTATGACCTTACCCTACCTGCATAAACCAACTTTGCTACACGCAATACTGCCTCAGTGAAGAGAACCCAAATGACTGGCTAACTCTTAATATAAGTGGATAACCGTATAATGGTGATACTGCTATGCTTGAAGCGACCATCACTGAACAAGTCAACCACAGCCATTAAACTCAAAGTATTCTGCAGCAGTAAGTTTCTGAGGACTATACCTTCAGAAATGAAACAAAAAAGAAAATCCAAGGAGTATTCCCCATCTTTAAACTAAAATGCCTTAGATGCAAGGAGCATTTTTTAATGCAAGAAATCAAAAATTGAGTAGCAGAGCTAAGAAAAATATAGTTAAGTGTTCTGTATTTAAGCGGTAACTGAAAATATATGAAACATTCAGCAAACAGCTTTTAGTGTCGCATTGCCACATCCTTTTATATTTATTTTGTTCTTCTCCACTGACAAGATACAGAAGTTTGCTTACCGAATTGTCTTTCAGCTGGAGACCTTCTCCATTGGGCAGCGACGACCTCCGTTTTGCAGAAGAGTTCTTGTTTGGTGTAGAATTAGCGCCTCCAGCTTTCTTCTTGACAACGAGGACTTCACAGCTGGCTTGATCTTCATTGTGCGTGCTCTTCCCTGCATTTATTACCCTAAGAAAAATAAAAAAAAAAAAAAGAAAACAAGGGACACAACCAAGTTAGCGAAGCACAGAAGCCTCCATCTGTATCTCATATGTGACTCAAGATGTACTGAACCATAGTCCAGAAGCATTTCAAATACCAACTGAATTAAAATACCTGACTTTCTTACACATACATATATACATGCATACTTGTTTGTTTCCATATACCTACACATGGCATAACAAGCATTTTTCACAGAACTACGTGAAAAAGAACCAACGATATCATGAGATATTTTACCCTTTAGGCATACCGTACTTTTCTCTAGAGGGATGACTTGATGGTCAATGCTGATAACACTTATGCCTCCTAGTTGAAACATGAGATCCCCAGTTGCTTCTCTACCTGCCAGCCTCTCTGTACGGTGAATAATGAATCTGTTGGTTAAGGGTGTGCATTCTGTCAAGTTCCAAGCCTTGCACAGACAAAATACCTGCTATAAATCTAAAAAGTTGTTACGGCTTCTAGGCACAGAAAAATATGCAACTGCTGTTAATTTTTTTAAAGGGCATATATTAGAAATGCTGTGACAAAAATAAAAGGAAAGGCTTTGCCTTATATTCCAACATGCAAGTCAAGCTTGCTTTCACCACAGCAACAGAATGAAGCACACTTAATACATCCCTTTAGCATCACAGAACAATATAACACCCCTACCCCCCCCAAAACAAAAAACCAAAACCCAAACCAAACAAACCAAAACTCAGACCCTCACACCTGTATCTCACCTGCAGCATAGAGAGCAGAAGATCTGCACCAAGACCTGCAGACCTGCAGAAACCGGCACTAAGAGCTCAGTACAAGCTTCGGACAGCCAAGGGCATCCTGAGACTTGCACCACAACTGCTCATCTTCCCTCCACCAGTGATGAAGTTGAAATAACAGCTATTCCACCACCACCATTTTAAAACCCTAACCAGAAATTTGCATTATCCAATATTATAGAATCATAGAATGGTTTGGGTTAGAAGCGACCTTAAAGTTCACCTAGTTCCAACCCCCCTGCCATGGGCAGGGACACCCTCCACTAGACCACATTGCCCAAAGCCCCATTCAAGTGTTCAAGCTCCTAGAACAATTACAGGGATGGGACATCCCCAACCTTTCTGGGTAAACTGTTCCAGTGCCTTATCACCCTCACAGTCAACAATGTTTTTTTCCTCCTATCTAATCTAAATCTACTCTCTTTCAGTTTAAAGCCATTACCCCTTGTCCTATCACTCCATGCCCTTGCAAACAGTCCCTCTCCAGCTTTCTTGTAGGCCCCTTCAGGTACTGGAAGGCTGCTATAAGGTGTTCCCAGAGCCTTCTCTTCTCCAGACTGAACAAGCCCAACTCTCTCAGACTGTCTTCGTGTGAGAGGCCCTCCTCTGGACTCGCTCCAACAGCTCCTTGTCTTTCTTGTACTGGGGACCACAGAGCTGGACACAGTACTCCAGGTGGGGTCTGAAGAGCGGAACAGAGGGGCAGAATCACCTCCCTCAACCTGTTGGTCACACTTCTTTTGATGCAACCTAGGACATGGTTGGCTTTCTGGGCTGCAAGCGCACATTGCCGGTCATGTTGAGCTTCTTGTTCACCAACACCCCGAAGTCCTTCTCCTCAGGGCTGCTCTCAAACCATCATCCAAGTATCAATCCAAGATACTGCGGTTGCTATCGTTTGTCTCAGAACAATCAAGTTGAAATACATTTTCCACTTTCTACATGAGAATCTCATCACAAACTGACTAATTTTACATCAGTTGACACCATGTTCAGTAAGGTATGTGCTTTGACAGTCCTGGGCTCACACAGGAAAAAGCTGTGCAAGTTGAGATCATGTCTTGTTCCAACCAACCAAAGGCATTGCCACTCTGATGCAAGCATGTCTTCTTCTGCTACCTAACCACCCCTCTTTACAACAAAGCGTGAGTCACCTAACAAGTTGAGCATTAGTCAGAGACAGCCTGTCCACTACTGGACAAACACTGAGGTGTGCATCAGCACACGATGTCTTTAAAAACAACTGCTGCCTGCCCAGCCCCCACCCCCAAAGAGCTAGAAGGCACATCATAATTCCAATGGCAAGTTCAAGAAATACCTGACTTCTTGATCTCTAATGTTTTAATTACAGTAAAATTTTACATAACAGGAGAGCACTTGCTAAAGGTTGTTGAAACAAAAACAAAAGGCAGGCCTGCAGGGAACTCTGCGCCAGCTTGCCTGCTCTTGCTGAAATGTCAATTCTGTGTCAGCCTTGCTTAAAGGTAATATATTCTTTTGATTTTCTAAGAAGAGCAACATGATACTGTGACATGCAAATGAGTGTTCCTGCCTCTGATTAGAAAAAAAAACAAAAACCAAAACCAACAAAAAAACCCCAGTGTTACTTTAAGAAAACATGCACCCACTACAATTAACTGCTTCCAGAAACTAAAAGTTTCCTTACAGGGCCAAATGTCACACGCTGCTGACATCTGTATGCACACCACCACCACCAGTTGTTTACAAGTATGTCTTGTAAATAAACACCAACTGTGGATAAAATTGTTTTGTGAAACAAACTGAGAGCAGAGATGAAGGAGCATCTAGTTGCAAGGCACCTGTGAGCAGTTTAACCACTCACCCCCTGTAGTGCCTAACCTTTGAGCAACTGGAGACCAAACGTTGAGACACAATAGGCTTCTAGTCTGAAACTCAACATTTTCTTGACATACTGGGAAAAATGGAAGGATGTATTCAGAAATGGGGACAAAAACCCCACATATACCAAAGAATTTAAATCAGCTGACCAATATCTCTTTAGTTGTAAATGCTACAAACATGATTAAAATATTGCAGCAGCACATAAAGTGTAGTTTCATCATATGAAGAGCTAATTAATATTCAATTTAGCTGATCAGTCTCCTCACTGAAGCTGCTAGCTGTTTGCAACCCCATTTAAAAAAAAAAAAAAAGCTGAAGACAAATAGGTAGAAGAGCAACTTACAAAAATCACTTCCTTCCTTACCACTTATCATTCCTTACAAAAAATCTCAAGCATTGGAGCTGCTCTAGTTTCCAAGCTTAGTGACGGACTTCAGGACTTGTATGGTAGGAGATGTTCTGCTGTTTAACGGCGTGTTAAGTTATGCACAATACCGTATCATTTTATATAGCTCTTGCCAAGAAAATTTGTCAAGGCACTGAATACATTAGAAAGGCTACAAGAACAAAGTGACCTAACAGACTAGCTTGGCAGTCAGCTACTGTGAAATGCCTGGAAGCTGAACCTGCCTACCAAACACCTTGGCAGAAGAGGATATGGTCAAAAGGAACCCGGCAAGATGGAATAATGAGAAGATGTATGAGCTGGGGTGTCAGTATATGTTCCCTCCCAGAATTTCACTTTATTTCCCAAAAACCCAGTTTTCTTCTCTCCAGCAGATAATTAAGTTTACTTTGGAAATCCTTCTGAAGACTTGAACTAATCATAATGTCAAAACAGTGCTTATGGGTGCTACCAGGTAACACAGGGTCTAGGTGCCAAAAGCTGCCCCTCTCCTAACATGGGCACTCTTCTACTCTCACATCCCATCCCGTACACAAACTTTGGGAAAGGGCTGCAGCAAAGCCCTGTGATTTTAATCTCCAAGCTTGAGCTATGTGTTGGTGCTTGATGCCCAGCATAGAAGCTGGTAACACCTTCTACTCAGCTTCAAACCTCTCTGTCTTTAATGCCTTTTGAAATCCTTTTTTCTCTGCAGCTTCTTAAATCCCTCCTCGAGGCAAGTCTTTCAACTAGCTTTCCAATGCCGATTTTACTGTTGTCTTTCCTCCTTGCTCTTACAGACTGTAACTTATCAGGACAAAAACTACATCTAAGCTGCTTATACAAATAACGAAGCAGAACTAACAAGATGTTCATATCTCCAAGAGGTAACTCTTAATTAGACCTCTGAAAATTTTTATGGAAACTCTACCATCCCTCTCCTTCCACAGAGGAAGGACCTCAGCTTCCTAAGATTTTCAGTTCCCCTTCATACCTCTCTTTCTGTCTGCCTTGAAAAATAAGTTATCCTCCAGTAAAGTGAATAAAATGAGATAAAGCACTACCTTCTCACATTTAATAGGAACCCCCTCCTCCACCAAAAAAAACAAGCAACCTCCTGTCATACAGTTGTCCTCACTTCCATTTTATCATGGATGCAAATAATACTAAAAATTCACAGAAAAAGGAATTTTAAAAAAGTTGAGGCCTATATAATTCTATAATTATTATATATAATAATATATAATTTTGTTCAGAGACATGTTTTCAAAAGACTACTTGCTTTTGTTTTCTCTCCCTATAACAATTCCTCAAGGAAGTGTTTGATTAGACCTATTCATGATCAACTCCTTTCCACCTCTTCCCTCCTCACCCCCACTACCCATTTATTTCTTGTCCAATCTTTTAGGAAATTCAACCCAAATAACCTATCTAATTTGGACTAGAAGCTCCTCTTTTACAGTATTAGCTATCTTCATTGTGTCAAACACACATTGCTCAGTAATAAACAAATAATCCTGAGGTTTGGTTCATGGTGTAGTAGTGCTAGTAAAAATAAATCCTACTTTGCAAACAGGAACTTCATGAAGCCTGCACAGCGAGGTGGTGGGGTCTGGTCACATTTGAAGAGGTACTTGCATCAACCTTGATAGACGCCTCAGTACTTTATGAGGCTAATCTCTGACATGCGCTCAGCTGAAAGTAAATCCTCCAGATAGAAGCCAGCTAGTTTGTCTGGCTCACAATTAGCATTCTGCTGGCATCTCACGAGACCCCAAATCCCCTCCGACTGAATGGAAATGTAGGTCACGCTGTGCTTCTATTCTTCATTCAACAAGCAGAGCTCAAACTCCAGTGCCAAGGTCACTGATTACAAAATCCTAAGCTTATCTTAAAAGAACCAAAACAGACCAGGTGAACAAATCCAAAATGGGATTTGATAAAAGTTTTCTCACAAAAAACACCATACACCAAAAAAACCCCAACACCAAAATCCCAATAAAACAGCTCAAGTCTTTTGAAACATTTCTGTTCAACTCTCAATTTTTCACATTGACACCAATACATACACTCTTTGGTTGTTTTACTCCTTTCTGTATCATGCTCTTTGAGATTACATCAAGTTGTATTTGCTTCAGCAAAAGTTTCAAGCTGTGCTGTAGGAGAAGAGTTTTACCCTGGTCTAAATCTCAAACTCTGAAAAAATTGAAGTAGTTGGTCAAGTACTTGCATTTTTTAAACTCACAAGTCTAGCAAAATTTTGTATGTAACATACCTGGATAAAAATAACAGATAAAGGCAAAGAGTTCAGAAAAAATTCTGAATTATGTATGACAACAGCAGCATGCACAAAAAAAAGCTTTTTGAAATGTAAGGACTAGGAGAGCTACAAGAGTCTGGGGAGTTAAGTTGCACCTGCAGAAGCATGGGAACTGGGTGCACATACACTCTAGACCTGCCCAAGCTAAGAAATAAAACCTGTAAAAGCAGGGAACCTGAACCACTTGCAACCATGGGAGGGCACACCAAATCCTATCTGCTTCTCCTCCACCAAGGCAGAGTTGCTCTCTGCAGTAGTGGAGAACATTCCCAGAACATTCCCATCCTACACAAGCACTTTCGGAGCCCAGGTCAGAGCATCCTACACTTGTACCGTGTAGGTTAAGGGTGAGACTATCTGTGTAGCCCACAGGGTCTGACACTGGAACATCAAAATACCTACAAATGCTTCTAAAAAGAAAGCGCTGCAGAGAAAGGGGGAGATGCAGCAACTTGCACTTGTCAGTGAGGAAACAGCCATGCCAGGGAGGAAGCCATCCCAGCAGGAAAGGTCAGCTGAAAGCAGAAGATAAGTTCTGGTTTCGGTAGGGATAGTTAATTTTCTTCCTAGCAGCTGGTATAGTGCTGTGGTTTGGATTTAGTATGGAAATAATGTTGATAACACACTGATATTTTAGTTGTTGCCAAGTAGTCAAGGACTTTTCAGCTTCTCATACTGATCATACTCGTACCAGAAGGCAAGGGGTGCCCAAGAAGCTGGGAGGGGACACAGCCAGGATAGCTGACCCAAACTGGCCAAAGGAATATTCCATGCCATATGACATCATGCTCAGTATATAACCAGGGGCTGGCCAGGAGGTGGTGCGGCTCAGGAACTACCTGAGCATTGGCTTCACATGGTGAGCAATTGTGCATCACTTGTTTTGTATATTCTTTTATCATTATTATTCTCTTCCTTTTCTGCCCTATTAAACTGTCTTTATTTCAAACCATGAGTTTAACCTTTTTTTTTTTTCTCCTTTGCGATTCTCTCCCCAGTTGCCTTACATGCTTGGAGGAACATAGAGCCCATGGCAGAAGCTTAAACCAGAGCTGAGGTGAAGCAGAGTTGCTTGCAAGAAGTCCTGTAAGATGTCTTTACTTGGAGAACCTGTTCTCATTTGATCCACCAAAATTTCACTTTGTTAACCGCCAGGCAAATACAAACGCATTCATCTCCTCCTTAAGGCTTAGGAAAAATGAGGTCGACAAAAGCAGCTGTATCCATGGGCAGTTTGTTGTTTATTGTGCTTTTCAATTTAAGGCTGGGGGTTCAGAGTAGCAGCGGGCACCTGTAGCTGTTTTGACACTGAATAATTCAATCCATCCGGTAGCACAGAGCCCTTCTCCGCCCCCGCAGCCTCCAGCTGCTCACAGGAGCTACAGCCAGCCTCCCTCCTTGTTCCAGCCGTGGTACACGCGCTACCCTGCAACCAGGAGTATGACGTCAGCTTACATCCAACCCAGCTAATAACACAGAAGTAACCCAGATGAATGAACACCATAGCTATAAACAACAGACGATACGTTCCTACAGTTTTACATTATGATTTCAACAATCTTAGAATGATGATTAAAGACACCATAAAAACTCCTTTCATACAAGTATTGCTGGCTTTTCTTCTCTCTCACCACCCCTTTTTTTCACCCCTTAATGGATTATCATGCGAGTGGATGTCACTGCTTTTCTGTGACATCTCATTTATAGTCTTAGATTTCCAGGTAGGTGGCTGTTTCCCCCCCTTCACCCACATAAGATTTATTTCTCTACTGGGAATCAACTTGAAAGAGACTTCCTCCTAGCTGTTCACCTCCTTCTGCAGATGAAAGGCAGCTTTTCAAGCAGACTAAACAGTTTCATTCATTCATTACTGTAACTGTGATATTGCTCACATCAAAACCAAAATACCCACTAGTATTGTCCACTGCAGGCAGAAACTGAAGCCATCCCTGAATCTGTTCTCTAAATCCGTAAGGTCGTATAAAACCTTCATTTTATAAACCAAAGAGGAAGTTAATGTTTAGCCATAAAGATGAGTCTTGCAATGCTCCAGTGCAAAAAAATATGGGTTCTTGTACCAGCAATCACATTGGTATACTGGGCCAAGTTCACTTCAGGACCCTTCGAGAAGCTACTACACCTGCCAAGCTGATAAGAACTAAATACGAGATTAGAATAGGCAAGGCCCAAAAATGGAATACCATTTATGCTGGAAATTTAAAATGCATTAAAGTAGTCAAAAACAATGCAAGAAAAAGTTGTAAAAATTTCTGCCACAAGCTCAGTGTAAATGAACACAAACTGGTAACACAGCTTGTCTTTGGACTGAAGTTGATGACTTCTCCAAAGGGAAGTCCTCTCTGACATTATTTGCATGCACTTCCCTAAATGCTATTGGGGGCCTATCATCCAGCTACACCTTCCAAATACTAAGTGACTACAAGGAACAAGACAGCTGTAGGTCACAGTAATCGAGCAAGGTCTGTGATTGCTGCACAGGGATAAGCAGCTCTTTTTGATAATTAGCATGCAGGTATTACAGGAGAAAAGCAATGGACAGTGAGCCCAGAGCAGATGCTGAGCCAGACTGGTGGGACACAAATGTGGTTAAGCATGATCTCACTTCAGGGCTGAGCTGGCAATACTAATTGCCAAATTCTCCTTGTTCACTCCTTCTGTGCTGGCTATCAGCATGGGGTGAGAAGGGGTTGCAAAAACAAAGATGAACTTGACGCTGTAAGAAAGAACTACCATTTCTGTCCCGCAAAGCACAGTGAAATTGCAGAGAGCGTCAGGTGAGACTGCTCATCATTCCACTTAAAGCAACTTGGGTTGTCTGTCAAAAGCTTGTTGAAAAAAAACTAAGCAAGAGACCTGGAGGATAATGGGGACAAACAACTTTGTGTTGACCAGTGTCCTTCTAGTCCAATTTCCACTAACACGTTGTCTTACATCTTTTTGTTCTCCTCCTTAATAGGTAAATTTTCAAGTATGTCATCTCCTGCTGATCTGGAAAAAATGGATCTAAACTTATTTCCATGGTATACAGGAAGACGTTGCCTTGAAAGTTCTTCAGATGATGCTTCTTATATGAATAGGACATCTTCAGTCTGGTGAAGTCTACCTTCAAACAGATATATTTGCACAAAAACATTAAGATTTTTATGCATCACTAGATTTTTGTTGTTGATAAGGTAAATAATGCTTTTCAGCTTTGGCTGGTATGCCTAGTTTAGAGCTTCAAATTGAAGCAGTAAGCATTAAACAACAAAACAGATGTGAAAAGAAAAGGAAAGGAACCTTTCTACAGGAATATACTTCATCATGGTTCATTAGCCTGTGAATAGTCTTTTGACTTCACTTTACACATCAGGACTGACAACTCTTGAAACTGAGGCACCTGATTCAATCTTAAAAAAAGATGCACATCATGATAGTGATTTTCCTTCATTTTGTTCCCAATCATCTTATCACACATGTGACAGCTGCCTTGGCCTTGAAGAGTGATATTGAAAGTTCATTGATGAACAATACTTGGCTTTTAGCTGCACACTGAGAAACACATCTATGGATAGTGGTTTTGAGCTAGTTTTAGATGAGAAACATCTTTGGATCTAATCTTGAGCTCACATTCAAGACAAGAACCCAACTTCTGCCATTCCCTTCCCTCTAATGCAGGGAAAGAGTAGCCACTCCCATGCCTGTTCCCATGAGCTGTACAACTCCTTGTGCACACGCGCCTGAGGGCAGTCTTGAACACAAGCATCTGTCAGAAGTAATACACAGTAGACACACAAGTCTGACAGAAGAAAGAATGGTTGCATATGAGGCCCAGTTGTGCCCACACAGTTATGTCCCAGAAATACACAAATCACACGAGTTAAAATAATGAAAGGGCAGGGACAGCAGCCTCCTCCTAATCTCTACAGCAAGGGGCATCTGGGCCTCAGAAATATTCACTTTGCCTACAAGCTCAACATTGCTATTACTACTACACCAACTACTACCACTACGCAAAAAAACCCTAAAATCAACCCAATTAAATGCTCGATTTTAATTAAAAATATTTTAGTTTTATTGTAGACTCATAAGTGAGTGTTTGCACATGGCAAGGATGCATGAAGAAAACAAGATGCCACTTCCCCCCACTGATTTCCTTCCCAAAGTTCTACTTTTGAAAGCACATCCAGAAGAAACCCTTTCTTCCTTAGAACAATGCTAATTATATGCAAATAAAAGCTATCCTTATGCTTACAATGAAGTTATGTTGTTAAAGTACTTTAGAAAATCCTACGCTATTAGGCTATGATGCTGTAGACCGCAGTCTCAGCTCTCTCAGGGTTAAGAGAAATCAAGATAAATGGCTTATGCAAAACTGGTCCAAGCTTCAGAAAAAATTATCTCTCATATTTAGCATGTGTGAAAGTTAACCACAAGAGTTTGGCAGTGATGGTACTAATCCCTTTTATACAGCTGTCAACTTAAATTAGCCCCAAGCTAATCTTTGCAAGTGTGACAGAGAGCATACACATTTCCACAGATAAGCACTAATTCCTTATTCACAATATCCCTCTACTCCAGCAGGTATTGTGAAGCCCTATAACCTGAAAGAAGTCAATCTGCTAATTTATTCTGAAAAAGTCATTATAGCAAACTGTATATGTATGAAAGCACATACGCAAGGCAAGGGGGGACAAAAAAAAGAAAAAAGAAAACATTACATACAGCTGTATTACCGAGAATCCACAAGTAGAAAATTAATTCGAAGCCACTCATATGTTGGTAATTTTTAAGAATAGCTTAAAGAAAAAGTACACCCTGCTGCTGGAGTTTTACATCCATCACTTTTCCTCTGGGAGAATATTAAATGGCAGATCTGCAGGAACAGGCCATGAGCAAAAAACACTACAATGACTCTTTGCCATAGAAACGTGCCTCAAAACCCAATCTTTTACTTCTATTATTAAAATTACTTTCATAGACCTCATCTTTCAAGCTGTTAAAATATAAGCTAAATGCAAGCCAATGAAATACCAGCAATCCTGACTCTAAAAAAAAGGTTGCAGAAAAATGGCAGCTACCATAATCTTGATAGATCTTGATGATCCATCAAAACATTTGTATAGTGTTCATTCATTCTGCTTGGGAGTAACAGCCAACTCCAAAATTAGCTTTCCCAAATTTAAGGTTAAAAAAACCAGAGTATTTAAAGCAAAACAGGATTAAGAAAATATTGCAGTACTTTTAGATATATTTTGTATACATGCACATGTACACCTTTGTACAAAAACCTGTAGTATTTCTCAGGCAAGCTATTCAAAGTTTAGTTAAATGTTAAGCCATCGAAAACATGTATTTTTCATGTAACATAGGTCGAAGTACTTAACATCTTTGCTCAGTTGTTCAGGCATCACAGAGGCAAAAATGCCAAGTGCAGTGATAATTCGGAGACAAAGTCAACATAGGGAACCTGGTAAAATCAGTACCAGTAAAAAGAAGAATCACAGCTACATGCAGAATTTTCATCCAAGAGCAGGCATGTAGCAGTGAGCAAACGAGCGCCTGTCTGTCTGTGTGCGTGTGCAGGGGTCAAAGACAAGGGTGTCCTTGCCAGCTCCATCCACTACCTTTATCCAGAGGAAAAGTATTCAAGCTCTGGGATCTGCACATCCCCTATTACCATGGTATGCCGCGTGTCTTAGGGGGTGCTGAAGCTCAGGGCAAATTGTTCCCCACAGGCTCCTGATGCCCTTGCAGGGGGAGTGGGATGAAGAGATGTGTCACCACCCAAAAGCAGAGGAGGCACAGCAAGGTTAAGGAGCAGTTTTGGAAGGTGCAACACCAGAGAATCACAGAACAGTTGAGGTTGGAAGAGACCTCTGGAGGTCATCTGGTCCAACCCCCCAAGACCTGCTCACGGCCACTCTGTGAAGCCTGAAACAGCAAATGGCTCTGGGCTGGGACCCAGCTCTGGTCTGAACGGGAGTGGAAGCAACTCCACAGCTATTACCAGGTCATGCTTCTCCAGCACTAGTGTTGCTTCTACTTGCGTTGCAAATCTGCCTCCATTATGAATCTTACCTCTTCCAAAGTCAATAGCAAAAGCACCACTGGCTCCTATAAAACCTCAATCCAAGTCTTCACTTGTAAATGTATCCAGGCACACCGGAAAACCTGCAGACCAGCAAATACTTAGCACAAACATAGTAAGTAGGGCCAACATGAAATATTTTAAGAAGAGCTATAACTAAAGAGAGTCAATTGTGTCCAAACAGGCCCACAGGAGATGGGGTAGCCCAGTACAAACAGACCTAAGCAGCACTGATGGGATGAATCCTGCGGGGCATGATCAAAGGTACTCACAATCCCAGAGGGATCTCAACAAGAACAGAGTCAACAGCAGAACCCAAATGACTACTGTAACTTGTATGTAATCCTCTCCATTCCTCTCAGACCACTGGGAAATTAAAATCATGTCAAGATCTGTAAAAATACATATCCGGAAATAATAAAGTATTAGTGTGTCCCTGCATCCTGCTACACCAAGGAACAATTTGTTTTCAGAAATTATGATTACAATTGCACAAATCCAAAAAATATGCACTGAAACTGGAAGTTTGAATTTATTAACCCCTTGACTAGACTGTAAATAAACGTTAAACAAAGCTGTATGCCGATAGAAAAGAAAACCCTGCAGAATTCAACAGTTGAACAATCCAGAAAATTAGCAAGACAGCCAACTTCTCAGGCAAAGGATGAAAGGTGAACTTTCACAAGCATCCCCTCTCTTGGCTTTTCCCAGTGTAAGTGACCTCCAACCTTCACATGCCAGTGTGCTGCTCCACAAGGACACCTGTGCAGCAAAATTATTATTTTTTTTTTTTAACCCAAATCAATAGATTGCTACAGCAAGACTGAAGAGACAATATGGAGGCAGAAATAGCAGATGATAGGGAGGATAGATCCTGCTTAAACTAACATTTCTGGAAAAAAATAATTATGAAGTTGTATCTTTCCAGTCTAGGAAGCTAGCAATGAAAAAGAGATAGTCCACCACAGTTCAGTGCTATATAACTGCAGACATCAAATACTGATCTGTCTCTTCCTCAGGAAAATCCACTCAGGTTTGCCTTCGGCTTTGTGAAGTCAAGCCCAGAGCACCTTCACCTTGGCACTTGCAGTAGCTCTGCATCAAGAAGCCAAGTACTTTTAATCTTCTTAGGTGTCTACATGTGTGTAGTCACCTACATGTGACTGCTGCTACAAGTATTGTCCTCAGAGGTGAGATCTAGTCAGATGTCTACAGTGCAGACAGCTAAGTCTGAGCTAATCACCCAGACTTTATTTATAAGCAAAGAGAAAGAGGACATCTAGGGGCATGACTCATCTGACCTATTTTAGTTGTTTACATTGGCATGAGATGTCTGTTCCTCTTTGTGAACAATAAAGCTGAGCCTAGACACTTACACAGCAGGTTGTCAGATGATTCCCACCTTAGGTGCCTGAGCTTATGGAGGTGGAAGGACCGAAAAAAAAAACAAACCCAAAACCAAAACAACAAAAGTACCCACCGACTTCTTTTTCTACACGTTTTCTTGCTATTTGAAATGCTTTTTCCTCAAAATGCATCTTTGGTATAGAAGTCCCTTGGTATGACTAATAATGCCAATCAGTGCAGAGAACCAAGGTTGGAGGGGAAGTAGACAAAACAGAATTAAATGCAGCAAAAATTATTTTTAAAATAAAGGCCAAGGACAAATGCCTGAAATTTGGCATTATAGCTCCTGATGTGACAAGTAAGTTTAGCATGGTGCAGCAATTTAAATGCATCTAAAACAGCTGGTGGGATTCTCAGACACAGGAGATAATTGTCAACCTTATTCACAGCAATTAAATCTGTATAGGCTAAAATAGGATCTATTGTTCCCCCAAATTACTGGGATTGGAGCCAGAAGTAACTTCAGTGGAGCAGAAAACTGGCAGTTCGGAAAGGGGCTGAAAACTGTGTAATTCTCTGGCATAACAGGGAAAAAACCCAACCCACAACCAGAGAGCAAAGACAAGTTCAGAGATTTTTACAGAAGCAGAATTTCTCCTGTTCCAAAAGTACCGTGGAGACGTCAGAAATTAGTATTGAAACAGATGTCAACATAGACTTATCTCAGTGTGTACTCTGCACAAACGGAAGTGTATCCAGTAATTTCTTCAGCTAATTGAAAAGAAGAAAGCTAGAAATTATTATTGCTATATTTAGACATCTGCACACTACTCCAATATATTCCTTTGGAGTCATCTGAGCACCTGATATTTAGACAGGCACAAGAAAGCTGGGTAACTGTTACTAAGAGGCCAACACTGCCACTAGAGAAACAACCATTAATCCGCTCTCAATTCAAAATGATCAACAAGTGGCAGCAAAGGATTTGCAAATCATTTGCCAAGGACAAAATACAGATAAAATACCTCCAGAGCAGCATCAGGAGACAGGTGTTAAGACTGGGAAAAGCTATAAAGAGGTGGCACCAGGATCTTCAATGCAGTGCACAGGCTGTCCCATGTTCATCAACATGTCCCTAAGAGACCAATGTTCATGCTACCTGGAGCAGGGGCAGTAAAGGAAGCACACAAGAAATCTGTTTTGAAGGAGGGGAAAAAAATATCCCTCTAACTCATCTGAGAACATGCCCCTCTCCTGACTGAAAACCTGTAAAACCCAGACTGAGGGTAGGCTAGAATGTGGAGGAGCAACCAAAAGTCTTCTGTTTGGTAAGTCTGCATGCAGCTTCCATCCACTCCTCTACAGAAAGTAATTTTAAAAATATTTTTTAAAATACAAGTCTTGAATTTAAAGAATAAAAATCTATTTAGGACTCTGACAGAATGGCCTGACAGAAGAAAGGCAAACTTCCCCTAACTGTACGCTAGCAGGTGTACCAGAGCTCACTCTCCAATGTTACATCCATCCCTATGACTAGACCATGCTGCAGAAGGCTCCACAGGCAGCTTGTTGACACATCTGGTCCTGTTCTCGGCCTTCACGGTTTTGTCCTCTCCCTGCACCAGGTCCATCACACTGACTTTTTGCTCATTCACCCACCAGACAAGCACACACACACAAAACAGAATTCTTTTTTTTTTTTTCAGATTGATTTCCTGACGGTTTCACAAGTTCAGTCAGCCCAGTAGAAAGCTGGAGACCTGGAGACCTTGAGCCTGCAGAAGGGGAAGCACCACGGCTGCCCTGGCTGGGCAGCAGCAAACTCTGCACCTGCTCCACAGTGCAAGCTTGGTCCTAGGTTACACCTGTAATACTACATACAACTGGCCCTTCTCCAGCCCAGGGGCATGGGCTACTCCCAGAACTGAGCGTTTGCATCCGAGCTGCCCAGCACTGCCCAGGCTGCTCCTGGGTACGATCTGGAAAAATGCTGGATTACACAGGCCCCAGCTGTGCTGGGGACACACTAAGAAACAACATGCACAAATGCAGGACAAGCACTGAAGCCAACAGTTGCTTCAGTAGTATTTCCTAGTAGGAACAGTGTCCTGGCAGCCAGAACAAGACCTGCAATGAAGGGCAGTTTATCCTAACCTGCCGACTCAGGAATTCCTGCACAGTCCTGTAAGGTTTCCAGTGCTGGGTATTGCCAGATGGGATGTTCAACTATGTGTTTCTAGTTGAGAAGTTCTCAGGAACCTCACAGAAACAAAAATGAATTTATTTTTCCTACACACTTTCTCTTGAAAAGAAAAAGAAAACCCACTCTTATTTCATCATACAATCCACCTGAAATATAATTCTGCAATAAAAGATAAGTACCGATAGCTGTTGTTATGCACCACAAACATCATAATTAAAAATCATTTATCTTCAAAAGATCTTTTTTCCAAAGCTTCAAACGCATTGTATTATTCATTAAAAGGACTTCTACTGCACTCAGGGAAAAATAAAGTTAACCGTTGCTCCACAGCAAGAGAATTTACTAATACAAACACTGTTTTGCAGTGTAGAAAAGCCCATGGTAGTTTTTGAACTAGCTAACCAGGATATGTTGCTAACTATGAGTCCCAGTGGCTTGAGAAGGACAGTGCATCGGCAAGACCCAAGCCTGCACGGAGACAACAGCACAGCATCAGCATCACGGTGTCACGGTGATGGCAGGGTAAGAGCCATTCCTTTCTGAACACCACCTTTTTGGATCGCAAAGACACCGGCAGAGATGCTTGAAACACCTTTTGATCTTGGGCAGCTCTAAGCCCTGGCTGTTGCCAACCCTGCACAGGCGTTCTCCTGGCGGTTGCTTGGCTCTGATGGAGCATGCTCCCAGTGCCCGAGCCTCCTCCTCAGGGACATGCAGCACTAAGGTGTCCATGCAATCAGTGATCTAGCCTAAAGGATTCTCCAAGACTATTAGCTTAACTAACCCTGATAAAGGCTAACCCTGCCTCCCATTCTTCAGTTCCCTGGCAAGTTCTCCAGGGTTCAAGCAGAGTCATCCTGAGCTCTCCTCACCACTAGATACAACTGCAATGTTACACAGAGGGGTTTTTTTCTTCTTTTTTTCTTTAAACTTACTCTGTCTTAAGTTCCTCTGCTCCTGCCAGGCCCCTTGGTTAAAGGGGATATGGTATGGTGAGGCCACGTCTCTTTCAAGGTTTCTGACTCAATTCTTCAACCTTCTCTAGCTGGTACTCATCCCACCACCATAAAACCTGTTTCTCTTTTGTCATTACTAGGAACTTTCTATTCCCACACCACCCTCCTTGAAGGGAAGCTGAAGGAGATATTTCTTACTTTCAGCCAACACTGCCCAAAGATACTGCCACAAAACCAAAGACAAATAAAACTCCCGGACATGTAGTTTAATAACCAGCAGTAAACAGAAACTTCATAGCAAACCAATATACTCATTACTCTTCAACTGATTCTCAAGATTATCGTCCAGCTCCACAAGATTGTCTCCTAATATAAGACAATACAGCAGCTTAAAATACGTTACTTCTTGCCTTCAAATTTCTTAATGCATTGTGCAAGACAGTAGAATGATATAACATCCAATGGGTTTTACATATACAGCAAAACTTGGAAGCACCTACAGAGTAAGTGAACAAAAAGAAAGAAAAGGATATTTTAAGCACAAAGGACAATTGCTTAATAAAAAATATACTCTTCAAATAATACTGCATCTAAACATAACCAATGATTTCTACTGTATCTTACATACAAATACAGAAACACACACGCAAATAAAGATATCTTCAAAATAACTAGTCAAGCAGCCAGAACCTTCCATCTTTGCATCAGATTTCTAACTGCTACATGACAAGATCATGACATTAATATAACTTTCCTTCCCTTTACCCATCAATCAGCTTAGAATACCCCCACCTTTCCCATCAGACTGTGTCCATCAGGGGTTGGGGAAGTATTCCAACTGAGAAAAAGGAGATACTTTACTCCACAGACTCAAATAGCCACAAAATATGATCACACCACCTGCTGGACAAATTTAAATGGAGTTTTCAGGACCAGTTATATCATCATACTTCATAGAATGGTTTCGGTTGGAAGAGACCCTAAAGATCATCTAGTTCCAACCCCCCCTGCCATAAGCAGGGACACCTTCCACTTGCTTTACTTCTGTCTCCCTTGGAGATGTATATATATATACACAACATGTATTTTGAACAAGGATAAACTCATCTGGTTAGGACAGATTTTGTTTACCACACAGAGATTAAGAAATCCAATCTCTGCAGTTCTCAGAGTGCTGAAATGAAATGCCCTGCAGAATACTGGAATAATCAGCACAGTAATTAGAAAAGAAAGATTTAAAACACAGAGGAGTTCTCCTCTACCAGGAAGACAAAAAACCCCATCATTCTTCTGAAATACTGATTATATCAGTAAGTACAAGAATTCACTCTTACAAAGAAAAAAGTCTGAGTAATGCATTTCTGAACAGAAGAAATATGTCCTTCCGTGGCTGAGGACTGGACAGTGGTTGCCGCAGGGCAAAGGAGTGTCCTGCCACATTACCCACCCTTACACATCTCCTTCCTGTAATTTAAAATTGTGTGGCTCCATGGTGTTAAACAAGGGAAAAGTAGTGCACCCAAGAGAAGGTGGGTTAACTGACTTTCTTCAGAGCAGTATTACGCACTCAGGGGTGAGCAGACTACCCATTTGGGCCTGCAAAGAAAAAAGCTGGTGGCAGACAATGGCAGCGACTATGTCTTTCTGCTCCCTTACCCAACTGGGGGATGGTGGTGCCTTTCCAGGGGAAAGGAAGGATGCCGACCTTTAATCTGACAGCCCCATGGTCCTTATAATCTACTTCCATATATAAACTGGAACAAAAAATTTTTTTAATTTTTTTTTTAACAATCAATTTCTGGAACGTCTTCAGAACTGCCTCAGCACAGCTCTGATGTCCCTGATGTCTCAGGACTCTGAGGTAGCATTTTGGAGTAGACAGCAGGGAGCAGGTAGAACAATTACAGACTTTACTAATAGTAGAACATTTTACAAAAGAACATTACCTTCCTGCTATAGTCCTGGGACCAGGCACATGAAGCAAATGTCAAAAGAATTGCCTGCTTCCTGCTCGATGGTCTTCTAGTGTACAAGACAGTTGCTTCAATCTCAGTTAATCACATTTTATCACTTGAGCTTAGATAGACACGGCTCCCACATATGTGATTCCTTGCCTTCTTGTGAAAGTTATTTTGGCTGGCACTTCTTGCCTCTTATGAGGAAAAGAGGCTTTTCCAGGAGGCTGGATGCTGAAGGGAAATTGCCTGTCTTTTTTGGTTTTGTAAGCAGTATTTCTGCTTAAGAAGGCATGGTTTTTTCAATTACGGCAAAAAAAATAAAGTACTAAAATTGTTTAATCCTCTTTTTTCCACATGCATGAAACTTCCGGATTTACAGTACTTTTTAGACCATAACTACCCATTGAATATAAACTGAATTTCTGCCAGAGACATATCAATGGGAGGCCAGAGGATGAAGCCACAAGCATCTCACCTTTCCCATTTATATGCACATGCAAGAACTTCACTGCACTCTATTTTCTTGCCTCTGTTACAGCAGCTTGATTTCCCCCACCCCAATTTATTTCCTGTCTACCAGCACAAACTGAACTACATGGAAGGGAAAAAAAATCTAAATGCCTAATTAAAACTATCAAACATTCTAGTTGGTCGTCAACATCATCATGTATCATATTTTTTTTTTTGCATTTCCTTCATCAGATAACAGATCTTTGGTATAATGTGCTGTGAAGCATAGCAACTAATATCCTCTCAGGATCTGGTGTATTTTGAATATGACCCAAACATTTAGCAGACATTTTCTCCAGAGATGAAACTTAGTGTCCAATTAACATTTTGAATAGTCTTGATAACTACTGCAAAGACCACTACAATGATAATTGTATCCATTAGACTTCTGCGCTTCAAGCATCTTTATCCGCCTATGACTCCACAGTGGCCTTCAACTGGGCTTTAAATATCACGATAAAAAAAAATTAAACAAGAACACTGTTAGAGTTAATTCTCAATAGTACACAGACTTTCAAAAATATCTTTGATTATGGCAAGACTGATGACTTTTACTCTGTACTAACAGAGAAATCCATTGTTTGGACATGGGAACAATACTCCTCAAACTGTTTAATCATCCCAGGCTTTGTCCTTCACAAACTGTCTTCAAAACACGCAGAGGGTTATTTTCTGTAACAAAGGCACTATCACTTTATTAACTGCACAAGAAAGAAAGGAGACAAGGATCATGCTCTGCTTATTTGCTTTAAGAATATTTTCTGCATGATCACCTCTCTGCAGGCATTTATGAGACTCAGTGGATTATAATACAGTCAAATTAATATTCAGTTTGTGGGGCATAACATATTGAGGTACACGCCATGAGCTGAATACTCCTCAACCCAATCTATTTTGGGTCTGCAAAAACCATTAAGACTATTACGCTTATCTACCTGAAGAATTGCTCTTTGAAAAATAAGGAGACCACCTTTGCTTTCAGTACATTTTGTGATGCCCGTTTAATCAAAGAAAGGACTATTTCTGATAGCATGTGAGGAAACAAAGTATCCATTATCTTTAGTCAAGTGAAAGGGTGGGCATGCTTTCAAGCACTATCACTTTGGTCAGAAGTTAATGGAAACAAGCAACAGCTCAGAGATACATACAGAGCTTGAGTCATCTCTGCGTTGTGCTGATTCCTCACCTCTCAGGCAGAAAGCTCACAGCTCTTCACATCTTCAAAAGCAAGTAAAAACTGCACAGAAGCCTGAAACAGCCTAAGAGGACAAAAAGCTTTTCTTTCCAGCCCTGGTAGATTACAAGAATAATGAAGTTTCCAAGCATCTGGTAGCTAAATAAAAAATAATAATAAAACCTCACCAACTGGTATGGGCAATTATATAAATGAACAAATGCACAAAACCCTATGTAAACAAAACCAGAAATTAAACGTTTCCCTTCTTCTGAATTAGCTTTTTGCATCTACCTCCCAGTGACGCAGGCCTACAGTCTACAATACACTTCACAACCTGATGCAGGTTGCAAGGACACAAGCAGGTCTGCTGCTCAGTAGAATGTGCTAATTTTTTTCTAATTTCAGAATATCTTCCAACTATCTCTCTCTTATAAAATTAGACCACAGCTTCAACTATATTTACAGCTGAGAGAAGGTGGTGAACACCAGAGGACACAGCTTACAAGCACAGCCGACACCAAGACTATCCATTGAGGTGTGAGGCTCCTGTGGGAGCTCATGTCACAGCTTGGGGACAGTTCCACTGTCAGCTTCATTCGTGGACCACAGGCGAGCTTTACTGATGGCACACACATCTACAGGGGCTCCCACTGGCGAGCAATGGTTCATGCACAGTAACAAAAACTTCCCCATCAGCTAAAATGCAGCAGAACATACATAAGTTCATTTTGCTACAGTAAAATCGGTCTCTCAACAGAACTTTCTGACATGAAGCTAGCACGGTACGGAGGACAAACAGCGTGAGGAAGGCTAGCTTGGGGAGAAGAAAGTGACGGATGAATGGATCTGATAATGCATTAAGTAGAGTGGAAGAAGAGAAAGTTTAAAAGACTTTTTCCAGGTTTTACAGGTCTTCTGAAGTAGAAAGTAAGATTTAGAGTGGTGCCATCTATCAACACCCCCAACAATTAAGTACAGTCTTTCAAAGTACTTAGTCACAGTTTTTAAGTTGGAGTACATCTCTAAACAAGTATCTCAGGAAGTAGTACAGACTGCAATTTTGCATTTAACGATGTGTTATCTTTTTGTTACTTTTGAATACATAGTATTAATCAGAAAATAATCACTTTCTCACATCTCAGGTGAGACAGAACTGTAAAAACGCATATTTCTTTCAGACTAAAACAGCCTTCTTCACCTACATGAAGGTCATCTGGCTTAGATAAGGGCCAGAAAAATATTTCCGTACTCTAAATCCCACCACCCCACTTCTCCTCCCCTCCCACCTCATACAAAGCTAGAAAGGCTGCTTTACACTACCTGGAGTTTCCCTCACCTGCAGTGAGGCCTCCAGACAGGCAGTTTAGCCACATAGACTCTTTCAGAAACATATCTCTCAAGGCTGAAGATCTCCACTGGCTGCTCCTGTTCCCCGGGGTTTATTGACAAAGCCAAGCTGGGAAAGGAGCTTGAGGGCAACTAGGGTTTTGCTCCTTGGTGGCTTAGCTGCCTGCTTGATGGCAGCCGTAGCTTTTGGTGTCACATTTTGTCATTGTCCCCAAGCCAAGCAAGGACACGCAGGGTCCAGTGACACGGTGCTGATGCTCAGCCCACAGCAGTTTCCCAAATACCAAACACAAGGTTTGCTACTTTCAAGACCGGGGAAACCAGTTCCACAGGTCAGCCTTAAAGAAAGATTCTGCAGATGAAGCTGCCAAGGACTGCGGGGTAAACCTTCAATAGCCTCAAAAGCAGCAATGAAAAAGCCAAGAAGAGTAGGGCACAGGATACCTGTATTTAAATGCAGGTCTTTTTCCTGTATAGTACCCAAGAACAATCTTTTGTGTTTCTTTGTATATGGCTGCTTATCCATTTACAAAAAGTTTCCCTTCTACCAATTATCACTAAAAAGAATTACAAGTACAGCATTAAATATAAATGGCAGGTTCAAATCCTCCCATTTTGTAAGGACAGTTCATCACCTCAAAAAGGACCATCTCTAGGCAAACAACTGACAGAACGAACCCCCAACCTACAAAGGATCCCTAGTACCCAAATTGGACTTATTTCTGCAAGAAACTGGAAGACTAACTTTGAGTAAACCTGGAAAAGAAAGTGCTTTTCTTGGGTGCAGTTCCACTCCCCAAGACGTGAACTGAGTTTACTGCTCCCCCTCATCCCTCCAAACAGGGAGCTCATCCCTGCTTCTCAGGAAGGACGCATGGTTGGTTTACATCATGCTTTTCCTCACCCTTTTCACCTCTGGCCTTCAGCTGTGGTAGTTAAGCCAAGGGAAGAAAGGATTACAGCAAACATTTTCAATATCCAGCTCTATCTGTGCACCCAGGACAAATTCCAATGCAGTAGAAACCAATATTAGCACTATTTTTAAAAAAGGAAAAGCTGGCTCCCACTCAGCATCTCATTTTATTAGGAGATCACAGATGTTCTTAACATACATTGGTGAAGCAGGATAAAAATCAGCAAAATGCATATGTATTTGTAACCAGCACTGCACTGAAAAAGGCAACACAATTTTTTGTGTCTCATCAGTCAAGCCCACAGAGGTTTACCAATCACAACCTGTGATCACACCAAGCATATTGGTTGCCTTAGGCAACTGTCTTTTTTACCTCAGCAGAAGAGATAACCCAGGTATTGAATCAGATAAACTGTAATTTTTGGTCAATAAAAGCCCATATGTCAGGCTTTTATCCTCCCATCAAATCAAGAAAAAACCCTGTGCTGAACCAAAGACTCAGGGTTCAGCTCAAGCAATAAGCCCTCGCAGAGCCGGTCTCATGAACCCAACTCATCAGTCAAGCAAAGAGGCTGAGCCTTGACCGCCCTCCGGGTGTCTTTACCTACTGCATAAACCTCCACTGGGGTTTACAGCTCCGCCGACTCTCCACAAGCTGCCTTCCAGCCCTCTGCCTGCCTGCAGCCAAACCAACCTCCTCCAGCGACCGACGCTGAATCACTAGCCAACATGTTCAAGCCACAGACTTCACACTACCCTGATGACTGTTACAAAAGAGTGGTGGACAGCACAGGCAGGCAGCTCAGAGCAGGCTATCCTAAAACTATGATATGCCAGTTTTTCTGGGGGAGATGCTTGAAAGCTCTTGCCTCACTCACCAAAGCATAAAGCAGCACGACGCGAGCACAATGCTAGGTCAGGTTCAGAAACCTGCTCCCATTGCCAACTCCCTCATACACTGGCTGTGAGTTTTTGAGAAAATTGTTTCTCCAATTGATAATCTTGGCAAAAAAGGGCAAAAACTGTATCAGTAGGCCCTAAATAAACCAGGCACAAGAAGAATCTCACTCCCAGTGAGGACTCTTAAGACCTTTAAGTAAAAAGGTCAGCAGATCAAAGACAAAAGTCTCCTTTCCATCACCTAGAAATTCGCACTAGGATAACTTAACAGCTTGCCATTTTGTTCTTTGTCTTTTTGGACAGTAGTATTTGTAGGTATCACAGGAAGAGGGCATTAAGGAAGAAGTGGTTTAAAACTGTTGTTCCTTCTTGAAGTTCTACCAAAACATGGTTTCAGAAGGTCAAACTACAACTTCCATGTATTGTCTCAATGGTTATTTCTCTACAGCTGCACTCAGTAGCAGAAAGCACCTACATTGTTCTGGAGAAATCTCAGGATGTGAGAAGGTGGATAATGTTAATTCAGTGCCTGATCAAAGACTCCAAGAGCAGAGGCACATGAAGACAGACAAACTAAAGATGATAAGAAAAGGATGCCTCAGATTTTGGTTGGGTTATTTTTTAAATTTTTTTTTTTTTTTTTTTTTTTTTAGGTGAAACTTAAGGCTCAGGCTCGTTGCACCCTTGTCCCGGGTGCTATCCCATCTGCCACTTTACAGTCCACAAAAAAAATGGAGCACATGCTAGTACCTCAGCTACTCTGGTTCACATCCAGCTCAGTGTAGACAGCATAAATAAATTTACCTTCATGGGCCAAGATGTTTAAGTGTAAATCAAAGCAGCTAAAGCAGGACCTCTTTTGAGTTTGTCAGCAGTGCTTTGGGGGTTTGTCCAAGTCAACAGTCTTGTCCCATAGGGGAAAACAAGTTTGAGAAAGAAGATATCGAAGTGGTTAGAGTATCTTTTTAGCTTCCTGGTCTTCACTTTAAGCAGCAGCTTCTTTCAGAGGGTACTTTTCAATATTTACAAGAGGTGATTCATGAGCCAGCAGTGTGTCCTCATGGCCAAGGCGGCCAATGGTATCCTGGGGTCCACTGAGAAGAGTGTGGCCAGCAGGTCAAGGGAGGTTATCCTCCCCCTCTACTCTGCCCTTGCAAGGCCATATCTGGAGTTCTGTGTCCAGTTCTGGGCTCCCCAGGTCAAGAAAGACAGGGAACTACTGGAGAGACTCCAGCGGAGGGCTACGAGGATGATGAAAGGACTGGAGCATCTCTCGTATGAGGAAAGGCTGAGAGAGCTGGGTCTGTTTAGTCTGGAGAAGAGAAGACTGAGGAGGGGCGGATCTCATCAACGCTTACAAATATCTAAAGGGTGGATGTCAAGAGGATGGGGCCAGGCTCTTTTCAGTGGTGCCCAGTGACAGGACGAGGGGCAATGGGCACAAGCTAGAATGAACAAGCTAGAACAAGTTCCGTCTCAATATGAGAAAAAGCTTCTTTATTTTGGAGATGACTGAGTACTGGAGCAGGCTTCCCAGAGAGGTTGTGGAGTCTCCTTCTCTGGAGATATTCAAAACCCACGTGGGTGAGATCCTGTGCAACCCGCTGTAGGTGATCCTGCTTTAGCAGGGGGGTTGGACTAGCTGAGCTCCAGAGGTCCCTTCCAACTCCTACCATTCTGTGATTGAGGAGAGGAGACATGGCAAGTGGCTTTGCCATTTTGCAAGCTAAGGAGTTTGAACTGTTCCTCAGAGTAAACCTGCATTTGTTTTCTGGTGTCTTTCATCAGCAGACCTTGAGCAATAGTCTCTCCCCAAAAGCCCATACTGATGCTTTAAAAAAAAAAAAAAAAAAAGCAGCCATGGAAAGCCCAAAAACATGAAGCAACTGTTAAACTTAGTTTGAAACCCACAGTCTGTTTTCAACCAAGTAAGGAGATGTACACAGATCACTCACACAGGCCTTGTTTCCATAGAAAACTCAGTAAATAATTGATCAGAACAATGACAAAGGTTGAACAAAAAAAGAGCAGTTAGTGCAGACCAGACTATAGAGCTCAACAGGAATGACAAATTGGTTTCTTTGTGGTGGGTTTCAGGGGTTTTTTGTTTGTTTTTAAGAACCAGAGGAAACAATGTTGGTTTACCCAGTAGATAACTACAGAATGAAGAATCATACAAAGCTGCACTGTAACTCCAGTGTAGCATAATAGAGACAATGCCCAAAACAACAGGTTTCAATGCTTTGCTTTCAGCTTTCTTTAAAGCTTAAAAAGCTTTTAATCAGAAAGCTGATGTCTACACACGGCTAGACACAACCAGTACTACAACAGATACAGCATGATGCAATTTATCTAAACTCCTGGTAGTCATTTGCACACCTCCTTGTTGAAGACATACTCCTAAACAAGTACAGACTCTGTCTTGTACCTCAATTAAATAATGTAGAAATATTGGCTGACCAAAAATAAATTTGGATAACAAAGAAAAGCACCTGAGAGTTGCAGACTTTTTTCACACTATCAACTTTAAAAAAATACTCTTATCAGTACTCTAGAAGATCCTCCTCCTCTTTTCCAAACTAACACTACATATAGCAGTAAGAGAGGGGTACTTAATATAAAGACTCACATTCAGTTCTGCAGTATCATGTTTGTTTTTTATATGATACTCACAAGAACAACAGCTATTAAGTTAAATTCAGTATATTCAATCTTTCTCTACATCTACTATACTGCTTTACATTCTATACTGTTAAAATGTAATATTTGATGACAAACATTAAATGTACAATGTGCCTTGTAAGCATCTGAGGTCCAGAATGGGAGATGTGCTAGGTGAGATACTCAACAGAAAGTTTAATCAAGAGACCCCAAGGGCATGGAGGGAAATGACTTCATCTCCCACATGAGGTAACAGGCCAGTACCTAGTGAAAGAAATGAGGATGGGAAAGTCAGGACAATTCCTCAAGTTTTAGCCAGGGATGGGAAAAACTCAGAGCAGTCATTCTGACCGGCTCTAGCAAGTGCCTTCAGAAGGACATAGTACCTGGAAGAAGGATGCAGGAGATGGAAGATGTAGTTTTAGGGACGTGCCAACCCAGCTGTGGGGCTCATTAGCAACCATCACAAGTTAGTTAAGATGCTGAAGTAGCTAGAAAGAATCTTATGGTAAAAAAACAAACAAAAAAAGACACCCCAAAAAAACCCCCACCGACAAAAAATACAACTTATGTCTAAGCATAACTCGAAAATTACATTTTGATGTGCCATCTTTTTACAACTTTGAAAACAAACTTATCTTGTAGTGGATCAAAGAAACATTTTTAACCCTAAACCTTTACTTAGAACCAGTCTGACCTCAGGACATTGGGTACACCACAAGACATCCCACCACCAAGTACATGAATGATTCTTGTGATACTCAAGTTCTAGTTGAGTTTAAGGGTTCTCAGAGGATAACAGCGTGCTCCTTTACTAAACTGCGTGGGTCACACAGGGATTGCATGGGTCATTGAAGGGATCTGGGTGGAGAAAGGGGTTATGTGACAAGCCTTGGGCAGGTCACCTCCTTGGTACTCAACAATTCACTCAAAGCATGTCTAAACCTCCAGAGTCCTCAAGAAATTCTGAATTGAGCATGAAGTTGGCATATGAGTCATCAAAATACAGGGCAGGAGTTAAGCTTTTAAATTTAGCTGCAGCCTGATTTGAACTGACAGAAATGCCATTTTACTTTGGTGACCATAGCAAGTTGTGCTATATTTTTGACCAAGATCTACATCAGTTTTACCTTGAATAGCTTTGTGTTTCCAGTGGGCTGCTGCCACAGTCCAGAAATGATGGTCAGTTTAGAAAAAAATTAAAAGAGAAAAGGTAATTATTTTGTTTCAAGTTAACATTTGGATTGCAGCAAAAAATCGTCCCAGGGTCTACTCAGAAACACGAATGTACATCAACATATACTGATGGGACAGATGCAGATGTGTCTTTCTTTAGTCATATTTAATCATGTTTAAAATTGCTTGCTGAGGGGAATGGCACAGCAGTCACAACAGCAGGAAAACTCAAGGGAGGATTTCCCACCGCCCCTCCAAGAAGAGTCTTCACTGGTGATTTGGATCAACATTTGTCTTGAGCACTGAGCTCCTTTCTGGGCTAGAGAAAACAAGCACATATATTTTTCCTTTTCATAACAGCCAAAACATTTTCTAGAGGAACTTAACAGGTGTTGGCATCAAATGTTCAAGTACTTTGTGTAGACTGGTTGAACACAGTGTACTGTTTAATCTGCCAGAAGAGGAAAATTTCCAAATTTTTCTGTTCTTGGGGTCCATACCATGTGCCTGGCAAAGAGCAAGCATGTTAACACTCACTTCACACACTCACTGCACGCCAGCAGTGGTTGGTTAGTGACAGCAGAGTCACATCCCAGCTTGTCAGGAGATACCCCCTCTCTCCAAGAAGATTCCCTCACTACTTGACAAAATCCTCCTCTGATGCTTGCCCCTTGATGTGGTGGAAGGCTTGTCCCAATGACCTTGAAAGCTATTTTCATCTGGAATTACAAAACCTGGAGTTAGGGCAATACACGTTGGATAAAGGACAAAGATCAAAACAGAAGAAATTAATTGGTTGTCAAAATAGGACGGTGAGAGTCAACCAGTTGCCATTCCTTAAAAACCAACCAAACAAGAAAACCCACCAAATAACCTCACAACAAAACCAAACAAAAGCAATAGGGTCATCATTAAAGCATGCCCCAGGATAAAGATAAAAGCAGTTTTCAACATTTTTCAGTATATAGTGGTGTGGGAAGAACCTAGGCTAACATCCACTGCCAAGTAAAAATCATTGAGACAAAGTTCCTGACTGACAGAAATTCCCACAGAGGTACCACCATAAAGACATGATTTAATACTTGTCAAAGGCCTGGTTACAGAGCCTCATGAGCAATACTGAGGAGCCTGAGAGAGGACTGTTCATGCCCCATTAATTGGATGCAAATAAGGAAAATATTCATCAGAGAAGGCACAAGAAACCCAAGGAAGAACAGATCATAGAGCTATAGAATGGTCTGGGTTTGGAAGGGACCTCAAAGATCATCTAGCTCCAACCCCCCTTGCCATGGGCAGGGACACCCTCCACTAGACCAGGTTGCCCAAAGCCCCATCCAACCTGGCCTTGAACACTTCCAGGGATGGGGCGTCCACAACTTCTCTGGGCAACCTGTTCCAGTGCCTCACCACCCTCACAGTAAATAATTTCTTTCTAACATCTAATCTAAATCTACCCTCCTTCAGTTTAAACCCATTACCCCTTGTCCTACCACTACACTCCCTGATAAACAGTCCCTTCTCCAGCGACCAGGTTTTAAACTCAGATTAGAATCTCATTCTAACTCCTCTACATTAGTGATTTTCTTAAATTCTGCCTGAAAAAAACTCTTTTATCCGAGTAAGCCTACAATCTTGCTATCAATCTTCCCTGCTTCTTGGCCTCATTGCTGCAGTCAACAGAATTACTAATACACAAAATACGTATAGTAACATACATAAATTCTTTGCAGAAGTAATATTCAAAACTAGGGAAAAATCATAAAGCAATATGTTTCTTTTAAACCAAAACAGTAACAGATGATGACATAATGCTTCAACCACCTATATCTGAAATCTCTCCTGTAAAAATAAGATGCTTCAAATCATTAAGACACTGCATATTGCAGAATATAAACTAGAATTATTTCCATTTGCCAGCTGAGAAGCATCTACTACTTCTACTGTGCTGTAATTCTGATGCATACCCTCCATCTTAAAACCACATAAAATATATTTGGCAGTGAAATAAAATGAAAAAAAAGTTTCAGCAGTCAAACTCATCTAATAATACCGATGAGATCACATTAAAACAAACAACCCCCTGCCAGACAGATAAAGGAAACTGTTAGCACTGTTAGATCAAGACATAATGGATTAATTTGATGAGAAGCTAAAACCCCAGGATTTTCAAAAGGCGATACATAACCATCCACCCGCCAAACCTTCAGAAGAGCATCCTCCCAGGCAAGAATTCTCAGCATCAAACTGACAGTGTTGAAACATGCAGTTATCCTGGACGCTATGTTTGTTTTTTCTTCATCCACAGCAAGGAAAACAAGAGGCAAAACTATCGTCATGATCCAAACATGAGAAAAAGTTTACTTTAAACTCAACCCTTTTCTACCATGAGCTCTTGAGACCTCACTGAAACCATGTCCCCATCCAGAAGGAGGCCAGTTTAATTTATAAATGTTCCTCCACTTTCCTCCTCCCCCCCAGCCCCTGGTTAAACCACATAAAGCAAACACAGCTGGGGCTGGAGAGAAACAGAGTCATCACGTTGTACAAAGCCACCTGACTGACAGCACTGATGACAGCAGCTGCCTTTCAGCACATCCTACCACAGACCCAGCCTGGTCAGACTGGCAGCACACGCCTGCAGAGGAGCGTGAGGAACAGTATGGCTGAATATGCCCTCTTGAAATTCTTGGGTTTTAATTAAGTCCAAATTTTGGATCTTATCATCTCTTGCCTTTGCTCTCTATTGGAAACCATTTTAAAATAAGCATATTAAATTTGGAAGCTGCAGTGTTACATGGCAAAGTCATGTCAGTAGAGGGCTAATCCTGACCATAGTGAGATGACTCCCTTCATGAAGAAACCCCAAAAAACCCAACTCTGCTTCCAGGGTGAGAAAATAGCCATTTACAGAGGGTGCAGCCGAGATAAACCTAAGCAAAGTTATCATGAGTCCCAACACAACTTTGGCATTTCAAGAAGTAAAATATAACTCCAAAACATATACGATGGGTAAAAGAGAGAATAAATCGAATGACTGTGAATTTAAAGATAAGTGGTAGTATCAGATGACACTGTTGTAAATAGTATATTTCCACTTAAAAACAGTAAGCAAATTGTATCAATATTCAATGCTCCCAGAAAGCAGAATCTACTCCTAAAATATGTAGCAAAAATACTTTGACAAGCTTACATGAAATCCAGTGTAAGACAACAAAAGCAAAAGGCTTTTTGGTTATAAAACTCTTAAAAAGAGACGAGCAAATACAGCCCTACTGACACTCCACTTTCAGTCCTGAAGATGACTAATAAGCATTATCTGAGGACATCCAAGAAAACCTTAAGTCCTAGGGTAAAAAGAGAAGTCCATTCCTCAATTTTATCTGCCCCTCATTTTTTAAATTTTTGTTTGTTTGTTTTCTTTTTCAGGAGGGGAAGTATGTTTAAAGCCCACTGCTTTCAGACACAAGGGAGGAGAGCAGAGCAATAAGCAAACAGCCTTGCAAAATCATCTCAGAGGACTTGGCTATGAAGCAAGAAGATTGAGTTCAAGAAATGGTGGTGGGTGGGACTTCACCTATTGTTTGTCACGGTAGAAAGACAAAATAAAGAAATAGTTTCCTTCTTTTGGAGGTTACTTTTAATACCTTTAGATTGCATTTCTGTTTTTAACATTCAGCCCAAGCCTATGCTGACCTGAGGAGAGACAAATGCAATCTTTCTACATCTGGAAGAGTAAGAAGCCTCCACAACTGTTTACAACACTTCAGCAAGTGGAAAAACCCCCTCTCATCACCTTCTCTTTAAATAATGCATTTAAAAAAAAAAATCCAGCTAGCATCATTTACTGATTGTGAATTGTCCTACAACACATTAATTTCTTTGCACCAAACAGATGAATATTATGGGGAAGAAACCAAAAATCAAGCAGTGTGCATCCTTTGCATGTATTTAACTTGAATAGTGAGATCCCTGCATAATAAACCCATATTTCATTCCTAAACAAACTTCTAGCCCAGGGATTGCAGGTAACAAGTGAACTCACGTTTGCCTACAAAAAGAACCCCAACATTTCTCAAAGTAAATGACTCCTCTCTCTTCATGCTTTCATGATCCAGCACTTTCTAAGCAATTGTCTTGTCTTTTTTAAGCCTCATGAGGATACAACTTTGAAGTGAGAATTCATAAGGCCAGTGATAATGGAGGCATATATGCCCATTCAGACTGCACACGCAGAAAATTCAAGTGGGCTTTACAGCTCTGTAGGATTATAGTCCTAAGAAATAAAGTCATTTAAACCTCAAGCTTTTCACAGGATTCACCTCTGGTGTTTTTTGAGAAGTTATAAACTACGTTATGAGCATACTTAGTGATTGAATGGGTTGTCGTTTTTGTTTTGTCTTAACTACAGAGTGTTGTCTAATTATACCAGTTTCATTTAAATAATTTGAAATTATTGAAGCAAACATTTAAGAGGTTATCGATCTGTGCTGCTTTTCTTCAACCAACTATATACCACCTCTCATAATTTGAATTTTTCTCCTCTCTTTACATTCAAGAAGTGAAGAAAATTCAAGAGAAAGCCTTCCAACTTTAAACCTAGATTTGTTAAAAATATAAGGAGAAAAATCCTAACAACTACAGAAATGTTACAAAGAGAAGGTGAGAGGTTTCATCTAAAGCTACAGCCAAGCACAAAATTCAAACCATTCTTTGCTGGTACAAAGTAACCGGAATATTGGATTATGCAACGTGTGTTACTGCTTGATTAATAGCTTAAGGATATCACTGAATATAAAACATTCAGTAGAAATGACATATCCTGGCAGTTCATCTCTAGTCCTCATGTCCAAGAGATACAGCATCATTGTCCTTGCATCTGGCAAGGATCAAGAAGGGGTTCTTCTCACTGTCCCAGACTATGGGGAATTTGGGTTTCACAGTCCCAGTGTTGCTTCTGGACAAACATTAGAGGACTAGAAAGCAACCAAAGCCTCACCTAATAGGATAGCTATTCCAAAAAGCCACCAGGCTAAACAGCCTAGTCAAAAACTAAATGCATTTTTTCCTGAAAACTTACAGCTTTACAAAGCTTTAAAGTGCAGTCACCTCACTTCACCACTGCTGCATTGTATCTAGTATGATATGAAGCATTTTCCAATCTGGAAATGCATACCTGACGATGAAGGTGTCCCAGGTTTATGCAGTGTGAGGGTGAAAACCACACCTCCTAACACCAATTTTTAAGTCATCAAACATTAGGAAATGTGTTCCTCTACAAAGTCCCAGAAGATTCTGCTGCTGCTTAAACCAGACAAATTTTTCCCATGTGAATTACTGCTTTATGATTTGCCTTAAAAATCAAAAGCCTGGAAGGCATTTAGGCTGTTAAAAATTAATGAACAGAGGCCTTTTAGCTCTTACTTTATACGCAAATATCAAGAGGTCCTCTGTGAAGGATTTCATTAATTTGAGCAGAATTGATGGAAGCTGCCCACGCAGCCTCTCCTTGCCAATTATAAGTGTACCATAGTAATTGTACAAACACCTGCTCCCCTCCACATGATGCAGGAGTAATGCTTTCATCCGTGACTCTCGGAGCTCAGACGGAGGAGCACCCAGTTCTCTGTACCTGCTTGCAGGTATATCCTCGTTATTGAAGAAAAAGCCTCTTCTCCCCTAACCCCCAACGCACATACACACACTGCATGCTTACATGTAAATGCCTTGGTAATAAGCCATGAATAAGAACTCGAACAGGGAACTTCATCTTTCTTATTATTCAAATAATGACGTTAGGCAAGATGTTTCAAGAAATAAATTATATCTCAAACATAAATACCTGAGGGACACATTCACAGGCTTAAAGCAGATCAGTGTAGAGATACTGTGCAAATAGCAGAAAAAAAAAAAAAAAAATCAATGTACACACCCACACACCCATATCTGTCCCCAAACCAGCCAAACAATACACACAACTATCTTAATAAAAAAGCATTTGTAGATCATTTCTCTCCCTCCACATTTCTGTTCCTCCCAAAAACACCCACACAGTAGCTACATATAGCAAAGCAAAAAAAATTTCACGACTGCTTCTACCTGTAAGGACAGCAGACAAAAACAGGGGTAAAAATAAAGTAATAAATAAATAAATTTATTTACAGCAGCATTCCTTCTTTCCTTCCAAGCCATGAACTTCAATGCTGGGGTTTAGGACTCTTTTTATATCTGTTGGGTAAGAAGCAGCAAGTGGCTGCAAGCTCCCTGGGCCGGTCCATGAGCTGGGCCTGGGAACACAGAGCACCACCGCTGCACTGCCCCTCCGTTCTGTGCACCGACCTGAGTGCACTGCAACTGCACAGCTGCCCGAAGCTTCCTTCAATACAACTGCTTCTTCCTGCTGGAACATGTTTCCACTCTAAAGGTGTAAAATCGGTTGGAAAAGGCCCTTTGCAAATATACCAACTGCAGTATAGCGATTCTTGCTTGGGATGCAGGAGCACACTGGAGCAGCCAGCAGCTGACACTCAAGCACTTCCCCCGTCACCATCAGCGTTCCTGCAAAGCAGCACACAATGAGCACGGACTCCTACTCTAAAAATACCAAATCCTACAGATTCTCAGCTGCAGGGGGCACGACCATTGAGCTAGCCAACAGCATCAGGCACCTAAAAATGGATACAGGGAACTTACTCTTTCAAGTCTGGGCTACACAGAGTTTATCTGTCTGTCCTCTCCATACACAGCCAAACAGCTGAATCAACTTTTTACACTCAATGACTGGAGATGCCCAGTCACAAGATGTTAGTTCTGCCAATGAGGCTCTTAAATACAAACTCAGGAAGCCACATTTGGTTTGTTTGTTTTTTGTTTTTTTTTTTTTTTAAAGCTGTCTCTGTTCTAAAAACAATGGTGTTAGTCTGGAAAAAGAACTGCTCAGCTTCAAAGCTAATTAGTATCATTGCTAGTAATCAGCATAAAGCAGACAGCAACAATGAAGACTACTAGATGCCAGTTCATCAAGAAAAGCACTAACAATCAAATAAACAGCAGCAGTGAAATTCAGATTACTGCAGAAATGCAGGCCAGTGACCCCAGGTACAGGTGGCCCATGTTTCAGCCTGACTGGTCCTGGCTCAGCATGTTACATCAGCCACAGAGTCTCTGAACAAGGCTTTCAGTTCCTCTGATGGGTCCTTCACCATGCAATTAAACAGGTTCAAGCTAGTTAAAGATATAAGTGAAGAACTCAGTATTAAAGACAACACGGAACTGCCAGTGCCAACCCATAAAAGCACTACTGTTGGTAGTTGTGCAGGTTAAAATAAATCTCTACCTTTGCACCATTTTTCTGGTGTGATACCTGCCTACTAACGCCAGAGTACTGTGGTAGTACAAGACAGCCACATCTAGGGTAAATCCTACACAATAACTTTGGCAATGTCAGCAACAGTCACAACTGGAACTTATCACCATTTTTTTCCCAGAGATCAGTTATCTAGACTTCACAACAAATGACAGGAGAAAAGGAATGTCATTAGTGAAGTCAGTAGATAGCTGTCAGAGATGCAACTGTGTAAAATTAAAGAAAACAAAATATTCAATAATCAGGTCTAACATACAATACAAAAGCTGGATTACAGTGTATGGAGTCAGCCAGTCAGCTATGAAGAGACTTAATCAGATAAAATATTTAAAGTTTCCTTTCATCTCCTCTCTTTTTAAAAATTGCCTTTAAAATAGGTGTTTGAAAAAGTACTGACACGCATTAGTTTCTACCACCTCCTTTTTTTGTTTTCGTAAATGAACTAGTGGATCTCATTCAGGGTAACAGGTTCCTTCCTAGGAAACGTTATGATTTCAGAAACAACCATACATGGTGCAGTACTCCCTTGAAAGCATGGAAAAGAAAGATCTACATCCATAGCCCTACAGCCAGTTCTAAAGTCTGCTAGCACACAACTTCCAGATAAAAAGTCACCTTTCTAATCATTTCAGAAACCCCAGATTAATATTGCTATAATCGGTGTTATACACTAATTAAGTGGGGAGGTCAACAGTCTCAAATACTGCTATTAAGCTTGCTCTCTAGCATAAGGGAAAAAGTAATACATAGTCTAGAGCTCTGAACAAGCAGTGTAATTAATCATCATTATCAAGTCCTAGGCAAAAGAGATCAAACATTACACTACCAAGAAGGATATAATCTGAGTCTCTTGAACATCACACACGCAGCCCGGGATAGCACAGCACAGCTCACTGACTGGGACTTCCCACAAGGGCAGGGAACACGCCAGGATGGAGGCTGGCTGCAACCACTGGGTGCCTGCAGCTGCAGGGCAAGGAGGGATGGAGCAGCGTAAAAGAAAAAAAAAATGTGCATTAGATAAAGTAAGCATCTATCTACAGAAAGAGCTATGGAAATGAATGTTTCCCACACCTTTAAAAAATGTTCAGAAGTACAAAGATGCACCTGTTTTGAAGTAACGTCCTTTTCTGTGATGCACTCAAATTCTCTGCCCAAGAGCTGTATCAGAAACTCTTTACTCTGAAGGTGCCAAGTTTGTAAAAGAAACAACCTTACAAAAAAACAAAAAGCAAGAACTAGGACTTTTCATTAAATACAAGCACTCTGAAAAAACAAGCAAATTTCCAGTTATAATGAAATTGCCATCTGTAATCAGGACGCTCACAACATTGCCTCAAATCACAGCAGGAGCTTTAGAAGAGAAAGGCCAATTTGGCTCATTTGCCTGCTTTTCAAAAAGACGATGGGCAAGTGAAACAATGCAATTCATCCTGGGTTCCTTCCCTCCACGTCTGCCTCCATGTTCTTGACCACACAAAGGTCTGGGCTGGACGGATGATTCATCCTTGATAGAGAAACAGCACTTCTACTTTTTTGTTAACCCAGTAACATCCCAAAACATAACAAAAGGCTTTACTAAATTCTCAGGTTGGAACACAAATGGGCATAGAGGTGACAGCCACCTGAAGCAGTCAAGACACTCTGTCCATGCAAGGAAGACTAAGAATGATGCCTGCACAGAGTGGGAAGCACAACCTCAAAGTGAGAAGGTAAGTAAAAAGATATAAATACTTGAATTTATTTTTTTTCAAATCACCTCTATGGACCTCCACTTAGCTATTTTGGCTTCTTTGGGTTTTTATACATAATTCAGGTTGAGACGTTCCCCTCATTCCAGGTGCTCAGCAGCACCCCCCCACAGTGCCCAAGGAAGCACCCATTCCCCTCCCCACCAGGACTTTCCAGTTATCATGACCAAAACTGAAATGTTTTTGACCAAGGACGTTTTCTCTATATACTAGAACTGATGCTGAAACCCACCCACACTACTGAGCTACCCGCTATGTGATCAGTCCTGAGTAAGGGCAATCGAACCGAAAAAAAAAAACCAACCACCTTCTAAAGTCTTCCCCTGAATTCAACTTTTGTTGCTAATGGTAAAGCTCTGATTCAGAGCTTGTCTGTTATAGGAAGAACAGGATGGGAGATACTGCTGTAACTACAGCACCTACTCTGTCAGCTGACTGCCAAGCTGATGGACAACATTCCAATTCCCCACAAGATCTCTGACAGGAATTTATTTTTTAATTTTTATGTATTTATTTGAGGTAATACATTAATGTCCAGAAAAGTGATCTCCACTCTGATCGTGCATCCCATCAGTAAAAAAAAAATAAATAAATTTGACCACACACCCACAACATATGTATATTTATTCATAAATATACATACGTATATTACTGAAGTTCTAGTATTTTCTTCCTGCACCCCCTGAGATAATCTCATACACCTCTACTGCTTTAGTAGAGGGAGTTTTACAAAAAGCCATTTATTCAAGACATTCCAAAGACATCACATACTAAGATGAAAATGTATTTAACAAGGCACCCTTTTTCTAGAGGCATATCAGTTTCTCCACAGCTTCTGCATAGAAACACTGATCCTACAAAGATTTTTCCCAGGACTCACCAACGGGCAATGCCAATGTCCCCAAAATCACCAAAACTAAAGACCATTCATCTCTCTCCTCTGCAATACTGCTTAAACTTCTGGAAAACAGAGTTCCTATAAGGCCTTATACCCAGGCTCTTGCCAAAGCACACGTCCCCAGAAACGCTACACACTCAAACTGAAATACTGGACCAAAGTTTTTCCAGCAAAGAGACAGTACATATAAGCTATCCACTACTCTCTAGCCAAAAAAAGACCCCAAAAAACCCACCTCTCAACACACAAAAACACGAGCATGGATTCAAACATACCTGTTGAAGTGCTGTATCATTGTATTTGCGGTTTTTAGGAAAAACAAAATCCTCACTCAGCTCTTTTTTCTTTGGGTTTACAGATTATTCTGTTCTCAAATTGCATGTTCCTTTGACATAGGATTTCACTAGCTATGGCTCTACTACACAATTTCTCACTGAGCCATATAATTAGGTTACATTTTTAGCTGACCACATAAATTGACCTTCAGATGCAACAACTGCACACGCAGACTGACATTCTGGACACGCACAGCTAGTCTTGGCCATATCCTGCCTCTATTGAAACAAATGGCAAAGCTTCCTTTTACTCAACAACTGAAATACTCTTTTTATAGAAGAAAGCACAGAAATCCTAGTCAAAGAATAACATACTAACAATACCAGTTAAATACATTTAAGGCAACGGAAGCAAATTCAGTGAAAACTGCTGGTGAACAGCAATTGATGAACCAGGGATAAGTGCCTGACTGTTGCAGAGAACTGTGTCTGTACAGTTAATGCAAAGAGGAGTTATGAGCACTGCAAGTCATCAGATAGTCCTGAGTACAGGGTTCATCTAAGGTTTTGATGTCTTTATCAGCATTTACGATTCATTTTCATAACTAGTTTGTTTCCTGAGAATAAAAGGTTGTTATAATTCTTTGTCTCAAGACTTATTCCAACTTGACATTAACAGCATTTCAAAGACATAATGAGGCCTTTCAAATTCTTCAGTTGGAGAACAGACAGAAATGACCCCTTTGAAGGAACTGAACTCTCAGATACAGATTTAATCTTGACTATGAGACAGTTCAAGATTAAACAAAGATTTATTTCTTTTGAACAGTTGTTACAGATATTTGCAAGTCAAGACATCTAATAGGAGCCTCTCCACAATAAAGAGTCCCCACTCAAGGATTTACTTCCTGTGGCATTCTGTAAGTCTATTCCTGCGTCCACAGACCAGCTGATCGTCTGAGTTCCAGTAACAGCCAGAAAAGTGTTCAGGTCACTTCACCGAATCATTTATTAGACTGACACAAGAAACAATTCATTCATAGCTTGATGAATGTTTCTCTGTGGCCTGTATTCTTCTTAACAAGAATTTGAAAAGGTTATTCTCAGTATCTTGAATGAGTAAAGACATCTGTTCTTAAACACCTTCTAAAACCAGACTGAGATCAAGTCACTATAAGTACCACATAAATCTGAAATTCCCATCCCAGGTCTCTGCAATATCAAAGTGATAAATCCTATTGGGTTCTGGACTTGTAAGGTATGAAAGACAGTGGGTGTTCCCCACTTCACGAGAGATCAGCATAGACTTTTGAGACTCTCCACTCCATTTGTCGATTTATTTGCCACCACTACTTCAGTCATCTAGACACAGTATCACAGCAGCTGTTCTGACCTCAAAGCTCTCAGCGTTTATTGGTATTTCAAGGTAAGAACATGGCACGAGGAAGATACGGCCTTTCTAAACCAAGCCCAGAAAAGGGCAAATCTCAAAGTATGGCAGGCTCAGCACCTCTTGTAGTGGTGTGCAGCCATCTTCTCATAACAGCCTTGAAAGAGACTTGGAGAACTGCACCAAAGCATTGTCTGAGAGCACCAGACAGCACGGCCCAAACCTCTCAGTCCGAACCACCGTGGCATTTGGCTTGGAGTCCATGCACAGCACCACTCCACTCAGCAGCACAAACTGCCTACAGCAAGAGCCTTGTGTCTGCAAGGCATCACTGCTGACTTGGTTGTGCCAGTCACCAGGCTGCCTCCCCGTTTGTGTGCATCACCTTCAAGTTATTTTAATGCATACCACATGGCCGCTTTCCCTGCTCTGCATCCACTTGCTTCCTCCTCTTCTCTCCCTGGCTCTTTAATAACAGCAAACCCAGTCTCTTCCTCCATCCAGCCTGTCTTGCAGGCTTACAATAGCACTAACAGACTTAAGTTTTTAGCACCTCACCTCAGTCAGAACATTTCTAATTTTGCTCCTATAGCTCTGCATCATACTGCTCCTCTGTGTCTGTCTGCCTTTGCTATCTCATCATACAGTTGCCAGGCAAACCGCTTAACTTGTGCATTGTGACGCGCACAATGCAATGTGAAGGACAACCCCTCTGCCCTCAAAAAGCAAGGTGGCATAAACAGATGTGACTTCTTTGCAGCAAGACTTCTCCTTTCAACTGGTGCAGCACCTGCAAGGTACTACAGAGGAAGCCTTCAGGGATGAACCAGTTCATTTGCCATTACGAATAACAGACTGCAACTGCTCTGAAACGGACTTTTCCAGCACAGACTTAACAAAAACAGAAATTAGCAGATCAATCCAGCAATCACTGGCCATCAACCCAACTTGTTGATTGCCCCCATGTAACAGCTGCTTGCTACAGCACCTTTCTGACAGCCACCACCACTGCTCATGGCCATCACATTCCTTCCCACAGCCATCACCCAAGTCTCACACGCTACTGACCAAAGCAAGGCTTCCACAAGCCGCTCCATTTACCTCCTCCATCTGCAGCTGCTCAGTTTTCTCTTCTTTTCATTACTTACGTCTACATATATTATTAGTTATTATTAACTATTNTATAGCATCCCACAGCCCTGGCCAGAGCTCTTACTCCAGCTGAACAGAGGACATGAACCACATTTTGGGCTAGGTATGGCTTACTCATGGATCCTGAAGCATCATTTATCATTTCAGAACATGTCTCCGCTCTGACACAAAATACTAGGTTAGCTGGACGTGCAGTGGAAAGAAAGGAAAATATTTCCCAGCATGAGTATGCTTTTCGGATCTAGCTTCCAACCCTAAAGTTTACCAGATGGTTACTACAGTACTTGGCGCTGGCTCCCAGGGGCTAATGCAGCCTCCACGCACATGCGGGGACCATGCAGGCACCCAGCCATTGCAGCCGCACAATCCAGGGAACCCCGAGGGGGCTCAGCCCCTTCAGCCACGCTTTTCATCATCTCTTCCTGCTCCCATCGGGCCTGCTATGTTCCCCACTACAACCACAGCACTAGTCTCACCTGTGAACCCTGCCTGCTCTCTGGCACCAACCATTAAGATTTTAGGCATGTTTTGTTTTGCCTCTGATGAGAAGCTTTTCTTCTCACCAGTTCTCCAACTGAGCACGACCAGGGTATGCCATGGGCTGGCCGGTGATATCTGTGATATCAACCTCCTCTACCCCAGGACAAACCCTTACTTTCACATCAGGCTAGCATTTACTTCAGTGGTAAGGACAAAGCACTGAGAAGGAAAACCCCGGTACACAACAGCCCAGCCGACACATGGGTTTACCTTACCTAGAGGGTTTCCAGCCCCCATGGCCATGAGTTGGTCTTCAGCCAACCAACAGCTATGAGGGTGCTGTCTGTCACCCAAGTCCTCCAAAACACCTCCCAGCATCACCTTCCTTACACTGTCCTTTCCAAGTCAGTAGTGGCTCTTCTGGTTGCAACTCAAGAGACTCTTTCTACCACTTTCACTAAAACGAAAGAGATTTGAGGACAAAACAAAAAGAGTGGGTTTCCGACTTTCTGAAGACAACCACAATTAGCCCTCCAGCAATATCACACCCCCATGTTCACACACCAAAGGGCACGCTATGCTACCAGGCTGTAACTCAGCATGCACAGCAGACTGGTTTCAAACCTAGGCTGGAAGATACACCACTCCAACAGCAGGGAAGGTCTCTAAAGAATGAGAGCAGCCTCAGCTAAACCAGGCCCTGCGACATCAGACAGAGCATCGCTTATGGAACAATTAACATTATGCTCCTGTATAGCCTTAAGACTTTAACATTACGCTACATACATCCTTTTCCAAACTCACAATTAAACACTCACTTTATAATAGCAACCCATTAGGGAAAAAAAAAAAACAACAAAACCAACAACAAAACAAAACACTGAGGAGTAATAATGTACAGTGACTAGAACAGGTGCTACCACATGTGCAAAACACTTTTTTTCCTGCACTGATTTTCCAAGTAATACAGGTATAAAATATTTATTCCCACATTTCCCCATCTTAATAAAATTTTTACTTGCATGGATCAAAGTGATAAATACATATCTGGAGAATTATTTTCTCTTATTTGAAAGTCAAACCAGCTTCATGCCAGACTAATGATATACACACAGAAGAGATTCATTATCTCAGAACCTCCCCCTCCAATTCATATATATTCCCAAAGACTCACTTTCTCAAACAGCTTAATCCAAAGGAAAGGCACCTACGGACTTCAACAAAAGTAGAATTAAACCTTAAGGTAGTAACTCAAATGAACAATTGATACTTCATCTGGACTGCAAGCTGAGATACCTCAGTAGTTTGTCACACAGCAAGGCTAGTCCCTCAACCCCCTAACAGTAATATCCCAACTCTTTTATGTGGAAGCAAAGAATAGCAAGACAATGTAGAAGAGCACACCAACATCTTTGTCTTAGATCATACATAAACTCAAATCCACTGATGTGATTTTTTAAGATGCAATGTTAGACTTGCATCTTTTCTGAAATGTAGAGATGCCATGAATATCAAATCCTGCTGGAGGAGATCAGATTTAACCTAACATCCCTGATGTCCAGACTTTGAAGGAAGTCTGGCAGCATTAAACTTTCAAATCCTTACTGTGTTGTATTAGATGATGCATGTCATCACCTTTGGTAAATTTTGATAAAAAGACTAGCACGGACAGTATGGATTTTTACTGTATATTTTGCTAGCTTGTTTTTAAAAATCTAAAGGTGCTGGGTGCTGCATGGGACATTTGGCTTTGAAACCACCTGAAACATCAGTGTTCAAAATCATCTACACAGCCCACAAGAAATAAGTACGACAATTAAAAAGAAAAAACACTATTAGTAAAACTGCTTAGGCTTCTAGTTAGCTGATCTCTGAGTTCAGAAATAAATGCTCCAAACAGTACTTTGGAACATAAAATACTTTAACAGAAGTGATTATAAGCAATTATCACTAACTTTTTACATCTGTGGGTTTGGGGTTTTCTTCCTTTTTTATAACTTCCTTTCAAAGTTTTTTTATTAGGAAGAGAAGGGAGATTGCAATCTCTGCATTTTCTTAACACCATAAAACAAACTGGGACACAAAATGGGTAGTCCTTCTTCCTTATCTTGTAGCATATAAAGCATCTTTTCAGTTAGAACCACTAAAGTCCTACAATCAATATTTTTAAATGCACAGCCTAGCAAGTTATAAAAAGAATTCCATTAAGAACAGATTATGCCTCAAAATAATGTTAAAAAAGCTTATTTCCGATACATTTTAGTTCTGCTCTGTGATATCAACCAGCCCTTGCTTTAATGCGTCAATAATTAGGAACCAGGGCATTGATGCTCCCTTGAAGGTCATTAAATGGCTTCATTGTCTCCTCCATTGATAGCATTGATAATGTCAATGCTTCCCTATTAGCAACACAGGTACAGCAACTCTGACGTGAAACCAAGTATTTGTGCAGTTCTAAATAGCAGAATATTAAATTCCTCTATTCATAGTACAATTTTATTTTATTTTATTTACTTCTTTCAGAGACACACTGTAGCGTAGGAGGCTCAACCCAAGTCCCACCAGCGGGCCACCTGAACTGACTGCAGAAGTGCCAGGAACCTTCACATTTGGGGAGGTGCAAGCTGCTCCATTAGCAGCAGAGCTAATGAAACTTGGTTTCTCACATCCTCATGCCTCTTGAAGCACAGTAACACCATCAGCTATCACCACAGCCCCTGTGTTCTCCCCACCTCTTATGAAACAACACTTAATCTTCCAAGATTATTTCCAGCTCCTTCTGCACATCCTTCCTGGCAGGGGAAGAATCAGCTTGTGTTATGCCCTATTCCCAGCTAAGTCTGTGCTGATTCACTGGCCAATATGCCCATCCTGAATGACGGTCAGACCTGGCCAAAGAGAACAGATAAATCAAGGTATTTTTAAGAAGTCTGTGAGCATTCAACTCACAGCCCTGCCCCTTAGGCAAATTTGGCTGAAATTTTCCTCTACAAAACTTCAAGCCATGGATTGACCCCTGAGAGACAGGATAAACAAATCTGCATCTGTCCTTCAAATCACTGGGCTTCATCTTGCCCATAAAGTTACGTGGGTTTTTTTTTGCTTGTTTTGTAAAATCAGTTTCGTTTTAATACAGATTTTGAAACAGGTAAAGGATACTGCACTTGGATCTTTTCACCCCATTTATGGTATTTCCAACCCCAGTTATCTCGAGTAAGATAACGGGAAGAAAGACTGGTGATGAAAATACTAGTCTTTACCATGACAGCCAAAGGTGAGACTAAGCAGAGCAGGCAAGTTAAAATGTCAGCCTTGCCTGGAGCCAGATGTCCTCCAAGGTTTCTCTCTGCCCTCAGCACATGTGAGGTCTCCAAACAGCTGATTCACATGGTCTGTCATGTCTTGGTGGAAATTCATTCTAAAACATGAGTGTATATATATCTATATAAATACACATATACAGACACACAGATATATTTTATATATCTATAAATATATAGTTATACTTACATATACATATATATTTAGAGAGGGGAGACAAAGACACAGAGATCCTTACACATTGTTTCTCACAGGGGATCATTGCTTTCTTTACACATAAAATTTAGCAAGCTTGTCTTTTCATTGCTTATGTTACCAAATGACATACACACATTAAAATAAAATAAGGAACAAGAAATTCTATTAATACACTCAGCTCACAATTAAGTATTTATGTAGATACTGCAGAAAGCTAGTAGATATTTTATAAGTCCTCGGGGGCTGAATAAAATTAAATCAAAAGGAGAAGGAAATGTAGTGACGCAAACGCTCACCTTTAATTAATCAGAATTAATCAAAATACAAGTCAGTGTTCTCCTAGTAAAGCAACACCAGGGTAAATGTGAAGATATAGTAAATAACCCAGCAGAAATATAAATGCTCCAAGTACAGGCACCTCCTAATTAAAATGTTTTCTTCAAGACTGTAAACTGTATTTGGATACATGCTTTTTCAGAATCCTTTTGGGTATTTTGCAGACCAGTTGTGAGAAACCATCTTCAAGAACCACATTTAAATCTCAGCCTTGCTAGTCTGAAACTGTGGGGTGCTGCTCCTCTGAAGTAAGAAGGCTGGCACTTTGCAAGTGGCAACGCCGCAAGCGTCACTGCCACCACATCACTCCCCAGCTCCTTCTCCAGGGCTGTTCTACAACTCAGGCTTTTACAACTCTGCCACCAGGTACAAGGACTACCCAGCACACCTATTTTGTAAGCACGCAAATGGCATTTGGGTGGTTCAGCCACTGCTCAACTAATTGGCTACCTGCTTAATTACAACCTCATCTGAGATAATCTTTTCTAAATGGGTGAAAGTGCAGAGCATCTCCATAGCTACTAATAAGGCTGATACAATCTCTAATCAGAGGAGTGTAAGCAACACCGAGTAGTTACACGTGAAAGACTTTAGCCAAGTGCCATGATTAATATAGCCAATTGCTACTGCACCCACTCCCATCAGGTATGTCCCTGTAGCTTCCCCTTCTCATCCCAGGAAGCATGATGGCCACCTCAAATTTTGTCAAGGTAATAGAGTGGTTTGTGACTTCAAAATATAGTATTAAGTACTGAGCACTGTGTCTGTTCCTTGCAACCTGGACATCTGAAATGTGAAAAACCCTGTAAACCAAGTCTGTGTTATTTTAATAGACTTCCCTTGCTAGCTGCAGTTTCTGCAGATTTATAAACTAATTTGGCAGCAACTCCAGTGACAGCATTGCTATACAACAATAATTACCAAAGCAGGAAACATTCAATAATACGGAAATAATTCACTATCATTACAGATGCATATCTTTCATGCGAAGATAGAGATGCTTCTTTTTACCCTTGTCTTACAATACCAAACGGAAAAATGAGAAACCGCCACCCCAAACAAAAGAACTGCATGAAACTCTCTGCGCACTTCCCACTGCTGGTAAATACCACCAGGGAGCCGTGGAACCTCCAAAGTGCCCTTTGGGAGCAGCTATCAGACTTCTCCAGGCATTTAATCCTGGAATAAAGGGCAATTCTGCAAAGCACAAACCTTGCCTGCAGGGACCAAAGAGATACAAGGGCCAAATTTAGCCCTGTAACAAAGCAGCAGCTATGCTCTTGCGCTGGTGACAGCGATGCTCTTGCAATGCCACTGGGGTTTATTTTTATTTTTTAAACAGAGCATTCGATACATTGCAACCTTCACATAAAATGATCACTCAACCATGCAATTATCACAACCACTTCAGGGAATTCTGTAGTTTATACAGCATTTTTAATTATTCAGTATAAGAAAGGCCCAAATTTGATCTGAGACAGTTTAACAAAATCTCCTAAGAAACAAGACTTTTCAGGCAATGAATCTTTATTGAAGCTTTCGCATCTGCAAGAACAGTGCAGAAGTGAAAATACATAATAAGGAGTTTTACCAGGCCCAAACCACGGAGGCTGTAGAAGATGATACAGTGTTTATCTGTAGCAAGAAAATCATAACGTATCTCTATTTAGAATATGCATGTGTGCCTATTTGCTCTAGATGCATGTATAATCAGACCTAGTATAAATTAGAAAACATGTGAAGGATTAAACATCAATTGCCTGTCCTCCTACACTTCCCATCCCTCTGCCAGGTCCTGAGAAAAACAGAAGGCACGGTAGCAGTGGTTGGAAACAGACTCTGAAATCAGGATAAAAGAGGAAAATACCCATTTTCTTTTCATAGCAGAAGCAGAACCTGTAAGAACCACATTAGTGTTTCACTCTCAACAAATACCACCATATTCTGATATTAGGAAATTCTGATGTTTTTAACAGGATCTTAAAGGTGCAGCAAAAATAAAGTTCATTAAAATCTGGAGCTGTGACAATTACATTTGACAATGGAAGTTACAGTATTATGCAAAGAATTGTTTTAATATTACTCAAGCATCCCACATATTATAACTATTTCTGGATGACTAGGAGAGTTTCAGAAAATCTCTAAGTGTAATCTTTTGCTAGCTTCACCATCTGGGAGTGCACAGACAGCACTTAATCCTACTGGCTTTTTTCCAAGAGACTTACAGTAAATCTGTGGTATGCCTTTCTTTTAACAATCAAATGAGGGGTTTATTTCGGTTTTGATTGTGGCTTAAAATAGCCCACTACCAAAATAATATTAGTGAGATCAGGTCTCCAGAGAGCAATAGCATCGTTTATGAGACTAACTGACAGAGCTGAAACTTTGCCCAGTGTTTTCACCCAGGTATGCACCAACTTCTTCAGAAAGGAAGAAATTCAGAAAACTTTAGACGAAATGCAGATAAATCATAAAGAAACAAGTTGCTGGTAGAACATGGGGCATGTCATAAGACAGGAAGGGCACTAACTGGTGAGATGATGGGAAAAAGGGCATACGAGGAACAAGAGGGACAAAGCAGGAGAGCAGGGTATAATTACAAGCCAGGCCATAAGGCCATTATACATATCTAGGGATACCCCTACCGTTACACGTGTGTATCTCTACCATTATCTGTTATGCATAGCCACAAGAGTTACAAGTTTGATTTTTTTCTTCTGGATTTTTTGGGGGGTTGTTTTAAAATAACTCAGAAGGATCAAGGCCAGGAAGATGATGAGATGATATGAAAGATTTTTCCTGCTGAAAACAGTGTTCCAGCCCTTCACCAACTGTCTGCAGGAAAGCATCTGAATGTAGTCACCCACACAATTCCCATGATGGCACTGCTGCTCTGGATGGAGTCTACTGTATTCAAAGCATACATAGGTTTCAGGAATTCCTACATCTGTCCTCCAAAGCAGGAGGACAGAAAGCAAAGCATTATAAACACATGCTATTCTGGTACAGCTTGGTTTGGTTTGGGGGTTTTTTATAGTCCGTTGGAAGTTTGTTCCTTGTGAAGACTTTGGTAAGGCTGATGGCTATTATGAAGGCTCAAGAAGTGAGTGCAGAAAAGGAATGGGAGTTGGCAATAATGAACAAATTTCTTTCAAGGTTTGGTCTTCCAGTTCTGGCTGTAAAATGTGCAATGACCTATCATGGTCATGGAACAGGATGGTAAAGAAAGGGATGAACAATTAATGAGAATTTTTGTTCCAAATGCTTTAGGAGGCAGTGGAACAGCTGGTCCAGAAGAACAACAAAGAGTGTTTTTCAGATGAAACAAGGCTCTCCCTAGAGTGCTACGTTGCCACCTGAGTTGCATATAGCACTTTGCTGGTGTGCTTCAGATTTGGGGATGAAAGTTGCGTGGTCTGTGGGATGGACCTCAGAAGTCTGGCAAGGTCTGAGGAATCAAAGTGTGATGACAACTTTCTTGTCCCCTAACTCTCCACAGGTCAAATGGACAGCACAGCCACACTGGACATCAGACTGCAAGCTGCCAGAGGAAAATCATAATATTGGCTCTTTGTAGGCATAACTCTTCTGTTTCAAGCTGATTTGCCACACAATTAATTAAAAGAATCAATGATCACAGAGAAACATAATTCACAAAATATACCTGTCACACTGCAAGATTAGTCCAGCTGAAAAGCAGAGCAATCTGGCTTTTTTATCTCAAACAGTACTTAAGTAAGAAGTGGCAGCACTCTTAGATAAGGATATAATTAGAAGTTTTCCATTTCATTCAACTGTTGCAAACAAACAGCAGGGGATTTCAAGTGAGCAATTTGATGGGAAGGGCCAAAGGAAAATAATAGGCAAAAGAAAACAAAGCACTTTCAAGAACACAACTGTCTCCCAGTATGGCAGCCTGCTGGGCACGCTCTGAGTAAGAAAAGGCTTTATTTCAGAGAAAGGTCATGGGTTTGTTTTCTTTAAAAACCTGTCTAAAATGGCTTTCCTCAAACACCATCTAATAGGTCATTGTCAACACATACAGATGAAACCTGTACTCTCAGCTGTGGTACATGTTCCCCAGCCACTAATACCAGGTAAGGCAGCTGCTCAAACACAGAGCTTCTATTTGTAATGGGGCAACGCTAGTAATGGTCCCAGACTTCAATGAGTTGCCAAATTCTTGTTTTCAGACTTCTACACTAAATTCCTATTCAGAGCTGATCAAGTGGAAATGTATTTTCTGAAGTACCTTGTCAGACTACTTTGCCGTTCGGCAGCCACATTTCACTCTTCTGCAATAGTAATTGCACCCATGAAACATGGGAGACGAGATGGATAGAAGTCAACTTCGTAGTCACATCACCCTTCACACTTGAAGGAGATCTGAAGACTTCCTACACACCGCACGGAGAGACTGTGAGAAGCCAATGCTTTCCACAGTGAATCCTTCTTCCCAACAGCTGCTGACCACTACAGACAGATCTAGTCCCCCACTCCACAGCCATGCTACCACTGGCTCCCCTGTCAACAAAAATTAATATTGCTGCTGAAAAATGAAAGCTTTTGTAGCCCTGTATCTCCCATTGCTGCAGGGCAGCAGAGCACCAGGTAAAGAGACATAGGAAACAGGGAGAACCTTTTCTACAACCCATCCAAAGCCGACCAAGTCCTGCGCAAAGGGACAAGGACTTGATCAGCTTGAAATAACACACTTTCACAGCTTACACAGCTACCTGGAAGGGTATTATTTCTTACATCTCAGGTATTTGTTCAGATTTCACGCTGTTTCCTAAAACAAGTTGGAACTCCTTCACCTTTATTTTGAGTCTCCAGTCATGCTTCCTCCCATATCCCCATAGATTTACTTTTTACGTAGCTAAATTCACACAGCTTACCAGGTTTACTTTCTATTTGATTTACAACTGAGTGTGCTAAAGACTATTGTGTAAGCTTTTATCCGCAGACACCCATAATGACTGTTTCACTGTTTCAGATGTAGGAGAGTAATAGTTCATGAAGATGTTGTAACAGCAGCATTCCCAAACAAGCTTACTTTGTGCCTCCTATATGAAAATCCCCATCTCTGTCTATACATTCACAAACATCTTTCTAATTTTGGTTAAGATAAGCTCTCCTGCCAAATGCCACATCAGCTCCATATACGACTTATGCCCTGACTACGCTGCATGAGACACTATTGTGAGCACCAGGTGCTTTTGTACTGCAAGTACCCTTCTCTGCACTGAGAACAACTTCTGCCTGTTCCACATTGCTTGCAAGTAAGACTATTTCACTGCAGGTATTTTAGTTCCTGCAAGTCTTGTTAAAGCCCTCACATGGGAACCAATGCCCAAACTCCATTCTTATTTTCAAAGGCAAGACCACCTTGCCATTCCTCCAGATTGAGCTATTTGTTCAAAGATTCTTTATGACTAATCCATTCGCTACTCACAGATCTTTTGTGCCTTGTAACCTGCCTGTAATAACACTCAACTGTTTACTGTAGCAGCATGTTCACTTGATTTCTGTGAAGTCTTTTCCAAACGGTACTCCTGCCACACTGGGGAATGCAGTATAGAGCCCCACAGCTCCGTGATGTTTCTGGAGGGCTGCGACTCTCAACAGGAGATCCAGAAACAGAAGAAAAAACACATTATTTTTCTTCTTGGTGAGGTAGCCTTCCTCAGTTCTTAACTGAGGAAAAGCTCTTTGGAATACCATAAAATAAGCACATCCAACCTTGAACAAACAGAACGTTGCTTTCTGCAGTACTTAAATATGGACTCCTAAAATGAAAAGACTCCTCACCCTTAAAAGAGCTGTTGTTTTACAAGGAATTTTTTCCCCCATGCAGAAAATCTACACACCACTTTTTAGTATAGTTTGATGCTGCCACTTTCAATTTCTGTTGTGGTCTCCATGGAAGGGCCTTCTTCCTCATTTTGGTATTCCCTCTGTGTGCTGGTTTTGGCTAGAATAGAATTCATTTTCTTCATAGTAGCTGGTATGAGGCTGTGTTTTGGATTTGTGCTGGAAACAGCATTGATAACACAGGGATGTTTTAGTTCCTGCTGAGCAGTGCTGACACAGAGCCAAGGCCTTTTCTGCTTCTCACCCCACCCCACCAGCGAGGGGGCTGGGGGTGAACAAGGAGTTGGGAGGGGATGCGGCCGGGACAGCTGACCCCAGCTGACCAAAGGGATATCCTATACCATATGACATCATGCTCAGCATATACAGCTGGGGGAACAAGGAGGAAGGGACACACACACACACGTTTGGAGTGATGGCATTTGTTTTCCCAAGTCACTGTTAAGTGTGATGGAGCCCTGCTTTCCTGGAGATGGCTGAACACCTGCCTGTGATGGGAAGTGGTGAATGAATTCCTTGTTTTGCTTTGCTTGCATGTGTGGCTTTTGCTTTACCTATTAAACTGTCTTTATCTCAACCCACAAGTTTTCTCACTTTTATTCTTCTGATTCTAAACATCCCACCAGGGGGGGTGTAAGTGAGCAGCTTGGGGGGGGCTTAGTTGCCAGCTGGGGTTAAACCACAACACTCTGGATTGGTTATCACTCAAAAAACCCAAACAAAACCACAAAACAGAACCTCACCTTTGAAATAATTTTCTCAGCAGCTCAGTTTATGCCCCCCTAATTGCACTGCTTTCTGCTGCAGGGGTGAGTCCAGGTATTCCAGGTGGAAGTGGGAGAAATACCAGGTTAATTCAGGAATGAACCCAACCATAGGAGAGTGATTCCCTTAATGCCCAGTAAGTCCTCTGTCATGCAGCAAAGCATGAACCTGACAGGAAGACAAGGGAAAAACCTCAATTCATACAATTTCTCTAAACTGCAGTATCTCAAATTTGCTGCTTAAACAAAAGAGCAACAAGTTTGCCAACTGTATCCTGGGCTGCATCAAAAGAAGCATGACCAGCAGGTTGACAGAGGTGATTCTCCCCCTCTACTCCTCTCTTGTGAGACCCCACCCGGAGTACGGAGTAATGCGTCCAGCTCTGGGGCCCCAACATAAGAAAGACATGGAGCTGTTCAAGCAAGTCCAAAGGAGGGCCGTGAAGTTGATCAGAGGGCTGGAGCACCTCTCCTATGAAGACAGGCTGAGAGAGTTGGGGTTGTTCAGCCTGGAGAAGAGAAGGCTCCAGGGAGACCTTAGAGCAGCCTTCCAGGACCTGAAGGGGCCTACAAGAAATCTGGAGAAGGACTTTTTACAAGGGCAGGTAGTGACAGGACAAGGGGTAATGGGTTTAAGCTGAAGGAGGTAGATTTAGATTAGATGTTAGGAAGAAATTCTTGACTGTGAGGGTGGTGAGGCACTGGAACAGGTTGCCCAGAGAGGTTGTAGATGCCCCCTCCCTGGGAGTGTTCAGGTTGGATGGGGTTTTAGGCAACCTGGTCTGGCGGAGGGTGTTGGAACTAGATGATTTTTAAGGTCCTTTTCAACCCAAACCATTCTGTGATTCTAAGCTCAGTCCTCAGATTCATCCCTCTCCAGAGCCATTCACTCCAGAAGGTTCAGGCAGCATTTGACTCCAAGAGCAGCCATGCTTATTTCCAATTTCTCCAGCAAACAAACAAGATAGGAACAAGGCATTTTTCTGACTTCTCCCTCCTTTCCCCTGGAAACAGAAAACAGGCCGAGCCCATGAGGGAAATGCTTCCTCCTCCCCAAACAGGGGCTGCAGGGAGCACCAAACCTTTAAGCACAACTAATCTGCTATGAGTAAACGATGGCATTGAAAGACCTTGATCTCAGGTTGCACTTTGCCTTTCACACAAGAAGAAGATAGCCTTTGTCCTCAAAGCAGGTTCTTGTTTGTGTTCACACACAAGAGCAGGCCGCGGTGTGTTTCATTCCTGTCACGGACGTTCCTGCCTCTGCCCCTTGCTGGCAGCCAACAGCATTTCTAACACTTCACACTAGCACTCCCACAAAAGTCAGTGTTTTCGTTCCCTTAGCACTAAAAAGAAAAACAAGTGCCTCAATGGGGAAAAAAGTCCCCGGACCATTCACTTCAGGTAGAAGCCACGGCTTTTGTTGGAGACAGCTCTGTCCCTGGTCCACATCAAACCAACCATGCCACCAGCTCCAGCAGCAGTAATGCACCAGCCCTTCCGGCCTACAAAGCCCTGAAGGGCAATTTGCAGTGTACGTGTAAGTTGTTCCTTGCCTGTGTTTATACCTATACCGAGATACCTGAAAGGATTATGCTCTTTTTGTGTTTCCATTTACACGCTCTTGGTTTCAGATTTCTAAATTATGCTGTGCAACAAAAACTAGGAACTCACTGCCAGCTACAAGAGGGTTTTTTTCCTCTTGCTTCCAGTGTTTTTTCAAAGACAAATGACCTGAGTACCAAAATAATTCCCCGTCCCCTCCATGAAGGCACTTCACAGAACTAGCTTGCAATTTAGGAATCAGACACTCTTCTAAAACCAAACAAGAATGGGATTACAGCTAATCACATTAGCCTGTAACTTTTTTCCCTCTAAAAGCAGGATTAAAGGCAGAGATGGGGAACTTCCCTCATTCCCGCACACCAGCTACATTCTTCCAGACTCAGCTTGCCGAGCAGCTAATAGAATTACCAAGACCAGACCTAGGATTTTCAGGGATTACTCTGGAGAGGTTGACAAAGGAACTCACTGGGCTGTAATTCCCAGCTTTGCACTACCGGAGAGGGACAGAGAGACCTTAAAATGACATTGAGAAGTACGCCAGAGAGAGTCCCAGCCTGAAGAAATTGTCATCTACATTTTACAAGGGCTGTGGAGACACTGATCTTTATTCTTCTCAATAAACTTTAATTAAGAAATTAACTGAAAGCAACGGACTGGAGATGTGATTAAAGAGAGAGGTGACAAGGTAAGGGAGAGGGAATTGCCCTGTAAGTCTGATGTTGACATACCTTTCTTTAATTTTTAAAAAGATCACTGTGAGTTTTAATGCCTTACCAATTCCTGCATTATGGTTGAGAACACATGTGACTGATTTAATTTCTCACTTTTAAATGACACATGAAAATGGCTGAAGAACTTTTTCTGTATGTGCAAAGGGCAGGAGGAAGACAGGAGAAAAAAATTCTACTTATATTCTGCAAAATGCAAATCACTCATTTCACATCAACTACCCACAAAACTTTATGATCTATTCATACAAGCAACAATATTCACTGACTTTGGCTTTACGATCAGTATTTTCCATTCCCAAATGCCTAACCAAATACCTGCATCTAAAGGCATACTCTAACCCCAGCAGCACCACACATACAATGCAGGTTTCACTGTACGGCTCTTAAAATTTCTAAAGGATAAACATTGCAAGTTTGAACTTAGATCAAGTCCTTGGAAAGAAGTGGGGGAAAAAACCTCTTTTAATTTCCTTTTTTGGTCAAGACACCTACAAATAAATTCAGCAAAGAGAAACAAAAAATAGTTCAAGCAAATCTAATATTTACTCCAAAATCTAGCATTCACTAACGAAACAGAGGCCCTTAATACAGATTCAGAAGAAAAAACACTTTCTCCAAAAGGCTGTTTTAAAAAAAAAAACAAACAGAAAACTAAGCCAACACACTTAAAACGAGCAATTTAAGAAACCTAGTTTTACTGCACAGGCTTCTGCAAAGCATCACATACTACTGAACAAATAAAAAACCAAGACCTGCACTCAGACTGCCAAGGCGCTCGCACAGATGTGGAGCCAGTAGAACTAATGGCAGGGGACGGGGACGGAACGGAACACGGGAAGAGGCACTAAGCTCCCTGCACGGCCACCGAAACCAACAGAGGTGCCACACTTTGCACTCTCAGGTCCGAGCAGAGCTGCTCAGCTGCTTCATGAGCCCAGTCAGCAAGGCAGGGATGTGCCGGGTTTCACGGGGCGGCTCTTGCCTTTGAAACGAATCATGCAACATAACCCTGAACCCACTGGAGAGGACCCTGCTCTCAGTCACAACACTTGGGCCTGAAGTGATTTCAGGAGCGCTGCTTCCAACGAGAAAGTAAAGGACAGTTTCCTTCCTGCTATTAAATCTCACAGCTTCTCACTTTCTCCTCCTCATAGACCAGCAGCATGGATTATGAATCAAAAAGAAAAAAGTCCACAAACAAGGATATAAAGAAACTTCTCTCAAGAGAGAATGGGAAAAGAAAAGAATAATACTTAAAAATAAATTAAAAAAAAAAAGATCAGTGGCACTTTGGGCAACTTCTTTTTCCAGCACTAACCTCCCTTTCATTCAAACTGTTTCAAAATCTAACAAAACCCATCTGAAATCAAAGCAGCAATGCCTATGGTATTTTCTTAGCCTTCAAAGAGCTGTGTCTTAAAACACCACATCTGAACAAAAGGACAAAACCCTTGCCCAGGTAGCTTGCCATGGTAAGGATCCTGTTTCACCCCAGGGAATGGGTATCAAGTGTTTCACAGCTGGGTAACAGGCTGAAACTGCCATTTCGGGAAGAACTGAAGGATGAGAGTGCACAGCGCGTCTGTCCACACAGTGACCTGCTACATCTGAAAAACACAGAGATCTCTGAAGAACAGCGGGGTAACTTTTTTTTTTTCTTTGCAATACTTCTCCACAAAATGGACCACTGTTCAAAATGTAAGAGCTGGAGACCCGTCCTCAGTCCCACCTCCAACGTAAGACTCCATCAAGGACCAGATTGTTCGTTCTGGCTGACAGATATTTTACGGCATTGCAAACATGTGCTACGCATCATCTGTTTCTGAGGAGGTCTCTAACACATACCTAAGGATAGACAAATCATACTTGGCCCGAATGAATCAATGTTGGCCAAAAAAAATAAAAAAATATCTGCTGTGGAGCTTGGCTGGAGTTGGATCTCTTTTGCCTCTCTGCAGGGAGTTTGGAGAGTAGAAATTATCATAACAGGCCATAAAGGACAGAGGAACAAATCAGGGAAATTCAGAAGGGCTCACGGGGGGAACAGAGGGAAGGAGAGATATTGCCTCTGTTGGTACCTTTAAGCAGTGGGGCAGATACACAGACAGGACAGCACAAAAGGCACTGAGCTATGGCACCGAGAGATTCAATAAAAGGAGAAATTAACTGGGAAGACTTTGGAAACAGAGCTATTGCTGTGAAAGGATCTCTAAACAATCTCACAGACCTCTAATGCCAGTCCAAGGACACTTTGCCACAGGATTTCTGAAGCGGTGCTATGCAGGACATCAGAGCGTGATCCACAAAACCACCTCAAGCTAACAGCCAAACAGCACATGATCTTCTTCCACTCCAACTCACAGAGATGCTGTTGTGTTGTGCCCCCCTTAAAAAAACCAATTGTTTATGGTGCAAAATAAAAGCAGCAAAAGATGCAATCAAAGCTCAATCTGTTTCTTCTCTTATTGTAGCAGAAAACCACCATGGAAAGTATATACATAGTGATACTGTTGAGAAATTCTTTTACCAAACAATGATTAGCTTCAAATTTAACAAGGCCTATGAGTGATTAATGTGTACGGAGAAGATATCCTAACCTTGAGAACAAACATCCTGGCAGGATTGCCCAAACAGGGTTGATAAGGAAGAACAGCTTGGCCGGACAAGAGTTGGGAAACATCCAAGGAGAAGAAATTGTCCTCGAGACTCGTGACCATAAAAGGGAAAAAGGAGTGGGGGGCTAACTCCCTAAATAACCACGGATGACCACCCAAGACCCCTGCACATGTATAGTGTAGTTTTGCAATGCCAGCATTATGTAAATGTAATAGATAAGCGGAGAGGTGGAGACTTCTTGGAAAATGTATGAATATTCATGTCTTTAAGGTATATAAAGGATGAACTTTTGTTTTAGGGTATGCACAACAGACAGAGCTATCCCCCATGCATCTGGTGCCGTAATAAAAGGAAATGCCTGCTTCGTAATGCTAAATTGGTGTTAAGGAGTTTACCAAATTTCGGTAACAGTACAAGGTTTCCCACTCTCTTCCCTACCCTCTCTCCCTGAAGTCAGGTGAAGCTCACCACCCTGAATAATTTTAGCAGCGTCATTATCGCCGCCTGCAAAGGAGCCTGAACAGCATCAAAAACTATCGGTCAAGATTGACTACCCCTTATGATAGCACTTCAAAAAAAAGAAGAGGAAAGAAAAAAAGAGATTCGAAATGGTTATTCACCTTTCAGCCACAGTGACCACCAGGACTTGCTTTCATGAGAAAGGTGCAGAGCCTACAGGATCTGACATCATTCCTCCTCCAGCAGAGGAGATGCCCAGTAGAGTTAAAAACAACTTGACATTATGACAAGTGAAACCATGGACAGACAGATCTCCCCACACCAAAGAAGAGAGGCTGACATAGCACTGCTCTCTTTCTCTTGGGGGACCAGACCCATTCAACTCCTGCTTGTCTTGGTGATGGGGACCATTTAGGAGAAGCATTGCCATGGCCATCAAGGTCAGGGCCACACAAGATTCAGGTGTTCATGCAACCCTTGGTATCAAAGAAAAGAAAGAGAAGGAAATGACTTGAAGCTAAACAATTATCCTCTAAGGACACAGCACTGCCCGTACCCCTGTACCTCAGCAGCCTTGGATTCCCCTAGCAGGCTCTCTTCCCATTGCCTCATCATGTTGAATACAGATCCCAAACAATGAATGAAGCTCTAGATTTGCCACCCTGCTTCATGCCAGAAAGGCCTGCCCACCACAGCACACTGATAACCTCTTCTTATTTAATTTTTTTTTTTTTCCAGTCAGCATGAGTGCTGAGTCATGTGCAGGGTCCATATCTTGGTGTTCCCCACCTATGCGTTGCCTACACCCCGTCTGCTCCAACCACTGCACTTGCCAATGTTAGCTGCCACAGCTTGGGGTAATTTTTCTCCTTCCCCCTCTCAGACTCCAGCAATTCAACCATGCTGTGATCAAGAACCACATATGTTCCTTAGACTGGCTTTATCCTAGCACAGCTTCCCCCTGAAGAAATCCTGGGTGCGGTATTTATTTAGAGAATGCCAACTCTGCAGATAAATATTCGCCTTATGTACAGTATTGGGAGGAAAAGTCATACCTGCCTCCAGCCATTTTATGAGCTTCATCTGTTGAACAGCTCACGCAGCATCAACCATTTAGCACCCTGCCTCTTACAACCACAAGTACAGTTGGCCGCGTCTATTAGCCAGTAAGCGTGCCGCTGGATCGGGGAGCTGGGCAGGAGGTGCTTGGAGTGAAGCCGGCCAAATGGCTGCAATGGACCTGCTGGCCACCTCCTACATACTTGAACCTCTGTAATTATCACACAATAAAACTCCCACCCCACATCTGTTAGATTTGAGGAGTGGAAGGGCTCTACACAAGCTGGGATTTCTCTCACCAGCTATACCAGCTGTTTTGCACTCTGAGCACTTGAAACTGTAACCCCTCCTACTCTACCTAACATACAAGCAGGGAAACTGCTCTGGATAATACCATGTATTGTACCTGGCCATCCCAAACACATTGCCCTGGTGTAGGGTATATAACTGGCCAAATGGGAACCAAGTCTTGCAAGTCACCTTCTTCCTTCTGTTTCACAGGGATGAAGAAAAAAAAATCCTTAGGCAGTTAAGAGACAACAAAATACACAACTCATACCAAGCTGTTGCTGCCCAGTAGAACCTCTTGCATTTTAGAGCAGCGAGTTCAATAAGAACACGAATCCAAAAGAGAAGGGATAAAGATCCAGGGTAGATGTGATCCAGGAGTCTCTATCTCCCCCTGCAAACACTGTTCCAGTACACACGCAGCACTTACTCCTACTCCAGCCCTACACTGTGTCTGCTCTGCCCAAATCCACCCCAAGACATCTCCCTCCACTCAGTGCTCCCCTACTCCAAGTCTTACTCAGGATACAGGTCAACACAGAAATGACTTAACCTGTCCTAAAACCCAGAAACCATACTTCTTCCTCACATGATACACAGATCCCATCACAGGAGTGACCTGCACTTTGTAGCACTGCTTCCTTTCAAGGTCAAACTGAGCATGTTTCATTTGATCACATTCACAGGCTCAAAGCTGCTCACTCTCAGGGGCACAGCCCCATCAGATTACTTTATAGCATTATAATAACTCCGCCAAACCATTCCCACTTACACCTCTCCCAAGGGATGCAACTGCATCTAAGATAAAGGAACAAATCTGGAGTGTTTGCAGGTAACATCTGTCAACTGCCCCCAGTGCCAAGGTAGAAGGGGCCAAAGGAAAGCTGCCTGGGAGGACACACTCACCCTCTGGTTTCAGAAGCCGTGACCGTGCTCAAGCGAGCTTTTCATTAACATGTTGGACAGCACTAGCCTTAAGCCCCCGGGGCACTAGCGATACAAGACAGCTTAGAGGGATGATTTTCATACTTGCCTCATTAGGAATCATGCGTGTGCAACTTGAACTACATTAAAAATACCAGAGCACACGATTTACCTTTTTTTTTTTTTTTTCTTTTGCTTCTCTTCTTAACCCCATTAGTTCTAAGAAATCAGAGATTACATAGGAAAAGCCAAGCATACAATGGCAGGAAAAACAACTATGTTATCCAAGCACAGAACTTTAAACTCAGGATTCATTCTCCACGTTCGTATGAAACTTCTTGCCAAAGTTTATCCTCACTGCCTCAGTTTCTTCACCCAAAGAATCAGAACATTTACACATTTTTCTCCAGGGTTATTCTGAAATTATTATTTGCAAGACACTTGGCAGATTAGAGGCATTACATAAATATTAGATGCTGTAATATAAGCTCTTACACAAGGAAAGGGATTTCTGAAGCTCTTAAACCTATCATGAGGTTTCTGTAGGCTGTTTTATATGAGCCCTGGCTTTAATATACATTGTCAGACTCTTGTTTAAGTTAGCATCACATTATGCATAGAAGAATAATTCATACACAGGAAGAATGTTTAGTCGTTCTTAGGTACACATATGGGATTTCAATTTTTAGCTCATTCATCAGGTCCTACTCAGTCTTGTGTTCTGAACTACAGAAAGAATAAAGAAACATAATTTTATCCAAAGAGAAGGGTAAACAAAATTTTTAAAAGTTTAAAAAGGAGAGTAATTCATTATTTCTGTGTACTTAACCTGAGAAGACAGCCAAACAGAACAAGATTAAAAAAAAAGGTATTCCTTTTCCAAGGCGTATCATCCTCCTGCAATTTATACCAAACAGAATACATACAAGAAATGTGTTTACCGATGGGGTATGAGTCATGCTCCCAGCTGAGGGTTAGAAAGACTAGCTCCCAGAAACCAGAATGTAACTTTCAATTCACAAGAGCATGACTGCAGTGTTATCTCCTGTTAATAGGACGCAATGGGGATTAGAATAAGCGATCAGTAGCTGCAAACCCTACCCTATCTTCTGACATCAACATATTGTCCAACTCAGGACAAGCAATTTCTGTGCTTTGGTTTACCTCATCTCACAGATGTGGTAAGCTTTCACCTGCTTCAGATTGTTATTAGAATGTTTAATGTTTGTTTAAATAGTTTGGTCTAGACAGAACATGAAAGGTACTTCAGATGAAAACATTCTTCTGTGTTAACTCACAAAATCAACAAATTTTATGTTGATTGTGCCCACCTAAAATTTATGATCACTGAGGCTGGAAATTATTTTAATAAAAACTCCAGTCAATTCTCATGTGCATTCATTTCCTACAAGCTAAGTAACACAGCATGAGAAAAATATGATGCAACATCATCAGCCTTACAAAACAACCAGTACTTAGAGTAGGAAAAAAAAAAAAAATCCATAAGCTTCCCCCCCTCCTTTTCATTTTGAACTTAAGTTATTGCTGTAACAACGTGCCAGTGTAATAATGCTGCACAAGGACACAGTCATCATACTTCACCTACAACTCTGCATTCATTATGGGTCAGTAGTCACCACACCACAGAGAAAATGTAATTGCTACTGCAGGCCTGCAGAGCAGGGAAACCACAGTATCTCCGAAATGTAACATTACGGAAAAAGAGCTGGGACTTTGTGTCTCATCAAACGAAAGGCACTGCAGGGATAATAAATTGACTTTATAAGCCAAGAAACACGCACACCACAAAAGTCAAGTTTCTGGCTATCTATAATAACTGCAGACATCTGAAGTGTCATTTAGAAAATTAAAAAAAAAAAAAAAAAAACATAGCAGACAAAACTGTCCTTTGCATAAGGTCACAGACAACATACAATTGACTTTCTCCCTTGTATTTACTAGTACCTTTTGATATTCTCTGAAGAGATGGCAGAAAGGTAAGAGTAAAGAGGGGGGAGAGCATGCGATACAGAAGCAGTTAGCTATGGTCCCATCCCCGGGATTCATACTATTTAGAAAAGCAATTATAGTAGTGACTCCTGCACCACCAAGAACACACATTCAAAATAGGTGGAAAATGACTGGTCTTGTTTTTCTACCATGAAATGCTACTCACTTGCAGTTTCCCTGCAACTCCACCAGCATGAGCAGCAGGCTAGTCCTTTGCCATTTGCAAATTTAGCATTTAGTTTGTCGTGCCATATGTAGTTCAGGGAATTCAACCAGGAGAGAGAGGAAGGCTCTGCTCCATCCTGATCAGCCTGTACCTTCACAGGGGGAATAAGATAGAGCAAAAGGTGAAAAACAATGTTCTGGGCACAGTTCAGATGCAGGTGAATATCATCCGAGTCATTTCACGTTATATACTCCATCTATGCTATTGCCTCTACTTTATTATTTATTATGTTTATTTTTTATTTATTTTTTGTATGTTTATTGTGTTATTTTAGAGTTGAACGCAAGGGCTGAGGGCAGCTTGGCAGAGGCTCTGCAGGGAAGAGGTCGTAACGCACTGAAAACAGCACAGAAAGGGACTACAGAAGAAATGTCCCTCCTGGTAACAGGGCAATTCAAGCAGAAGCTTAGAAACCAGCTTATGGCTCAGACAGGGAAAGGTCTGGAAGAGCCCTGTGGCCTCGGGAGCACAGCTGCCTGCGGAGAGGAGGGAGGACAAGGAGTAAATAAAGTGTCAGGCAGGATCTCCCCCACGCCCCTTACTCAAATAAATCACTTAACCTTACAGAAAGCAGCAAATCTCTTTACCCCTCTGGATTAAAAGCAGACTTAAAGGAATGTTTGTTAACAGACTACCTTCTCCCTGGGTCACTCCTGATGCACATCAGCTAGCCACGTGCAGTAAAACTACGTTAAGAATGCCCTTGATTAAAGAGGAAAAGTTTATTTCTCAATAAAATACCTTTGAAGACAATTAAAAAGCTTACTGGATGAGGATATAATTTTCATTTTGCTTCTACAGAGTTTGGTGACAGTTAGAAAAGTGCCTGCGGTATAACAGAATCTCTTTGAAACATCTACCAGCCTTTTGCCATCCTGTAGTACAAGGTGAACTGAAATTTAAGGTCTCGGATCTCCCATGCAAGTAAGAGACAGCAGGACAGTCAGAAGACAATTTTCAGGCTGCTCACTGACTAAGAAAAGCTGAATCCCTATGGGATTCTCACTGAAATTTCAGGAAGCAATGATGGTTTATCCCAGCATCAAGTATGTTTTTGCAGATTTCATTTGCCTGCCTACATGCTTTGCATGAGGATCACACTATTAAAAGAGGGGAAGCTAATAATAAAAAATAAAGGCTAATTTACATTTCACTGCATAATACCAGAGAGATAAGTAGGTAATTTTAAAAATAAGTTAAAATATATGACATGGATGAGCAATATTGCAAAAATATCCATTGCAAAAAAGCTCAGTACGAGAGAAGCAAGCAAAAGGGAAGGAGGAGAAGTGCTTGTTCCAGGGGAACAAGTCAGATGAACAGGCATATATCACAGACGCTAAGGAGAAGAAATAATGAGCAGCGTGGGCTTCTTTATCACTGCCTAAGTTAGTAAGGAATCCCTGTTCTCAGGAATCAAAGGAACAAGAGAAACTCCCTGGAAATTTTTTTTGTAGACTCAGACTGCTTTAGTCCCGCATGGGAACCAGGTCTAACCCCAAAATGCCTTCTCCAGCTTGGATGAAACACTGATATGACAACATCAAGGAGCTCCAGTATCATCTGTAAACCGACATATTTTACAACTAAAGAACATGAACACTGCAAGCGCTTTCCTCAGCCAAAGCCTCCAGGTGATCTGTTCTCAGAGCCAAAATTTCTTCCTACAGCCAGTGAGACAGATGCTGGTGCTGGGTGTGGATCATAAATCCACTGACTCAAGTCCCGCTGTGTGGACAGCTCATGACATCAGGGCAGACACAATGAAGGTGGCACGCACTCTCTCCTTACATCGTCTGGGCCAAATCCCCGCCTTCTAAGTCTATAACAAAACTCTCCTTAACTTCAAGAAGTAAAAATCTCAGTGCGCAAAGGCATCCCCACCAACAAAGCACTGGAATCACTTTTGCTGATTTGCTGCAACGTGGAAACCTGGGAAGGCAAATAGCTCAAGGAAGCTGGACCTCACAGCATCACGGGTATGACATGTATTTTCCTATTCGTTGTACCAAAGCAAATTAGTAAAATGTGAATTAAATGGACGACCTTTGCATTATGTCACAAGCTGTTTGTGAGGACACCAAACTTCCTCCTCACATTCCTGACAGCGCTCACTTGTACTGTAACAAAAGGCAAACACCGCTCTGACAGTTTCCTTAATATTTATGCTATTATTTAACACTGTGTTAGCATCTAAGTACTTCCTCCCCTGCTCCCCCCCCAAGCAAACAAACTTCAGAACATGCATAATAGTAATTTGATCTTCCTAGTATTTTTCTGTTTCTTTTATCGATATAACTCAAATGTGTTCCAAAAAGGAAGACAAATATTTTGAACGTATACCTCCAAGCAAGTCTCTCAATTATTTTCAGAAAGCCTGGTAACAGCTCAGTAGAGGGGGAAAAAGAAAAAGTCATCTTTGGCAAAACCCAAGTTCATCCTTATTTCCTTCCTTTTCTTTATTCATTAATGGCTGTTGCACTGCTTTGCCTTTGGTAATTTTGCCTTTGCAATTTTGGTAGCACTGCTTTCTTCTTAGCACAGCAAGCATTTTGACATCCTCCGGTTATAACCAAACCCCATTTTGGAAGATCATATAGATGGTTTTGGGAAGAGCCTGGTAACACACTCACTAGTTCTCTCTCTCTCTCTCTCTAAGGAGTACCTTTCACTGAGCTCTGCTCCACCAGCGCTGGAACCAGTAACTGCAATGGAAGGGAATGAGATAAAAGGAGAAAAAAAAAAAAGAAAAAAAAAAGAGAGAGAGATCAAGCAGAATGCCAACCTATTTTCACATAGATAATAATAGGAACTGAGAAAGCCAGTGGCTTTTTTGTGCCTCTCAATTAACTAAAGTGCTCAACGCTGGTAAGAATAACAAGCCTATGAAAACGATCCTGGCATGTTCTTCTCCTTTCAGGATCACCAGAGCCATTTACTTTATCTTCAAACATCCCCTCACAGAAGGTTTCACCTACAGGGTCTACTTGGGCTTTCACTTTGCGACACCCACCTTTTTCTTCCCCTGACAGTCTCAAGCAAAGCTCACGGGCAGCAGCGGATGTGCATACCTGGCAGCCTGAGAACCTCCCTTCCACTTTGTCATCAACTTGTAATTACAGCTACTTGCTGAAAGCCACAGCACCTCACATAAGCTAAAAATAGCAGCACTTACTTGCTTTGGTAAAGCACTGCTTTTTAAGGGACTATTATAGTAGCAGAACAATTAGAGCTTACTTTTAAACATTTAAACTTATAGTTCCTGGGGAATTTGCTCAGTACTCTATTCAATTCTTTAATAATCTGAAGAGAACAATCCAATTTAAAATACTTCAAATCTCTCTTCCCATTTCGGTGTCCCCAATGATGTAACAACCTTTTAAATAAAGCTAGTGATTACTCGTTAACAACGTGAAGCCTTCGCTGTAGTTTTTGCAGTAGCTTTGCTGGGAATTCACATATGTCCGAAGAGACAGCACTCTACAGCAAAACAGCTTGTAGCTTGGAAGAGCTCATTTAGTGTAACTTCTGTAATCTGTGAGCTGGTAGCAACATGGACGGCCAGATACGTTCAAGGCTTAGAGACAGCAACAGAGAGAAACTAAACACTGAGTCCTGCTCCCAGTATCATCAAAGAAAACAACGTGTGTACTGATACAGGATTCAAGTGCAAGGACATGCCTTGGCTCCGCAGCTACTCCCACTGCCAGCGGGATGAGAATCTGCATCCGAACGAACGCTGTCCTTTGCCTGGCTGGTATTTAAGGTGCTGCGTGCAATCATTTAGTTTGATCGGGCTCAAGGCTAGAACCAGGTCCTGACCGGACACCTTCTAAAGTAAATACCACGACATGAGGGAGTCAGGGCAACAAACCGCTGAGAAAGCCCAGGTTTGGGGTTGGTCAATGGATTTTATGGTTTGGTTTTTTTTTTCACTTGGGAGCTCCTGTTCCTCAAGTGTCTCCCCAAACTGGGGAGAACAAGCTTGGGGAGTAAGCGACCAGCCACCATTAGCGAGCGCGATGGCTGCCAGACCCACAGGAAAGTGCCCCAAACCCCACACGTTTCACCACTTCTGGGCAGTGGGAAGCAGTTACCCACGCACAAATCAAACCGGGTTTCCGACCAATAGCCCTTTTNGCGGGCGATGTGGTCGGCGGAGCACTCCACCTCGTCCGGGGACAGTCCCAGGAACTCGGGTCTCCCGTAGGGGAAGCGGAGAGGCAAGTCCGCGCCGCTGCCGTGGTCGGCGCCCGCGCTGCCAGCCATGATGCCGCCCATGAAATTGGCCACGGCGGACTTCACCCGCGTGAGCATAGTACCCCCGCCGG
>VXBL01009615.1:152449-189510 GCA_013400195.1 Aramus guarauna
GGAGGTCGCTGCCCGCAGTGCGCCCGTCCCCGCTGCCCTTGGGGCTGAGCCGGCGCAGCCCAAACGGGACCCCCCCGGCCCGGCCCCGGTAGAGCCCTCTGATCCTACGGGCTGTGGGACAGAGCTCCCGCCTGACGGGTGTACCGTCCTTCTCCCCCTTAAACATGTCAAAGGTATTTTTCCTACAAAATCATTTGCTATAAAAAAGAATTACAAGTACTCTCGCCGTGAGGGCAGGCCAGCGGGCAGCGGCCTAAAATGAGCCCTGCAGCCGGCCGGCTGCGGGTTCCCTCTGCCTGCCTGGGACGCCGGGGTCGTGCCAGCCTGCTCGCCAGCCGGGAGAGCGTGGCAGCCCCCCGGGTGCCTCTGCACACAGCCAGGCGTTTAGGATGCTGTTGGGGAGCAAGAGTGAAAGGACAAACCAGAATGTTTTCAGATTTGATGGCATAGATGCTTTAACTCCTCCTTCCCTGGCTGCATCATTTTGACCACGGCGTACTTTTGCACATTAAAGAAAAAACCCCTTGGCAGGTCTGCTGCGAGTGGTAGTCACCCAAATGCACGGAGAGGTTGCAGGTTTGGGTGTGCTGAGCTTCAGGGAAATGGGAGTGAGGGGAAGGTAGCAAGAGCATTTAGGAAGTCTGTCCTTTACAGCACGGCTGTGTCTGTGCCCTGTGATGTTGCTGTACTCCTGAGAGTCTCGCTGAAAGGCGGTGACCTGCGAAATGGAGCAGGTAGGTACAGCAAGCCATGAGAGTGGCACGGTACTGGGATTTAGCAGGGAAAAGCTGTTTAGTCATCGTACATGGCTAGTGGGGATGATCGGCTGTCATCTAGCTGGCTCATACTAGAAACCAGCTGGCGTACCACTGAACATGCAGTCACACAGTTTTGGAGGCTCAGCTCTGTGAGCTGGTTCGATTTCTGATTATTAAACAACATCCTGAGAGCCAAGTTTCAACAATCCCTGGGTTTGCTTCAGATTCATTGTGTGCATATGTGAGAAATGTAAAGATGTTGTGACGCTTACTAGTTTGTATGATGAAGCTGTCTATTAATAAAGTCTACGGAGCTAAAAGTAGATTAGTGAACCGGGAGGCTAAGTGCTACTTGAAGTAGAGTTGGAAAAATATCCACCCGAAATGAAACATTACAGATACACCTCCTTTGGGAGGAGCTGGTTATTTTTCCTTTCTCTTCTTTAGTTGTTTCCAGGGCTGATATTGTAGATATTTTGAGCAACAGTAAACCTCTCTTAGGTCAAGAAATACTTGACATTAATAACTCACCAATTGATTACAATATAATGGAAACCTTGTAGTTCGTCGTCTCATGCATTTCTGTTTGCTTTGCTTTGCTTCCCGGTTATGTTGCAGAGGTCATTACTTTAAAGAAAAATAATAAGAAATAAAAAGAAATAAAAGGCTTGTTAAAATTCAGTGTCGGGGTCTTTTTCACAGGCCCTATATCTGGGTGCTGTAACAGGCAGCCGTTCATCCACGTTCACGTTTCAGGGGAAGGCAAGCCTGAGGTGGTGGGATTCCCAGAACCCCGTGGCTGCTCGCTTCAGTGGCCTGAACCATATTTGATTTCTCTGGTCCCAGTTCATTCCCAGCCCCTTCCACCTGAGGATAATCTGCTTATACTATTTTGTGTCTGCTAGATAGCTAGTGGTTTTCATCAGGCAGGCACTCCAACAACCGTTTCCCTCAATAATGCTTTCATGGACCTTCCACCTGAAGAAGACAGGAGTGAAAAGAGGGGCGTGAGCAGAACTGGACATGTATCCTGGAGAGGTTCATTTCTTCTGTGTAAAAGTAGAGCCTCTCAGAGGTTTTCTCATACAGTCCTGGAAAAGCTATGCCAGCAGACAAAACTTTGCATTTTATTTGACCCAAAGACTTTGAAAAATACCATTGACTCAGGGAGGATGCAGTGTTTGTCCTCCTGCCCCAACTGCGGTCACCATTTTGCACAAAACATGAGAGAGAAACGTAAGGGAGTATATATAGGCTTGTGAGAGTTTAAATGATTATCTCTGCAAGATGACAAGGAAAAGCTCAGATCAGACATATGGGGAGACAGCTTAACGGCTCACCACTCAAAACAAATCTGTGTGCTGTTTGAAATTCTGTGGATGCTTGCCTCTGGCACAAGAACGCTGTAAGGATACGACAGGTATGATATGGCCTCTTCATACTGAAAAGTACAGAGATGCTTTAATTTGAGTTCTCGCTGGGAAAGAGGATCATGCTGTTCTCTTTTGAGTCAAAGGTGAAGTCCCACTTCTCAGAGGAAGTAATGGTCAAGCCCGGCAGATCTCAGCAAGTTCCTCTAATCTCCTAGCCTGTGGTCCATCTGGTCCAAGCCAGACATCTTTCTTTGGTGGTGGGAAAACCTCTAAAGGTTTATTTATTGACTCGAGATAAAATTTTGAGGCTGAATTCTCTATTAAATTGTTTTAAAATTGACTCTGTGTCCTTCTGCAGTCCCATGACTAATGCAAAGGAAAGATGACAGGTTGGATTTTTTTAAAAATGTAAACTTATTTGTGATATTGGGATAAATATACTTTTCTCTCTGAACCATGCTGTGGAGCTACTGAAGCTGCGTGTGGGCTAGAAGCACATTTGTATGGGTTCTTTGAAGCATCTGAATTATGTTATACCACCTTGCCATGCATCATTTTCAGCATTCAACAAATCCAAGACCATTTTAATCATGATGAAAACAGATTTACACAGAAAATACTCTAAAATTTTGTACAATGATAGAATAATTCTGATTGGAGATGACTTCTGAAGATCATGTGCTCCAACTTCTTTGTCAAAGCAGGACCAACTTTCAAGTTATATTACATTGTCCAGAATCTTGTCCGGTCAAGCTTTCAATATATCCAAGGATGGACATACCACAGCCTCTCTGGGCACCAGTTCCAATCTTCAACCATCCACCCATGAAAATTTTTTTCCTGGTATCTATTTGGGATTTCTGTTGTTGCAGTTTGTGTCTGTTGCCTCTCATTCACCTCCAAGAAGAATATGACTCTTTCCTCTCTAGACCCTCTTATTAGGTAGTTGAAGACAGCAGTAAGGTTTCTCCCCCTTAGCCTTGCCTTTAAAGGCTGAACAAACCCATTTCTCTCAACATCTTCTTGCGATGATCTTGGTAGCCCACTGCTGGTCTCACTCCACTAGGTCAGCTGGGGAGTCCCAAACTGAACGCAATGCTCTCACAAGTGCCATTTAGAGGAGTATAATCCCTTCCCTTGACTTTTGCTAATACACCCCAATATGTGATTAGCCCTCATCACTGCCGGGTGGCTCATATTCATTTTGTTGTCTACCAGGTCCCTCAGGCACTTTCCTGCAAAGATACTTTCTTGATATTCAGCCCTCCACATGGACTTACTCCATCCCAGTTGCAGGACTTTGCATATGTTCTAGGTGAAGTTCAGGAGGTTCTTGTCAGCTCATTTCTCTGGCCCACTGAGACCCCTCTGAGTGGCAGCCCTGCCCTCCAGCTATCCACTTGTCCCCCACAACCTCGGGGAAGGGAGACAAGGACTTACAGTCAGCAAAAAACCTTATGGCTATTATAAGCTCCCTGTAGGTACTATATATCACAGAAAATATCAATTTGGAATGGACCCATAAGGATCATGGAGTTCAACATCCTGCTCCTGGTAGGACTATCTAAAGCTAAACCATATGACTAAGAGCGTCGTCCAGACACTCCTTGAACTCTGACAGACTTGGTGCCGTGACCACTTCCCTGGGGAGCCTGTTCCGGTGACCCACCATGCTCTCAGTGAATAACCTTTTCCTAATGTCCGATCTGAACTTCCTCCCACGATTCTATTTCCTCCTGTCCTATTTCTGCCTTTCTAGCCACTTTTTAAAGAACCATAACAAAAATCACTTTAAAGTAAAGGAAAAGCTTGCAAGATGTAATATCCACTTGACTGTGAGGACTCTGGTTCTGGCTCTTGAGTACTTAAGCAGAGGGTATATTACATGGAGTAGCTGGAAGCGTATCCAATGAAAGTGCATTGATTTAACATGCTTACACGTTTTCTGATCATAAATACTGTTTCTGGTGCAGGCCCCTTTTTGTTTCTTTTGCAGAACATGGAAATACTTGGGGCTCTGCCTCGTAGGAGTATGGAATTTATTTCAACAGAGTAACTCTTACTTGCTTGTACCTTGTTTATACCTTACGTTGCTTGCTTGCTATAAGTTTAGTTTCCTGTGCTTTTCATGCTCTGAGTAAAAGCGATGGGGAAACTCCCGAAGACTTTGGTGAGAGAAGAAGTAGTTCCAATGTGAGATGAACGCAGCATTTCTGCGGGCACAAACGTCTCTGTCATATTATCACAGATGTGCAGAATATCCACAGGTGTGAACTCTGCTGCCGAATGAATCCGGAGAGTATGTCAGCATAGGTGTCTGATGTTATGGTGATGAGACTGTATCTGCAGGGGAAAAAAACAGTTTTTGAAGGAAGAATTTCTTGGTTTTCTCTGTTAATCCCCAAACAAACCCACTTAGAGCCTTATTTTTGCCCATGATTCTGCTTAGGAAGATCACCATGTCATGTGGCAATCAATGAAGTTATTCTTACCTTTTCAAAAGTACTGTGCGACCTTTAACAAGCATGAGGAAGCTCTTTATCTCTGGAGAAAGGCCCCTCAGAAGCACAGTGCCTGAGGCATCATAGTGATGTGGAGGAGAAAATGCCACTTATTGAGACATCAATCCTCCTTCCTGCAATACCGGATCTCCCATCCGTGCCTGCAGCAACCCCCAGCATTTCTAGGCTTATCAGAGCTGACAAGAACGAAGCCATTGGTGCTCTTGCCACTTTGCAGGGAAGACCACCAAGTAAATTTATAAATAAATAAATACTGGCCATAATTGGAGTGATACGTTTGCTCTGCTATACCTGATTTCTACTGCACCATCCTCTAGTCAATAGGGGCTGTAACCCAGGTGTCCTGTTCTCCAGGACAGTCTCTCCCTCCTGCTTTTGCAGATTCATTCTTTCTGCCCCTCCCCAGAAATATTTAGGTTGCTGTGCAAAGCATGTGACAGCCCTGTCCTTCCTCAAAAATTTGGTATACAGCTCAGTGGTGAAAGCATTCATGCCAGAAACGTGGGTTCACATACCTTCTCACAGTGGAGGACAAATAAACGCGACATCCTGAGCTGCACAACAGTGACCCTGGTTTAGGTACCCAGGCAGGAAAAAGGCCCTAAGGAGGGATCTTAATTGACTGGCAATTGGGGTAAGAAACATCACAAAACCTCGTAACTGCTTGCAATCTATATAAATGTAAATAAATACTTCAATGTAAGCTTCCCATAAGCCTGTAAGAATTTCACATTTGCCAAAAACCACAGAATTACTTTTTCTACAAGAATCTATCTGCAAGTATCCTGAAAATAAACATCGAATTTTGCAATAAACATCATCATCATGATTTTGCTTCTACAGCCTCTTCTTACTTTCCACTATCTGCTCCTTTTTAATGCCTGTATCTAAATCTGCTAATAATGGGATGGAATAGGGATTAGCTTGTTTATGTGCTCCCGTTGGCGGCTTTTCATAGGGGAGGTGGAGCAAAATGATTATATCCTCTCTTGGGTTCCTTTGCCCTGGCTCCTGCGAAAGAACATCTTGCCCTGATGATGTTGTGAGATGCTTCAAAATGTCAGCGACGGCAACACTTTTGCTGGCAGTCTCAGCAAAAAACCTGAAAGTAATCAAATAGGTTGCAATGCAGAGACAACCGGAAAGTGAGCTGGTAAAAGGACGTGTGGGTATTTGTAGGTGCTTAGAGTTATGGGGCAGCACTAAAAGCTTGGCTGAGCACAGGCGCAGATGCATGTGTTTTGGCTGCCTCAACATTTTGGGTTGAGTAGGAGCATGTTGCAGAGTACAAGATGGTCTTGACTTGTGCCTGAGTTAAGTATGTTAAACACGCAGGGAAGTGATTTGTATATACCAAGCAGGGGGGAATTTTTGAGTAACCTGCTAGCTGCCTTCGCTGCAGACGATCCTTAAATAAGGTTTTTCAAGAGTAAAGTGGGATGGAAGGGCGAGGGGCTTCCCGTCTGCCGATGGCAGCTCAGGAGCGGATGGCGAACATGAAGAAGGGCTCTCTCCCCACATCTGGGCTGCGGCTTCTGCTGCACGAGCTTTCCTGCAGCTCAGGCCAGCCAGGCACCGGATTTCATCTCCTGTTGGCCAAGGTCTTGTCTGCAGCACAGTTGAGCCTTAACCATCATGTCCTGCTTGGAGTTTGACAGTACTTCTTTTTTTTCTTCTTCTTGTTTTTTTCTTTCTCCTTTTCATTATGGACAGTTGTGGGGTTTTAATATTAATTAAATGAACTGTTCTGGTGAAACTTCAGTGTTTGAATGTCAGCCTGGGCATACGAAATCCCAGGTGTTTTACATGGCACTCAGTCTCAGCCAGCCTTCCCAAGGAAGGAAGTGGGATTCTTGAGCAAGTTGTCAAAACCCCCGGCTCCTAGCCTTCACGCTGAATTTACCAGACATTTTATGCTGTCAGAAATCACAATCACGGCTATACTGAATGATGGCAGAGAAAGTTAAAGAAATTATACTACTTTTGTATTTAGCTCTTGGATTTCTGCTCATGTTCTGCAAGCAGGAATATGGAAGCTGGTTTTCCCGCTCATTTTTTTCTCTCCAGCACTGCTCGTGAGGTACCTGTGGCCCTGCATAGTCAGCCTGGCTATCTGCTTTCCCAAATATGTGCCATTCTGATAGTCACACACTATCATTCAGAATGCAATGAATAATATGCAGAATCTTGTCAGTAGCCAAAGAAACAAGAATAAACATGGAAAACCCAAGTATTTAGAATATATTGGAACTTCCAAAAGTCTTACAAAGAGGTAAAAGTGCGTATATAAATATTTATTCAGTTGTTTTAGAGTGAAAAAAAAAAAAAGAGCTCCCCTGGTTCAGTTGTGCAATAAGATACTACAAATTTTGTCCTTTCTTCTACAGCATCCTGCAAAGGTCTCTTGTTATAGTATCTGCTGCGTTTTCTGTAGTGACCTGCGTCAGTAGTGTGGGACCTAAACCATTTTTAGCTTGAACAAGTATACATTGCTTTTTTTCTCCCCCACGCTTGTTTTATAACTTGACCACTTGCCTTGATTCATGCTCATGACAGTTTTACTTAAATGGATTCTTCCTCACCTAGTTTTATTTATTGAGAGGTTTTTTGGCTTGATTTGTCTTTGGGTTTTACTTCCTTTTTTATGGACTAGAAGCTATGCTTTTTGACAGTCTTCTGCAGATTGGATTTAAAATATATAGCAGTAGTAGTAGTACTAGTAATAATGATAATGATAATAGAAAAGGAATATTTTTTTTCATGTTTCTTCCTAAAATAAATTGCCCAATGCATCAAAATGTGACAAACATATCTGCTTCATTTCTCCCAATTTGAACTGAATCAATGACTAAAACCAGGATTTCATACAGTACCAGAGTGCTGCCAGCCAAGGGACAGACACGTAAGCAATTTGCCAGTTATGGCCATCCTGCATATAACGACACTGAGAAGTTTTGATGGTTGGGAATGGGACTCGTTTCAGTTGTGTTGCAATACACCCATCGGGCTAAGTTAAAGGCTCTTCTGAGATTGCAGAAACCATGGCTTCTTCAAATGTTCTCAAAAAAAAAAAAAANNAAATTAAAATAAAGCAAAAAAAAAAAAAAAAAAAAAAAAAAAAGAAAGAATAAACTGGAGGCCTAAAATCAGTCTGAAAAGGTTGCATCAGAGAGAAGCCAGTTTGGCTCTGGAGCGCGCTGATGGCGAAAAAGTGCAAACAGGATTGTCTGAACATCTCTGCTTCCGTGGCAGAGGTAAGCAGCAGGAAATGCCCTAAGCAAACACAGTGCCACAACAATAGGCAATCTGCACGACCTTCTGCTGGCTCCAGCTGATGTATCTGAAAATCAAATTAACCTTTGACTTTTATGGGTCATGGTCTTTCAACTATTGTGTGGATCAACCTAAGAAACCGGATAGAAAAGATGCTTTTTAACAGATTCAAAACAATAAAGCAAGCATCATAATCTTTCACCAAATAGCTGATGTAGAATAAATATGCCGACCTTCTGGAAATATAATTATTTGTGATTGAACATCTGTGTTTACAATTCTTTTCATATAAAATGTTTTTTAAAAAATCTATTCTTTCTATGGAGCTGTGGCCCCTTTTGAGGTGATACGTGCACCTCAAATACACTTAAGTAAGCAGAGTTCAATAATCAGTATGCCATAACCTAATGCTGGTTATTGCCAATCATTTCGCAACTTAGCCACTGAAAACAATCCTCACCGTGGTGCAGAGGACTTCCCTTCACCCCGTGTTTTTGGACTCCTTTGCCCTCTGCTCGCTGTGCCCTGCCTGAAGCCCTGCCTGAAGCTGGGAGATGCCGAAAGCTCGCTGCCCCTGGCTGGCACAACAGCCTTCTGCAAACCCCACGGCCTCCGAGGCTGCAGGGCAGTTGTGGTACCCCGTGCCTGCTCCACAAGTTGTTGCCTGCCTAAGTAAAACTGGTTATGGTCTCCCTGAAGATGAAATAAAATAACTGTGCCACTGCTCGTTGCCTTCCCCAGCCAGGCAGTGTGGGGCTAACAGTGAAGGTGATGGGACAGTTTTGGAGCTGCTCCTCTCAGTCTTGGTGCCTCCAGCCCTCAGACAACCATCTACCTGCACCAAAACCCAGGAACTGTGGTCACAGCTACGGCTGCTTGTCCTTTGCACTTTGTGTCTGCAGTTTGCAATCCCAAACCAAAAAGGGGTTCCCTCTGTGGATTTCCATGTATCTCCATTTGCACTTCTGTAACAGAACTTACTGAGCTATGCAGTCCCGTAAAAAGACCTATGGTTAAGAAAAAGCTGGAAATGTATTGTCTATATTTATGTATTATTTAACAATAAAGGATTTAGGTGGGTGGGGAGCACTGTAAGATATTCCCCTTGACAGTTTGCTGGAAACAAGCTGGCTCTGGGCAGACCCCCATTTCAGCAGCAATCAGCGAGAGATGCAGGTTTGGAAGTCAGGGTCAAAAAGTTTGCTGGCGTGATAGTAGGGCGCGAGTCTGCAGCTCAAGAGGAGACCGAAGAAAAGTGTTGACACCACAAAGACAGCTACGGTGCGCCATTAAATCTGATGAAGCCTGAAATTCAAAGCTGGTAGGGAAGGCTTGTACAAACTGCACAGGAAGCATTTAAAATTGCTGATAAGCAGGTATCTCTCTGACCCTGTTGGCAGCTACATCGATGTAGCAGGTTTTCAAGGATGAAGCTCTTTGAGAGAAGTTTCTCAGGAAGGTTTGACCTGCCAGTGCTTTCAGTCAAAACCAGCCACTCCCTGAAGTTTAAGCAAACATGTTTAAGGAAAACAGTGCAAGCACTGTGCTGCTCTGCTCCCCGGGTGGTTTTCATGTGCTCCTCACAAGGGATTTTGTGATGTGGGATTATAGCTCACACACACAATTATCCTTTTATTCTAGATGCCCTGAAGCCATTCATGAGAGTCTACATCCAGGGTTGTTTTTTTTTTAATGGACTGAAACTGGTCTTTGGCACTGCGGCATGCTGAGCTTGCTGCTCCTCTCAGGGAGCGTACGGGGCGCTCACCCAAGGGGACCAGTGACCTTCTGCCCAGGGGGGTTTGCCCCAAGGAGAGGGGAGTCTGTTACAAATGACCAGAAATCCTCCTAAGGGTGGAAACAGGGAACAGTGCCCCTATGGGGTCACAGGTCTCTACCCCTCCTGGGAAAGGAATGACATGCTCAAGAAGTGGTGAGAAGTGGTTTTTGGGGGGTATCAGCTACCCCAGAGGGAAAAATGGTTGAGATTTTAAGATGGGGCAGTGGAGGGTTGAAGCACGGTTGGAATAAAAGATGTGTCTAGGTGAGGTGGGGCAAGGCATCCAGGAATCATAAAGATATTAATTCAGTAATACAGATTATGATAGTTTTGGACTATCACCATAATAATGCCACTATCAGTTCCATAGTAATGTTTCAGCACAGACTCCAGTCCTTGGTGAAAATGAAGTTTGGAAACTATTGATTGAATGAATAAAGAGTAATTTGGAAGGTCACAGTAAATGCTATTGATGCAAACAACGTTGTCTGCAATTTTATAGCCATATATTAAACACTGTAATGGAGACCTTGCTGCAGGAAATTCATAGCCATTTAAGCCACCTTGATGTTGTTATTCTGCACGACTCAGCCATGAGAGAGCTTCACGGAAACTACGGAAATAGAACTTGGTTCCAACTGCTCCTGAAGCTGCCAAGGAAAGCAAACCTGATTTTTAGAAATTTCTTCTACTTGGCTTCTGTTGCAGACACCTTTTAGCATTAGAAAAATTTGTGCGTGCTTAGCAGCTCTGAAAAACAGTGCATGTCCATCAGGTACCCAAAGCTGCATTTAGGATCTGAAGTTAAACACTTGGATTTGATGTTCTGACTAAATAGTAACTTTTATAAAAAGTTCTGGTGATTGTAATTCATCAAAAATAGGAGTTCCTATTGCTGCCTTCAACACTCATCTTTTCCTGTTGTTTCCTAACGCACACATCATCAATTTTATCTTGAGCGCTGATTTGGAAAAATAAACTTACTGTATCACAATTGTATTAGTGCAAGGATGCATAAGCCCAACTACATTTTTATATGACAGTTTGCCAGAATTTCTCACCCATGTAAAACTAGTGATGAGCCAACATTGGCAGGATTAGGACATAGTCATATTTCCTGTCCTTTTTTTGGATGATTATCATTATACCAAAGCAGTGAAGGGGACTTGAGGTGCATGTAGATTTACTTTTGATAGCTTGGATAACAGCAACGGTCACAGTGAAATGAAGTAAGGCAGGTGCCAGCACGACAGAGGTGCCAGAGGAAACATCCGTCATTCTTGATGATCTCCCCACAACCTGTGCCGAAGCCCAGGCCGTTGCTTCTCCCCAGCTAAAGTGAAGTGCTCTCGGCTAGGGCTGCCCCGATGAAATCACACAGCCCAGATGCAGAGCCAGCTCGGGCTCTCTGTGACGGAGAACACGAGATCCCAGCAGCTTGTGCTCCTCAGGCTCGTGGACAGTTACCTTTTGTAGAAAGAACAATGCTCAATACATTTTTCTATGAGTCATATGTGTTCTTCCTCTTCAGTCTCTTCCAAACAAGTTCTCTGTGTCTCTGTGTATCACTTCTAGCCCGCCACTGACAGAGTAGTTGCATATCTGGTATACTGAAAACTGTGTATGAGCTCAGAATGCTCTTAGTAAAATATAGATTAATTCCATTACAACAACAACAATAAAGTCTATGTGAAAAACTGTTTCCTTTACAACAGAGAGAAACTTTATGTAAGAATCTCCTTCAGGGTGGTGGATCTTTTGATATTTTTTCATGTAAATCTCTTCAGACTGTTGTTTCTTTTCCTTTAGCAGAAATAAAATAAAAATTTTAAAATAGCCAGAAGGCAAAATATTACCACATTTTAAATTTGAACAAGTTCTTCTGGTTTCTTTCATAAATGCCATTAATGCCAAAAGGGAATTCTGCACTTACATTCTGAAGCATCAATGTGATCATATGATTCACACTAAAATTCAATCTGACTAGCAACTTGGTGTAAGGAAATCTGAATAGCAATGTGGTATAAGGAAAAAAAAAAAAACTGCCCCAAGGCTGGCAGCTTCTTCTTAGCCAGTACAGGGAAAGTATTCTCTCTGTAGGAACATTGCAATAGCAGTACTATGCACATGCATTCATGTGCCTGTATACATAGTCCGTATAAAACACCTTCACAGAATCACATAACTACTGTTGGAAGGGTTGGAAGGGACCTCTGGAGATCATCTAGTCCACCTCCCCTGCTAAAGCAGGATCACCTATAGCAGGTTGCACAGGATGGCATCCAGGCGGATTTTGAATATCTCCAGAGAAGGAGACTCCACAACTTCCCTGGGCAGCCTGTCCCAGTGCTCTGTCACCCTCAGAGTAAAGAAGTTTTTCCTCATATTCAGGTGGAACTTCCTGTGGTCTGGTTTGTGCCCATTGCCCCTTGTTGTGTCACTGGGCACCACTGAAAAGAATCTGTCCTCATCTTCACCTTTTAGATATTTACAAGCATTGATGAGATCCCCTCTCNCCTCCCTAGGTGCAGGGCCCTACACTTGCCCTTGTTGAATTTCATTAGATTCCTCCCTGTCCAACTCTCCAGCCTGTCCAGGTCTCGTTGAATGTCAGCGCAGCCTTCTGCTGTATGAGCCACTCCTCCCAGTTTTGTGTCGTCAGCGAACTTGCTGAGGGCACACTCTGTCCCCTCGTCCAGGTCGTTGATGAATGTATTGAACAAGACCAGACCCAGTATTGACCCCTGGGGCACACCGCTCGCTACAGGTCTCCAACTAGACTCTGTGCCGCTTATCACAACCCTCTGGGCTCTGCCATTCAGCCCGTTCTCTACCCACCTCACTGTCCACTCATCCAACCCACACTTCCTAAGCTTGCTTATGAGGATGTTATGGGAGATGGTGTCAAAACCTTGCTGAAGTCATCCACCTTAAACTTTTGTAGGTGGCATATGACACTGTAACATACATAGGTTTCAGTGGAAGGAGGTTTCCCGTCTGATTGGTATGACTGAATCTGTGTCGGTCTCAAAGAGTGATCCCTGTGTGCACACATCCTGCCCCTGTGCTGGCACAGCTGCCTTCTGGGCTGCCCGCAGCCCCTCGGTGCCGTGCCCAGGGCTCAGGGCCGTGCCCCAGCGCTGCCTCTTGCCAGACGCCGTGGAGATGCCCGTTCAGTGTATGAGTAACTGGACCGGTCAAGGCACTGTTCTGGTGTACACGCTGTCTTGCAGAGGGCTTGCTCTTGCACAATGGGCCCCGTTCTCCTCTAAGTGGATGTGGTTTACATCCAGAAATGTGAGTGGATTGATGCATGGGTGCACAAGTACAGAGCGGGTCAGAATCATGCACAATTTCTGATTTCTCCTGGTGTCGTTGCCAGTGAAGCAATATGATTTGCAAGGGGAAGTTATCACAAGTGTGGGCTGTCCTGAAAATCACAGCTGTTGCATTGTGGAAAAGGCTGGGGCTGCTCCCAGCTCCTTGTAGCACCTATCCATCTTCTTGCTTTGTGATTCACAGTTACAGGTATGATAGCATCCCCCAGAGTGGAAAAGAGGTGACTCAGCTGTAATTACAAAGGAGACTTTCGAGATCAAAAGATGTTTCTTACAACTGTGTTTAGCCCTCGAATTCCCCAGCCAACTGAATGCCAAACCACGCCCTGCTGGGATGCAAATAACTTGGAAGTCAGAGGCCAGAGTGCTTTCTCCTTGAGCACTGGCCAAGATTTTGGTGTGCAGAGTGAGCTGTATCATCTCATGCTGTTGCACAAGGCTCAGCACAACTGAGCTGGCCGGACCCAAGAGCACCCACCATGGCAGCCTCAAGGACGAATCCCGATGCCCATAGTCGACCCGGGAGCAGCCCGTGCAGAAGGGAGGACCTGTGGCAGAGGCAGGGCAAGGGAGTGTCTGTGTCTCATCCCACAAACCTGGGCTGTGGCCCCGTGCCCTGCATGGCTCACTGACCGTGCTCCCATGGGTGAGCACAGAATGACAGAATCACAGAACGGTTTGGGTTGGAAGGGACCTCAAAGATCATCTAATTCCAACCCCCTGCCATGGGCAGGGACACCCTCCACTAGACCAGGTTGCCCAAAGCCCCATCCAACCTGGCCTTGAACACTTCCAGGGATGGGGCATCCACAGCTTCTCTGGGCAACCTGTTCCAGTGCCTCACCACCCTCACAGTCAAGAATTTCTTTCTAACATCTAATCTAAATCTACCCTCCTTCAGCTTAAACCCATTACCCCTTGTCCTGTCACGCCAGTCCCGATTTCACAAGATGCTCACATTGATACGCACACTCACACTTGACTATTTTAAAAATGTGCATCTCTACTGAGGTTTTAAAGAGCATTGTTAACTCCATATGCGTCTTTTGGCTCCCTGCTTTTTATTTCTGTTTTATCTGCTGGCATCCTTGGAGTGTTAAAAGTTGCATTTAACCTTGTCAAAGGAGGACTGTTTCTATTTTAAATTGAAACATTTTGTGCACAAGTTATATTTTGCTTGCAACATTTCCTCATGGCTAAATATTTGTGTAGGAATTCCTGAATGATAATACAAAAACAGTCGAATGAGCTGAGGAAGAGTAACTTCTGTTCTGGAAGGGAGTTTAATGATATCCTCAGTATCTTGTAATTGAAACTATTTTATATCCAAGTCAACAGAAGGAATAGCAGCAGTATATATTTCGTGACTAATTTAGCCTTTCTTTTTTTTCATAAAATTTTTATGAGCACATCATGATTTCCTCAAATTCATTTGGTGAAGTCTCTTGAATTGTTTTATTTTGCAAATTGCCTTATCCCACAGAATGAATAGCAAGGCTGAAAGATCAGCTTCTCATACTCTGCTGAGTAGCTGCCGTGGCTGGGGCGAGCCACACGCTGCAGTCGCTATTCGTTGCCTGGGCCAGTGCGTAGTTAACCTGCTTAGGTTTATTTAAAACTTCGTTGTCCTTGAATATGTCAGTGTGCAGCTCTGACATCCACTTGCTTCTGGACCTGACTGTGGATTTTCCCAGCAGGATAGGGTTTTAACCATTAATAAGGTCCTGCAAAATGGCAAATTTTCATAAGAAAATGTTAAATTTGCAAACTTGTTGCTGTGAGAGAACTGAAATAAAATAGATTGATTTGAGTTTGCTTCATCTGAACTACAGCCTCAGTGCTTCAGGTCCTTGGAATAAATTTCCTTGTTATCATGCATGAGGGCATCCCTTCTGCTGAGTCCCGTAACAAATCCTGGCCATTACATGCCTGCACACCCAGCAAACCCAAACTGAAATTCTCCATGTGTTTTCTTCCCATAAAAACTGGTTTCAATCTGATTTGAAACAAAATATGAAAATATCTGAATTGCCTCAGAGTGAAAATGCTGTTTGCTCAGCTCTCCTTCCTGCAAATATCTATCCAATGAAACTGTAAATAAAATTAGTGGAAAGAGAAATAGCAGCAGGACAAGCATGACCTAGCAGATTGAAGAGAACATCAGCATCTATTTACAATGTTTTTCAACATTTTTCCTAAATCTATTTTAATACCTGTGGGGAACTGCTCCATTCATACAAAAGGACTATAAAAGTGCCTTGAAGTGATCTTTGCCCTACAGACTTGACCTCGAATTGAATGCAGCCTGGAAAAATCCATTCATCACCTTTCAGTGATTATTAGGAAACAAAATACATTTTCTTGAAGTGCTTAAAATATATTCTTTTTGGTCATCAGGGTATGTTAGTAAATGCTACTGTCAGATGAACATTTCAAACCAAAACAGATGCTTTTGCAATACTAACTATAAAAACTACTAGAAACTATTGTCTCTGCCTCAATAGAGTGGTAACAAAGGAAAGTAGAAATATCTTTGATGCAAACTCATTTTCATCCCTTTGAAATAAACAACTACTTAATGGGATAGCTGCTCTTTTATACGTCTCCCTTTTGAATAGAGATACTGAATGCAATCCCCATTATATCTTCTTTCAATACTTACCCTGAGAGGGAGAATACGTGACAGGTAGGTATAATACAGGAGAGACAGATATTATTACATGATTGTAATCCAGTACACCAAGGTCCTTACTTCAGCTGGGACTTCACTTGATAATGGAGATACAATAAATGATAAAGAAAAGAACAGTCCTTTTTCTTGAATTTCTCCGTGAAAAAAAATACTGTTTATTGCCACAGAGATATGAATATAACTGCTTTTTTTTTTTTTTTTTTTTTNACTCAGGGTAAACAGCAGCCATTAATAAACCAGACCTTTTTCTCGTAGACTGAAAAAGATTTTATGAAGCCAAGATTGTTCAGCTGATGGACCTGCTTCTGTAATCTGTTTCGGATAACAACATTATAACAGTACTGAGCGTATGCTGATATGAAAGATATTAACAGTTTCTTCTGAAGCGAAATATGAAGTAAAAGAATTGCTGTCTGAAAGGAGGGTAACTGATCGTGTGTTGCAAGGGAATTAAAGGCAGTGGTGGGGGTGTTACAAACATTTTGTTACATGAAATGAAAACTGATTATTATGGGATGAGTGGGACTGAATTTTGTACTGAAAACGTCATGCATTTATCTGTTTATTTAAACTGTGCTTTTCAGATGCCTTTATTAGGACTGTCTAAGCCTTTTATATTACCTCATTTCTCAATTGCTCTTCTATGAGGAACTTCAACTGATTCAGCCGTACTTTCTGTCTGATCTCTACCTCCTACTGAATTTTCATGTCAAATGTGATTTCAAAAAGTTCAGACGTGATTGAAAGGAATGCTAGGAATAGGAGGCAGATTTCTCAATACCTAATATTTTTTTCCACTATAAAGTACTTGTAGCAACCCTCCAGTTTGGAGGAGGAATGTGAGATTTGGCAAGGGACTTGGTCCTACATTCACTAAGCTTCTGTTATTTCTTCTGGTAAAACCTACATGTATTCGAAAGACCAGAAAAATCTCAGGCTCTACAGGTTTTCCTGCACTTGTTCAATGCCGATGAAGATTACAGCAGCCTTAAAGTTACTTTGCGTTTATGCCGAGAGACTGGATCTGCTTGCAGATATTCAGCAAGCAAGAAAGTTCAAGGCTGAGCATAGTTTTTTCACATAGGAACGACTCTGTGTAGCATTCCCAGTGCTCCCTGTTCCACATCATGCATTTAGGTATATATTGCATAGCTATAGTATGTATTGCTCCATCACAGTCCTGCAAAAGGACTGCAAGCCAAATGGGCTATTTGGCTGTTACGGTGATGGAGATCATTCACTTGCTTTTATATTATTTGGCAGCGATAAATCTTTCACTCCTTACGCAAGTAAACTGCACTTGCTGCCAGAAAAATAAGAGCACATTAAAAAACCAACTTGATAAGCATATTGATTAATGAACACTTGGAACAACGCAGTTAAAGACTTAACTCAAATTTGTTATAATTCTGATTGCTACGCAGTGTGTACTTGCTATCACAGTCCATAAGCACAATGAAACTGTTAGAAACACTGAGAATCAGCGCAATGAAGCAGTAAATGGGTGTCTGGATCACACTGACAGCACATCATGCCATGGTCATAATTTTTCTTTCCCTAATAACACTAAAATAATGATAATTGTAGGATCAAATGTGTCAAAATGATGAAGCAACATGGGTTTGAAAGAATCTGCATTTCCTATGTCACACCGAATGGCTGGCTTTTGGAGTGTGCTATTTAATCAGCTTGTCTCTCTTTCCAGGTTTTAATCATTTTTTCAATAGTCCTGCAAAAGTTTGGGATCAAACCCTCCCAAAATGATGAATCTAAAGTGCACGTCTTATAGGTAAGGTGTATGAAAAGACCAAAATTAACATAGAATTAAGACCAGAAGGTAAAAACAGACACCAAAAAACCAAAACAAAACAAACAAAAAAAACCAACCAAAAACCTGCACCACATTTTAAAAAACTGAAGAAATATACTCTGTCCACCTCTGTAAGTGGCACAGCTGAGCTTAAAATGCCGGGCTACAGAAGGAAGCAAGCACTTGATCTTCCCTCTCTTCATCTTCAAGACAGGATCTGAAGCCTTTCTTCCTGCAGATGCCTCACGCCTGCAGTCAGGATGTGCTGCTGAGAAGCCCACAAAGAGGAGAAGGCCTCTCGGACCAACCAGCAGCATGGGGAGGTGTGGGCTTGATCTCAGAAATGCAAGGTACAGAGCAGAACAGAAAAAAAATGCAAATTCTTGTCTGGCTTTGTGAGAACTGTCCTTTCTCTGCTACCTCAGCCACCAGTTTTTCTCAGTTGTGTCTCCAAACAACGTCTCAGCTGGAAATCCAGTGCCAAGGATGCCTATTTAGGATGGCCGAACGGTATTCCCAGACATAGTGTGGCATCTGGTTCAAGGCCTGCTCTCAGAGCCTGGGTGTTGGCAAGCCCAGTGAGATGTCACCTGCAGGTTACACAGCTCTGTCGCTGCGTCAGCCACACATCAGGCTGCGTCCTGCTCGGAGGACCAAACCCGAGATGTTGAAGGGATCCCACCAGTTGCTCACAGTCAGCAATCTGCTGAACCCAGCGCATAGGTAAAAGCTGGCATGGTTCTCCACGTCATTGTGTTAATTCCCTGGAGATCTGCAAAGCTTCATGAAAAATGCTGTATTTCCACAGCAGCCATCTGTTATAAGCACATAAGATTACTTTTGCTGGTGACCAGCAGGTCAGCTGCGGCATGGGATTTCTCAGCCTGTCCCTTCAGAGGTGGGAGCAATCACAACATGGAGTTAAGAAGCAGAGGTTCCTCTCAGATCACATCCAGATGTTCATTGCAAGCAAGGAAATACAGACAACATGCTGGTGCCTCTTCTAACTATCACACTTGACCAGACCTTACTCAAGTGTTGTATGAGAAGTTTGAATGGGAAGCAGCAGCCACAACGTCTCCCAGCTCGCTGTGTAAGAGGGGCTTTTCAGGAGATGTGACACAGGCACCTCCATCTGCTAGCAGAAGGGCTCAGAGGGAGCTCAGAGCTGCCATTGCAGCCACTGTGGCCTCACACACACATCGCTTTGAAGCCTGAATTTGTGCTTCTGGTTCAGGATGCCAGACATGGACCAACTCAGGACAAGGAAGGGAGGATGGCTTGAGGACTTGCAGCTTGTCTTGCACAGGTGAGGGGAAGGGACAGGGGCCTGGGTGGTGGAAACGCAAGTAAAGCAGGAGGAATGAAAGACTACAGAGTTCAGATGGGGCCATGCGGGTGCAAGAGATGAGGAATAGTCTGGGAAGCAGGTAGACATGTGGGGCTGGGGTCCTGGTGAGACTAATTAGATTGCCATGTAAGGACTCAGGGAAACTGAGGCTGACAAATTTAATTTGGGAAGCTTCTGTAGGCACTTTTAAGAGAAGGATGCCTTGCAGGTTGATGAACATACTTGGAAGATACATTGCAGAAAACTTAGCTGTCCTGTCAGTGACGTACCTGAACAAAAATAAATGCATACGGCAACATAGGGTAGTCTGGCAGTCCTGTATATCACTTTTAAATCAGGTGATAAACAGAGGTCAGGTTTCTCTGGCAACAGAAAACATTGTCACAAACAGAGAAGAACTTGCTGCTGAAAGAGTTCACATAAAGAATGGAGAGCAGAGGGACAGCAATAGATCCAGTCTCCCCTCTCCTCCCACGCTGGCCTGACGAGCACTTCAGGCATGACCAGTTCTCAAGGATCAGCATGACACTTCCAAGAAAATACCTGAGCTCTGGAAATAGGGACACCTCTTTCCAAACCAGGATGATCTGCTCTAACATCCCGGGCTTGAGAAGCAAGCGTCTGTCCAGTGGGTCTTCCCAGCCTCCTCTGTACTCCTGGCCTTGTAGGCAGAACATGACCTTCATGCAATGAGCCGAGGACATTTTATTTCTTGCAGGAAGGGAAGCTATGGAGAAGGGACAGTCTGTTTACTCCTACAGTCTCCAGCATCCTGGATCACTGGCCTCTTGTTGCTATCATAATACAAATAGTAACTTAAGGTGCTGATGCTTTCGGTTAACCTGGAGTTCTGCTGGAATACCTAGCTTACATCCAAGTGCTACAGAAGTAGTGAGTAATATGCCATTCAGTGTTACTCAGATAGCTACAGTGTGTTCTCATCTGGATAACATCAGCGTTAATGATAAAAGGAAATTAGAAAAGCCTCTGGTGGATCTTTGTAGTTGCTGTTTTTCCCTAGAGACACAACTGACTGTACAAGAACCACAGGGGTGAGATGGCAAAGAAAGGATAGTTTACTGCAGCAGAAACCCTTCTCTAAGTTATTCTCTCAACAATTATTAGGCAACTCTTTTCCTAGTATTTTGCCTGAGTCCTCTGTATCCATGGAAAAGGTTTTGCCAAGTGTCAAATAACTATTTCTAAAGCTCCGAAGATCTGCTACATTGGAATAAACCTAAGAATTGCCTCACCTCATTCTCTCTATGCCTTAAGGCCTCAAAGCTGCTGGAGGCATGATGTGCCTCTCCAGGAGCACGTACATACTGGGAGCCATGGAAGGAGACGAGGGTCCCGGTGGCATTGTGGGGAAAATGTGCCTCAACGTTTCAGTGACATCTATTGGACGACTCTGTTGGATTGGTTCCCAGCATTAATTTGCAATAATCACAATAATTTACATGCAAGCCTTAATTAATGAAGATCTGGATATTTATGGGATCTTGAAAGTATAGGGTGTACTTTCTGGTCTGTTTCTGCCCGTTTTCATTCCAGTGACACTCTACTCATGACTCACTGCTCATTACCATCTCCCAGCAATGTATGAAGAGAGATGTACAGCAGAACAAAGTGTTTCTTACCCTGATTATTTGCTTCTTTTCAACAGCCCAATACCTCCTTTACCACAGCCTGGTAAATGGCTTCCTTATCATTCAAAATCCTCAAAAATGTTTATGTAAGGAAACACTTGAACATATGGTTCTTGTATATCAGTTTATCATCGCAATGCTAACTGGTTGGGGTGGGGGGAGTGGAAAATCCCTTTCTGTGAGATGTGCAGACAGGAAGGACTTAGGTTTGGAGACCCCAGCAACAACACTGGTCTGTCCCTGGGCCATGGAGGCACGTACCTACTACCTGATGGTGACAGGGGCTGAGGGAAGTTGCTAACAGAAAGAATACTATGAGGTAAAGAGGTTTCCTTTTCATATATAGTAAGGAATCTAACTTACTAACCAGTACCTACATTTAAGCACCGCTGGGTTTGTGGTGTGTTCAGGAGCTGTCTGCTCTTCCTCACTGCCCAACCTGGTTGCTGGAGCTCTTTGAAATCTCTGATTTGGTAACTTCTGAGGTACACCTTTATGTCCGTGTGCTATCATCTTCTATGGCTACTGCTTCCAGATGTAGGACAGGTGCATGAGCTGCGTCCCTCCTGCTGTATGGGGTGGTCCTCAGTGCAGTGCTGAGGTGCACATATGGACAACATCTGGCCCGTACGGTGGCATCCTGCATTGGTGTGCACCATCCTGTCTGTGCCCAGTAGCTGCTTTTGGAAGGAAATCTGGTTCCACCGGCAAGGCGGGAGCTGTGATGGATGGCAGTGGATCCTCTGGTCCACTCAGCACACATGGCTGCTTGGAATGAAGATCACTGAGTTGTGACTTCAATTTCCCTTCACATGGAAGTATAACCCTCACAGAGCTCTATTCTTTTGGAAGAATCAACCATTTATCTTACATCCATGTGAAATTTTATAAAAGGATTTACTACTGATATTAGATGGGAAAGAAGCCAGGGATCTTTCTTTCTTGTTTTTAATGCATTTGATGCTATTCTGGAGAAATTACTTTAGGTGAAATCTTATTAGTCAGGGGTAAAGTCTGCTGCAAAAATGATGTCTTATGCTTTGGGAATGAAAAGTAGATGTTAATGTATTTTTTTTCAAAGATTTGGAAGCAGAAGTGGAGTCCTAAGGACCTCATCCAACTCCGTTTTGCAATCTGGTGAAACATCACAGAGCGCTGAAGGCTCCTCAGCAGCACGGGCAGAAAGGAGGAGCGGGCCGGGACATTTCCCAGGTGAGAAGGATGAATGAACCTATGGATAAACCTCACATGGAAGGTGAACCGGGTTAGGGGGAAGAGCCTTTGGGAGATAGGTTTGCTGCCACTGAAGGGCTGGAAGGAAGGGCAGCAGCTACTCCAACACCTCTCCACCCTGTCCACCCCTCTCGGCAGTAGAAGCCAGTTGAGCTTTCCAGGGCTCTAGCTTCACCAAGCAGCGAAGAGAGGACAAGGCTCTTTGGCCACCCCTAACACTTTGATCCCCTATGCAAATGCCTACTTTTCTAATGCTTAAAGCCAGTGTGGGGAGGATAGCTGAGTACGTCTGGAATCTGCGCTGAATAACAGAAACACACTGAAATGATCCCAGGGAAGAATTATCTTCAGTTACTCATTTACAGCCTGCACACATTTCATATCTGACAGTAGGACAAAGCACTGTAAAAATACCCTTAAGAATGTGAATCTCTGCTCTGATTTGCACTTAAAAGGCAACATCTGATTAGTGTCTGTGTTTTATTAACAGAAGACTGGGAGGATGAAAGCTTCTCAGATATTACCTTTATTGTACCAGATATTTTTGATAGCACATTGTGGAAGAAAATGCCACATTTCATTAAAGTCTCTCATTCATATACCACAAAGGATTTGGCAGCAGTTTACAAACCTAGTGGTAATTTTCAGCATTGCCCACTTTTCACTTTCTAAAGATTCTTTAAAAAAATGCTTCTGATGACCTTTGAATCAACTGGTGTTCACTGGTCTGTGTGGGGATGCGTGCTGTTGTACACCAGCTGTGGGGCTGCCTTTGGTATCAGCAGCTCGATTGCTGTGTCAGCAGTTATCACACTGTTTAATTTTAATAGACTTGGTTATGCAACACATTCTCAGACCTTCCAGCTGTGCCTAATGAAAATTCATACTGACACCCATTCTGGTCTCAGCATCCCCCTTGCTCTGGTGTTACCTTATTATTTTTCTATTATTCTACTTGCAAGGAATCTCAGCACTCCAGATATAGGAAACGCCATATATGTCGAGGATAATCTCCCATCACTGCAAGGTTTCTCCTCTGTTAGTTCTCTCTGCGTGCTTCGTTTCATCTGTTTGCCACCCATTAGAAAGGGTAGTGAAACATTTGGTTCTTGAAGGGTTGAGTGCTTCGTTTTATGTGATGCAACTGCATCAGCAGAGCAATAATTTACAATGAATAACTTGTTTGGAAGTCTCAGGCTTTTTTCATGGATTGTGTTTGAACAGATTGTAATTTTCTTGACTTTATTAATTATTCAAAATGTTAATGACTTTGGGGAATTGATTACGAGCAATTTTATGTGAGTAGTTGGTATGCAGTACTCCACTTCTAGGGCCATTACTTTGTTGTGTAGGTAGATAAAGGCGCATCACGTTTTCTCTATTTTGTTGATGGAAGATGCTGAAAAATGTCATGACAATTTTGCTCAGAAGGTAAGAGTTTAGGTAGAGACAAAAAAAAAAAAAAATCAGAACATTTTCCCCTAAAATCCTGGCTAGATAAAAGAGATTTTCTGAGAATAGTTTCTGAAATAAAGAAGATTACTGTCAGATTTGTTTTATTTACTTATCAAATTTTCATTTCTTATGATAACTTACACACAGGGTAATTAGATCTGTGCACGTAGTCCTGGTGGAGGTGTTCTACAGCTTAGGTCACCCTGGGCTTTGGTGAAAGATATGTTTCTCCATACAAAATGTTCTGAAAATACAGTTGTCACCAGTTTGCAAATTTCTCTCAGGATTATTGTGAAGGTGAGGGTGACTGTAGGCAGTTTCCAATCCTGAAGAGTGCTGTCAGACGCTTGTGAAGTTTGCTGGTCTCCTAACACTTCCACTCCATCTGTATTGAAACAGGAAGTTTTAATTCACTTCAAATGAGCGTTTTGTGGGATAAAAACCTGATTTCTTGAACAGCAACTGACTTAAAATAGATGTTAATCAAATAAACCTTTAAATACATTTGAATACTTGATTAGGAAATATTTTGTAATGCTTCCTTCGATCTACTCTTGGCTACTTTTGCTGTAAGAGTGAGAGGAGCGATGAAAGGCAATTGCTGTGAGGTAGAGGTACATATTGCTTGCATCATTTGTTTAAATATAGATCCGAATGGAAAGTATGACAAAGTTGAAAATTCACATTTTAATCATAATAGTCTTGGCACCTTGGCAAATCTGGCAAATGGCTGTGTGACTGGCTGCTGCTGGCCAAAGCTCTCTCCCATGTACCTGGCTTGAATCTCTATAGGTACCACACCTCCAATGTAACGTCTTCATTGCTTTCACAAGCAAGTCTATTTATGGCGTTCTTTAAAAAGCTGACTGCTACCCAGACCTTAGAGTAACAGGCCGCATGCTGAGGCCCTCTGTAGCTGTTCAGGGGAATAAAGAGCACTTTCATCCTACGGCTCTGCACATGTGCACTGGTTTTGGCTGGGACAGAGTTCATTTTCTTCATAGTAGCTGGTATGAGGCTGTGTTTTGGATTTGTGCTGGAAACAGTGTTGATATAACACAGGGATGTTTTAATCACTGCTGAGCAGTGCTGACACAGAGCCAAGGCCTTTTCTGCTTCTCACCCCACCCCACCAGCGAGGGGGCTGGGGGTGCACAAGGAGTTGGGAAGGGACACAGCCAGGACAGCTGACCTCAACTGACCAAAGGGATATTACATACTATATGATGTCATGCTCAGTATATACAGCTGGGGGAAGAAGGAGGAAGGGGGGGGATGTTCGGTGTGATGGCATTTGTCTTCTCAAATAATCGTTACACGTGATGGAGCCCTGCTGTCCTGGAGATGGCTGAACACCTGCCTGTGATGGGAAGTGGTGAATTAATTCCTTGTCTTGCCTTGCTTGCATGCGTGACTTATGCTTTACCTATTAAACTGTCTTTATCTCAACCCACGAGTTTTCTCACTTTTACTCTTCCAATTCTCTCTCTGCTCCTGCCAGGGAGGGAGTGAGCGAGCAGTTGCGTGGGGCTCAGCTGCCAGCTGGGGTTAAACCACAACAGTCCTTTTTGGCACTCAATGTGGGGCTCGACGGGTTCGAGATAACGACAGGTTATTGATTGGAATGTGCAAGATAAAATTTATAGCTGTTATTGCTGTTTAGCTATTAATTGTCAAGCTCCAGTGCTTGCCATGGGGCTTGCTTGCCTTACTCTACGGTAGGGTCTAGTGGTCATCAGCAGTTGCTTTTTGCTTTCACTGCTCACTGTATTGCTGATCATCTTAGTGTGCTGTGAAATGGGAACATTCTGATAACAGCAATGGAGATACGCCTGGGCTGGCAGATGGCCAGGGCATCACTGCTGTTCCGTGAGTCCACACCACAGCATGTATATCTCAAAGTGTCTGTGGCTGTGGTTGTGTCTGTGCCACAGCAGGTATACCTCTCAAGGAATTGTGGCCCAAGGATAAGTCCATGCTGGAGAAGGTACACCTCAAAGCATTTGTGGCTGTGGATAAGTCCATGCTGCAGCAGGTGAAGCATCGGTGGCTGTGCATGAGGTCATACTGGAGCACCTCAAAGTAGATGTCTTAGGAAAACAATGAATGGAGCAGGTATACTTCTGAAGGGACTGTGGCTGTCGGCAAGGCCATGGTGGAGCAGGTATATCTCTGAAGGCATTGCGGCCTATGGATAAGACCATGCTGGAACAGGTGTACCTCAAAGCAACTGTGGCTATGGATAAGTCAATGCCACAGCAGATATAGCCCTAGATAAAGCTCCGCTTGGAGCAGGTACACCCCTAAGGGACTGCAGTCTGTGGATAAGTCCAAACCAGAGCAGGGGCAAAGGGAGGAGTTCATTACAATGCTAAATCAAGTGGTCTGGTCCGAAGAGACCAGGGTGGAGATTGTAATGGAAATACTTTTAAATTGTTGCAGCCTGGGATTGGAGTTGCATGTTATGGGAATTACTGTAGCAGAAACCACCTGAACCAATGGAGGACAAGCCTTATAAGAAGCAGTGCAAGTGCAGCAGTGACCCAAACTGAGCTGGTTTTCATGCCCAGTAACTCCACGCAACACGCAACCCCTCCTGTCCTGAGTGACCACCGTAACAGACAGAGCTAAAAGTCATGGCCTAAATAAACTCAATGGACATTTTGTGGACATTTGTGGAAATTTTATGGACTTTTTACAAGGGTGGTCCATAGACTAGGGGAATGATGTCTGTGTATTATATCCCAAAGCATGGGAAGGTGGGGGTGGTTAATGAGGATGCATTGGATAGTGTGGGATCTGAGCATGACATAAATGCTATGGAATAACAGGTGGAGAATGTGCTGATTTTGGCTGGGATAGAGTTAATTTTCTTCATAGTAGCTAGTATGGGACTTTTGCTTTACCTATTAAACTGTCTTTATCTCAGTTCCTGAGTTGTCTCACTTTTACACTTCTGATTCTCTCCTTTATCCCACCGAGGGGTAGTGAACGAGTGGCTGGGGAGCTTAGTTGTTGGCTGGGGTTAAACCACCACAACATGTTAAGCTGTAAGTAATGGAGGTTGCAGATGCTGCAGAGGACTGTCAGCCCAGCACAGGAATGGACGGCACTGCAACCTGCATGAGCATGTGAGAGCTCCCTCCCATCTGCAGTTCTTTTGCAGTCACTTTCAGGATTTTTTTTCCACTAAAGGACCAGTTTTTGCTTTACTTCTTTTCCCACAACCTTCCACCACCTTGTTTGTGTTTAAAAGACTCAGCTTAGTTCTACACGCTGGATTTCAGCAATACAGGCTGCAACCAGTTTCTGCTCTCCAGGAACTGGTAGCGCATTATGTGTCAGCTCTCAGAGAAAGATAAGGGTAGAAAATGAACAGAGAAGCAAAAGCTATACACCTTAAGGTTCCCACAAGCGATATAAATTAATCCATTTTAAACTGCTTACATCATTTAAGCTTCTTGGGGCAGGGATTTGTCTCTAAGTCCCTGTAAAATATCATGTCCTATCCATTCTACTCCAGAAAATGAGTAAAAACCATTATCCACAAAGCTCAGCAGTCATGCCAGAAACCTATGTGGCACCTACATTTGGTTTGCATTGGAACCTCAGTAAACCCAAGCCAGTTCTGCACAGTAGGCACTGAAATGAAAACTCATCATTAGTTAACAGTGCTCTGGCACTTCCTTGGCTACACTTTAGAAACAGGCTGAGCTGGGTATGGTTCATTGCAACAAAATATGAAATTCATCTAATTCTCTTCAAACTTAACGACTTCAAAATTTAAGCATCTGCATGTGAGCTAAGGGCATGATGTAGTTGCTTGACTACATGTTTCTGGATCAATCAGATTTGCTTGTCTGCAGTTATCTGAGCCACCCACGCAGCCTGGGCAGCTCTGACCCATGGGAGCCCCATGTCCCCCTGGAGTGGCAGGGGGAAGCCAGGTGGAATAACCTAGTGCATCTCACATGAGTTGCCTATGTTTAAGCAACTGAATCAACCTGTAGGTATGTAAGTCCCCATTCAAGTCAGTGGACATTTATTCAGTGCAGAGGCAAGAAGACCTAAAGAGCAATTCAGTCACTCTGAAGTGGACACCTAGGTGCTTGGATCATTCTTTCTCATCTCACCATCAACTTCTTTAAAAGCTGGCCAGAACCTCTCCCTCAAATTTCAGAGCTGGGCCGCGCCTGGCTGGAGGGTACCGAGTCAGTCCAGGAGGTGCAGAGCACATCTTCCAGCTCTCTTAGGTCAGCTGTATTCACCAAGTCTGCCTGGCCCACAGCTTTCTAGCTACATGCCACAGGGTGGTTACTAGACCACAGATTTTACTCTTTCACATATTGTGATTGCAACCCACCATTATGATGTGTGTTGTTCTCTTTCCACACACAGAATAAGGTAAGTGAGCAAGAATGTGAAGTATACAAGTATAAGCATGTACATGTGATTATGGAATACAAAGACTGTAAGGAAAACAGTCATTTTTATTGTCATTAAAGCTGTCTAGTAATTTCTATTTGCTTTCTACAAATGCCTCTAGAACTGGAGCTTATATGAGTTAAGTCTTTGTTTGCTAATTCCGAAACAGAGTCTCTATTGATTTGACTTTCCGTGCTGTAAAACCCCGCTTCTTCTGCGTACATACGTCTGGGCCAACTGGAGGTCAACAGATATTTCCTAAGAAAGAACTGGATGGCTTTTCTTTCCTTCTCTTGAAATACATGGCAAAGTTCTCTCTCTGAACCTTACAAAAAAGTGCAGTAATGGGAAAGCCACAGGGAAAATAGACTCATAAATTTACAGATAAAGGCAAAGAATAATGTCTCTGTCTTTCGGATGTGGGGAACACACACCTGGCCAACAGGGTGAGGTTCTGGAATGCGCTGAAGTATCGGCAGAGGCTTATTCTTTGTTGCCCACTTTTAACTTGACAAGGTCCTCAAATGCATTTTTATAGTTTCCTTCCTGATATGCTCCCAGAGATAAGTACTTTCTTGAAGTAAATGTCAGGCCAGAATGCTGGAAGAAAGCTTCCACTTATAGTGTGTGAAAGAAGCTATAGAATTTGTTCCTGATTCCTTTGTTGAGCCACCATAGCTTATAAAAAAAAGCAAACTGATGACACATTTCTAACTGATGGACTCCTGGTTACCCTGCAAATGGTATGAAGAAATTCAAAAGCTCAGATAGAGAGTAATACTCAGTCATGCACTTGATCATGGACTGTAGTAAAGAGAGGAGGATTATAAACTCTGAAAGAATTCTTCTTTGTTTCACTTGGGAGAATATTTTCTGCTTCACTTAGTATACTGAGTTTTCCTGCATGAATATTCCTAACACAAATCTGCTGTGTTCCTGAGTTCTCATTTATATTCACATCATTAAAAATACAGACTTTTTTTTGATCCCAATCCCTCTGATACATTTTAAAAATTATTCTTGCAGCCGCAATACTCAGTGGGGCTACTTTTTAAAGTAGTCTGCTATTTTATTTATCTTGGGGAATGGGGAATAATACATAACAAGTAGTGTTTGAGAAATAGCAGAAAACAGTAGATCCTGCAAAATCATCCTAACTCTACAGCTGCATTCAGTGCTCCTACACCCTTTGGTGCAGTTCTGCTTCTCCTTCAACTACACATACACCATATAGTGCGTGAATGACATCAAAGGTCGTAAGTGAATCTGTGGCTTTGATGGGCAAATCTCTCTCAGTAAGTTCTGCTGGAGCTCTTGGAGGGAGTGGTGGCGAGGGACTGCTCCTCTGTTGTGGGGCAGAGAGACTCCAGCAGCCTGGCGGGATGTTGCTTTGGGATCACCCGGGCTCTCTACGTCTTTGACACTGTAATAAGCAAATAATAGGGATGACTCACTGGTACAAACACATTGATTTCACCATTTTTTAAGTACTAAATGACTTGAGTCATTAGCCAAAGGGGACAAAGACCACTGATATTGATGGGAAGACTCCTTGACTTTAGCAGGCTTTAGATAAGGCTCCAAAATAAGAGGGACGTTGGATCACTGGTCATTAAGGGAAGGTAAAAGAGAAACTGCTTTAAAGAAAACCTTACTTTGTAGCTTACATCGCTACTGAAGAAAGTTATCTTACCAAAAGCATCACCAGCTGAAAGTTACCATGAAGACTATTTCCTGTAGAGTTACACAGTGATGTTTGCTTAGGAAAATAAGAGATAGGCTGGAAAAAATACCCCACCTGGAATTAAAGGAAGGTAAATGGAGCAATTCTCTGCAAATGACAATGTTTAGTACATCCTGGTTACACTGAAAGTGAAAACCAGCTAACTTCCCACCTCTCAGAAGGGGTACTTAATATGCATTTGGAAACATCCATGTAGCACAATCTACCTCATTAAAAACAACCGAACTGCTACCATCTTCCTGAATCAATACAGAACTATTTTACCTTTTCCAGTGTCACCTTCAATGTTGCCTAATACAGCATAATTAAATGCAAATGAGATTGTTAGGGAGAAGACTCTGTTGTTTCTGGTAATGATCTGTTAGAAGGTGTGTTTGCGTGGGGAAACCAGAAGGTTGCTAATTACATCTCTGTAATGAATGAAATGCACCTTGTAAAGAGTTAAGGGAGCCCAAAGACGAGCAAATTCCTGCTCTTTCCCTTGCCAAGATGGCAGCTGTGGAATATATAACCAGGGAGAAAGTCATCAGAGATCAATTTGAAAAAAATGGTAACAAGGTATTAAGAACCTCCTGAAATCTGTAGAAGTGCTTTAAAAAAAGAGATCTGAAAAGCTCCTATAGAAGACGTTTAACAGTTTCGGCATAGGAAGTGAATATCTTTATGTATAAGAGCACCTAAGGTCTTGGAGTTTAGGAACTGAGAAGAACTGGCTTCTATTCTCAGACCTTCCCTGTACTTTGCAATGACCTTAAAAAGCACTATTTAGTAGGTTGATTCTAAATTAGTCAGTGAAAGTCAAAAGGACAGGCCAGGACCTTTGCATGTCTGAAGTGCTCCTTAAGTGTTATTTAGAAAGCCTAAGTGAAAATTAAGCACCACATGGACCTTACGTTATGCCCTTGCACAGAATGAATTTGCCCTGAGTCCATGAAATACTTTGTTATTGGCAGGCAGAAATCATCAGAAGGATCATTGTATAATTGCAACACATTTCTGCTTGTTTATCAGCCAGGGGACCCCATACATTATACAGTTTAGGTTATAATTTTAACTCCCATCAGCCTCCAGAAAAGGCTGTGAGGTGTATTACTGTGCACGTGGCACAATCACAGAATCATAGAGTGCTTTGGTTTGGAAGGAACCTTAAAGATCATCTAGTTCCAACCCTCTGCCATGGGCAGGGACACCCTCCACTAGACCACGTTGCCCAAAGCCCCATCCAACCTGGCCTTGAACACTTCCAGGGAGGGGGCATCCACAGCTTCTCTGGGCAACCTGTTCCAGTGCCTCACCACCCTCACAGTCAACAATGTTTTTTTCCTCACATCTAACCTAATCTACTCTCTTTCAGTTTAAAGCCATTACCCCTTGTCCTATCACTCCATGCCCTTGCAAACAGTCCCTCTCCAGCTTTCTTGTAGGCCCCTTCAAGTACTGGAAGGCTGCTATGAGGTCTCCCCGGAGCCTTCTCTTCTCCAGGCTGAACAACCCCAACTCTCTCAGCCTGTCTTCATAGGAGAGGTGCTCCAGCCCTCTGATTAGCTTCGTGGCCTCCTCTGGACTCTCTCCAACAGCTCCATGTCTTTCTTATGTTGGAGGCCCCAGAGCTGGACACAGTACTCTAGGGGGGACCTCATGAGAGTGGAGTAGAGGGGGAAGAATCCCCTCCCTCAACCTGCTGGTCACAGTTCTCTTGATGCAGACCAGGATATAGTTGGCTTTCTGGGCTGCAAGAAATGGTGAAACTGAAGCATTTGGAAAGGCTCTGGGAGATCCTGCCCAGCCCCTCACAGAGCTTCTCTGAAGACAAGTGGTTGCTACAGAAATACCTCCTGTCCTGACAGCTCTAGAGGTCGTATTGCATCTGGATGTGTCTCTATGCTTGGAGGCGTCAGTAGTCAGGGCCTTGAAGAAGTTAAGCAGGATCTGAGCCCTGCCACTGTGGGGTTTTGACCACCATGCAGATTTTATCAAGCCAATCCAGCCAGGGAAAATCAAGGAGTCCAAATTAGCTGTACATATCATCAAATCCATATCATGGCTTATTTCAGCAACTGCGTCAGATGACCCTCTGAAGCAACCATTTCTGTAGAGGAACATCATTATAGCAGGAAGAGATGAAATCCAGCTCCCCTGGCTTCGGCCATCTGAAAGCTAGATGCTGGGTGTAAAGGAGATAGAGAGGCATTCTCTAAAATCAAAGCAGAGAGACGTGAGTCCTCCCATGACTGAGTGATTCATCCTGGTCTGAAGAAGGCGTCTGAGACAAATGAAATGAGTTGCCCCCTGGAGAGGCCTCTGTCTCTCCACTGATAATAGAGGGAACTCAGAAAAGATAGGAAACTCTAAGTGGCTAAAATTAAGTGATAGAAATCCTACCTTTCATGAACAAAGATTGTCTTTTAGTGGAAATCATTTAAGACACTACATAGACGTACAGGAAAAATTGAATATAAAATATAAATGAGGAGAAATGAAGGATCTTTCCCCAGAGAAATAAATATTAAGAAGTAATGTACTTAAAAGTCTGTTAATGAAAATCTTGAGCATACCACTCATTAAGTAAATAAAGAGTAAAGCATGCAAATATGGAGTAAAGAGTACATATACATACACTATTCATCTATGCATTTTTTTAGTATGATAGAAAAATATCCTACTTCCAATGGGTTCTGCTTTTTCAGTCTGCCCAGTGGCTGGCTGGAAGCCATCCATCCAGGACATCATTTGGAGGTGGCCGTGGTGTTCCTGCCGTGCAGCACCTCTCCCTGCTCTGGGGGCTCACACCGTGGGGGGAGCATCTCAGCCAGGGCCTTATGTCAACTCTGCTACTGCCTCAGCCCGTACACCATTAGCAGTTTACCCTGACTGTTAATTTGTGATCAGGCTACTTCTATCCAGGCTTTGTGGAAGAAAGTTTCTTCATACCTATTGTCTCTGACATTATTTGCCACTTACAGTTTCCCTTTACTCAAGTTCCTATTAGCATGACTTATATCAATCTAGGCTGTTACATCACATAACCTTAGTGTAACCATCTCTATGGAGATCTATATAGTTCAATGCAATCTAGAGGTTATCAGCTATCCACATATTAAATAAACATTTTCTATATTTATACCACCTATGTATAGCTCTCTTAAATAATTAATTTTAAAACTTTTATGCAGAATTGCAAATAAAGCTACAGGTACTGCATTAGCATTTCATTAAAATTCTTTTTTCTCTCCTGAGTGGGCAAACTCATTACAAAAAAACGAGTAAAACTTTGACATGCTCATTCAGAGGAAAATTTTCAGATGGTGTGTAGGTGATTAGATGTTGAATACTTGTTATTGTTAATATATATCATATGGTTTAATTCCCTTGCTATCACACTACAAAATCACCCTCGACATGATCTTCTGTAATGTGCTGAGCGTTATTTTATGGACTGTATTTCTAATGAATTTTGTCTGATGAGACAGACAGCGAAAAGAAAAACAGTAAGCATCTCTTTCCCCTGCACGATTCCTTCTACATTTTCTTCTTGAGGTAATGTCTGGATTGTGATTTCTTTGTTGCTAGTTCAGTACATTAAAAATCAGCTAATGTAGCATTAACTAAACACTAATAGGCCATTAAAGACAAACTTTCATGCTGGAGAAAACAAAAACATTTCAAATGTAAATATAAGTCAATTTTATATGCACAAATTTTTGCTTTCTGATGCCATTTGTATTAATAATTAATACACGTGTTTCATTGGTATATTATCAGTCTCAATAGATATCCAAACTTTCTTGGCTTAGTACGACTTCGTTTCCTTGCAAGTGGTGCAAGAGGCCAAGATAACATTGGCCGTTGCTTTATGCTCCCCTGCTGACTACCTGGCAAGAGGATGGACCCAACCGAGCAATGATGTTGGCCGCCCCACAAGTGATCCAGAAGCAAACAACCATCAAAATGTGTCCAGCTGTCTGAAGTCCTTGGAATCTGCATGACAATCAGTGAATGTTTTCTCATACTTAAGGGCACAGAGTAATAGTCCTGTTGCATTTATTCAAAGTGCAGACACATGCACAGCCATCCTGGAAGGTGATAACCTTGCTAAGTGCACAAACACAGAACCCTTTGCAAGTGCAAAGGTAATGTCCTTTGTGGTTCTGGTTCAAACTAGCATTCTTGCTCCAGTATTCATCACAAAACGACATAAATGTAGGCTGGAAGAGTCCCGGATGTCATGCATCCACTCCTCACTTGAGGCAGGACCCCCACACCGAGGTGATCAGGTCAGCCATGGCTCTGCCAAGGGCCTCCCAGGATGGAGGGTCTCAGCCCCCCCGAGCAGCCAGCCCCACGTTATGCTGCCTACCCCGTGCCCCCTCATCTCTGCTGCCTTCCCAAGAGGCTGCCAGCAACTCCTCCACATCTGACACATGAAGGTTATCCTGTCAGGTTGCCCCTAGCCGGGCATCAAAGTGCGAGTCTGTGTTTTATAAGGAAATCTGCCTTTTTTTGGAGTTTAAGAGCTATTTGCTGGGAATAATTTCCCAACCAGAGAAAAACACTGAGTATCCTCTTAGTGGGGGACTCTTGTTAAGTTACTTACACGTGTACGTTATAAATAATGTGCATGGCTTTAGCTCATGCTTCCTGGCTCTTTGCTAGCCTTTGATCATCTCTTTTGCAGGGAATATACAAGGCAATAAAAGCCTAACTTGTTGTTTATGACCAGTGATAAAACTTTTAGGGAAGAAAAGACTTTATTCTCCTTTCCAGTAAGGCTGAGGACCATTGTAAAGCTCTAATAGTACCAGGAGTTGTGAATCTTTATATACCAGACAGTCCACTGAAATAAATGGGAATACTTGCTGTGCCTAAATTTACAAATGCACCGTGCTTTTATCAGATCTGGACTTGTAGCAGATATAGTTCAAGAGATTATCTTTGAAGTTATCCATCTACACAGCAGACAAGAGGAAAAAGGAATGAAAATACATGGTGAAGATGATGGCTTTCATCTCCTAAAACAACTCTCCAGATAATATCCTAATGAGGAATTCTGTCTGAGTTGTTGCAACTATGTAAGCTATTGCATTTTGCTTTGGTATAGATAATCATGCTAATAATATTTGCCTGTAGCAAAATACCATAGTAAGGCGGGCACATGATTTCCATCTGTCGTTCTCAGCTTGTTTTTTACAAAAAAAGAAAAATCCTGTCTTTCAGATCGGAGCCGCTCACACAATTGAAGTCCAAGACACATTTTCAGCTTTAGTCTACTGATTTTGATCACTCAGTTGCTTGCCTTCCCTAGACACGGGTGGATCTTTATAACAGAGAGTTATCAAAATATTTTATGTTGGCATTTAAGTGCCAATATGTGCATACGTACCACATAACTGGAAAGAGGCAGAGGGGATTATTTTTTTTTTTCCTCACATAGAGGGTAAAAAGGACATCAGAAGAAATTTCTTGCTTCAGACAATTTTCAGTGTGAGTCTCAAATATAATTTCAGTCAAAATCAAAGCACGAAACTATCTCATTTCGGGTACTCGCCCACCACCATCCCGTCTGGTCCTACATGGGAGACAGGCGCTCAGCGCTCGGAGGCAGCACTGTTTTGAGATGGATTTGATGCAGCAGAATCAGGATCCCCACCTTTAGATCATTACGGATCTAAAAACCTTGTCAAACGGATGCTTCAATTATTGTCCTTTATACTTATTGCCTATATTTAATTGGAATGAACCCTAATGAGCTAATACATTGATTTTAAAATGTTGTTCTGATAAATGTTTTCTCATCTTTGAAATATCAGTGTAGCAGACGTATTGTTTGTGTCTGAAATAGGCCATTTTTACATGTGTCACATTTGGAAAATAAATCTGCTCCTATGCCCCCTCAAGGCCGCATTAGATGATGTTAAGTGCTCTCATTTTTCTGCTCCTTAAGATATTTTTAACTGGATGAGTCATTAGGTATTCTGGTCACTCCTCTTACAGATGCAGTTATGATCTTAACAGGGAAAATGTCAATTCTCTGAAATCTCTCTGTGACAACCATTCACATTACAGGGAGCATTTAAGTCGCTGCAGAAATATAGAAAACACCTCTGGAAGGTTATTTGAGGGGTCATCCCTGGCAGAGGATGGTCTAACCTGAGATCCCCCATGCCCACAACTCAACTCACAGCCCCCCCTCCCCTGGCGAACAGCCCTGGTGTGAAGTTATTCAAAACCTGTGTTGTTCAACCTAAATTTTCCATGTGGCACTTTTAAAGACCTTTTCTTCTCATCCTGAGATCCATGTTCTGCATAACAATTTTACAAATGCCGAAGCTGTTATCATATTTCTCCTCAGCTTTCTCTTGTCTAAGCAGCCCCAGTGCTCCCAGTCTCACCTCCAAGATCGTGGACTCTTGGCCTTTGATCTTGTTGCTTCTGCCCTCGTTTCTCTCAAACTGACCCCATCTGCCTTAAAGTAGAGCTGAGATGTTGCCAGTGACAAACAAGGCAGAACATATCTTCCATAGCGCTCCTTTCTTTGTGCATCCTGCTGTGAAGTTATATTGTCACAGCACCATTACTGACTCAGGTCATACGCACCCAAGTGCTCTTGTGCACTCCAGAGCCTTTACTAAAAAGTAGTTGCTTAATCCACTATTTCCCATGGTGTATCCATACAGTGAATTTTACTACCCAAACTGTTTATTCCAGACCACTTCAATTTTTCAAAATAATTTTGAATTCCAGTCATGTCCTCCACCTTGTGTCCTGTACAAGAGAGCTACGTTGTCTACTGTCCACACCATTACATATTGAATAATACCATAGCCAGGGGAAATCCTAGCACAGATGTACTTGTCCTTTTCTCTAGAAGTACGGTTTTCCAGCCAGTTGAACAACAATTTCACAGTGGTTTCAATAAGACTGTTTCCTTAACAGTCTTATGAGAGTCCCCTGGGAAGCAAAGTCAAAAGCAGTGCTACAGCCAATATAAAGAAACCTACTGCTTCTTCCCTCATTTCCTATCTATATACAATATTAACCTTTTTTTGCCCTTGGCAGTGAACCACTTTCTTCCTTGCCTTCATGTTCTAGCAAATGTTCTTTCAAGATATTTCTTCTGTTCTTTTTTCTTGTTACGTCTTGTGTTAATTCCATGCCTTAGACTTTCTGATTTTGTCAGTTTGTAGGTTTGTGCTAGTCTTACATATATCTTCCTAGTAACTTGACCTACTTTCCATGCTGAATAATTTTCAGGTCACTGAAAAGCTCCTGAGTTAGCAAAAGTATTTTCTTACTACGCTTCATGTATTTCCTTCATATGAAATAATCTGTTGTGGTGGGTTGACTCTGGCTGGGGCCAGGTGTCCACCAGAGCTGCTCTATCACTCCCCTCGTTCACTGGACAGGGGAGAAAAGGTATAACAAAACGCTTTGTGGGTCAAGATAAGGACAGGGAGAGATCACTCACTTATTGTCATCACGAGCAAAACAGACTGAACTTAGAGAGAGGAAATTCATCTAAATTATTCCCAAACAGAACAGAGTAGAGGAATGAGAAATAAAATCTTAAAACACCTCCTCCCACCCCACCCCACCCCCCATCTTCCTGGGCTCAACTTCACTCCAGGCTTCAATTCCTCCCCTCCCAGTGGCACAGGGGG
>VXBL01009615.1:189910-227149 GCA_013400195.1 Aramus guarauna
CACTACCAAAACCTTGCCATGCAAACCCAACACATTTGTGTTGGTCTTTTTGAGGCTGCCTTTTTAAGAACATCCTTCTAAACTTCCTTTTCCCTCCTGCCTTGCTTCTCTCTGAATTCTCCAAGTCAAGTGATGGTCCCTTTCTTGAAATCCTTTATCTTTATTTTACTGCTTTCCTTTCTTCCATTGCTAGATGTCAGGAATACCATTCTTTATCATGCTGTCACAGGGTTTGCCTTCTCCCTTCACACTCTGGACCTCTTCGCTCAGCAGAAATGAGATCCAAAGGAGCCTTTCCCTCTCTGAGGACCAGATAACAATCTCCATTGCAGCAGAGCTGCTTCTCCTCCTCTTTTATGCTCAAAGACTTTCAGCAGCTCTGTTGCCCTCAACTGCTGGCATTCACAGCAGGCATATGCAACCACCATGCATACCTTGGAAACATTCATCTCTTCCTGCCCAAAATAAATCATAAATGTACCATGTCCATTAACCTATCAAATCAGTTAAGGAATAATTTTGATTGTGAATTAAATTCTTGCAGTTTGTTTTTCATGTTTCTTATATTAGCACACAGATCTCCAAAGTAGTCATCCCGCTATTTTCTTTCTTGTCCCTTTTCATTCCCCAGGGGGGCTTTAGTGCCCTGTTTTCAGGACGTGCATTATCCACCTGCTCAGCCTGTGCCTGAAAGCATTCTCACTTCCCTGTATGAGACGGACTCTCTCTTTCTTCGGGTATTATTGCCTCCTCGCTGGGAAGCTGCAGTTGCTGCCGAGTGCTGCCTCTTGCACGCCCCATCCTCTCCAGAGCCTGGTTCCTGCCCCAGCCTTTGCCGTCAGCTGGATGGCCGGGGACAACCATCCTCACGCCTCCTCCCCGAGTCCTGCAGCAAAGCGCTCACTCAGTTTTCCCAGGGGCTCGTTTAATGGAAGAGGTTTTCTAACAGCTCCAGTCTAGGCTCTTGACAGGCATCGTACCTTCTGGGATGCCGGGTTAGGTCTGCGAACAGACGCCTCTGTCACCTTCAGCCTCTCTCCTTGGCAGGCTGCCAGTTTTGCACTTCTTAGACTAACAAAGTATGACTGTCCTCAAACCTTACTAGTGACGATTCCTCATTCGGTACCAGGCAGAGCCTGGATAACAATGTACATTCTACAGAAGAATCTTATGAAAAAACAACAACACAACAACACCATAACCATGCTGTAACCTCCCAGCTTTCATCAACACAAGAGTGGCTTCTTGCCAAAGGTCATGTCATTTTAATATTTTTATAGCAGGGGACACTTCTATGTCCCTGATTCAGCAGGATATCTAACTGCAAACACCAATCATCCCAACTGAGCTACCAAAGTCAAAAGTGAATGCCTAAATGATGAACTGATGCCTGCTGTTCATCTTGAGTCAAGATAAATGACAATGTGTAGAATTACTTTTATAAAAAAATAATCTGTGCTACTAAATACCCTGAGAGCCATATGTGAGAACAAAACTTATTACCAAGTCTGAATTTAATTCCAACTTGCAAAGTATTGAACAGTTTTCTCTTTGAGTCTGTTTCTGAAAACGTCAGATTATGTGAGAATCCAAAATTTTATTAAAAGCTGAGCAAGTCCTTATAACTGCAGAGGGAAACTTGGAAATGTGCGTCCTTGTAGTTCAGCAGCAAAACAGCAAATTGAAAGAGCTATCTTTTGTGGGGTTTTGTTGTTGTTTTAACCCTGTTGTTTGAAAGCAAATTTTATGACTAATGATTTTGAACTGTTTCAACTTGCCACAAGTATGTGTGACAAATGTTTGCAGGACTGAGACCATTAGCTGAAGAAGTCCTTTCTGACATATTTTCTTACCTGCCTGCCTGAGACAAATAGAGAAATAAAATAAGAGCAATGAATAACCTAGCCAAATGTCAGTGCTGTGGAGCCAAATTCATCTTGGTGGCCACTTACTGGACAGCTGGCTGTGAAAACAGAATCCCTCAGCAGGGGTTTAATGCAATGTTATGAGCAGAAGTAATTCAGATTAGTCATGGCGCAGAATCAGGGCTATCATTAAACTGTATATACTAGACAAAAGCATTTCTCATCATTATCCATCATCATCCTCATTCTCACTTGGAAAGTATTAAGCTACTGTATCAAGTTATTTAGATTGTTAGTCAAATAGAAAAGAGGCATTTTTATTGCTGCCTTGACCACTGGTATTTTATCAGCCAGTAGCAGTCTTCTCATAACTTAATCAAACCAAAGGCCATGCTCAGGGGAAATCCACTATCTTGAAGTGAAAGTAAGTGACCCTGCTATGTTCCTAAATTTCCCCATGTCCTAGAAAACTCCACAGGGAAGGGCTATTATACCAAAGTATTAGTCCAGTATTTCAAAATGAGGATGATCTAACTACAATTTAAAAATGAATTTTAAGTATATTTTTATTTTGTTCTTTGTTTCACTATAATGAAATAACTACTGGAGATGTTAATTTGCTTTTCCCTCTGCATGAGGAAAGCTTTTGGGGCAATGTGGAGATGTACAGTACTTTAAATTAGGTTTCATTTTCTGAGGAGAGAAGAGGAACCAGTTAATAGGCAGGGGGGCTTCCTTTTTGTTTCGGTGATAACAGACATGAACCTCACAAGCAAACGGGCAACCCACAAACTTGATATGGAGCTCTAAGGCTTGGGCACCTGCAAGATAAACACTGCCACCACCTGTTAATTGCAGAGGAGGATGGAGAGGAAGACTCTACTTGTTCACGTTTTCATGGGTTGCCTCTTGTTCCCAGTGGAAAAGAGCACCACCAAGAAAGAGGAACTGGCCTGTCTTTCCCACCTCTGCCCTGTTTGGCTGGAAGAAGAAGGCCATGTAGCATGAGGAGCAGCCCGGTCCCTCCTAATGAACAGAGAAGAGCAGATCGCAAAGAGCAACCCTGGGAGAAATTACTTCTTCCAAGTGGATGGAGCCGATGGCTCCTTCAGGTGCCCCAGCACGTGGCAGTGCGGCTCAGAGCTGGGCACAGCTATCACATAAAATCATAAAAATCTCTGCAGCAGGTGCAGCAGTTGTTCACAGGGGATAATAATATTAGAAAGTACACAAAATAAAGTTGTAGCTTTTACTGTGACTTAGCAGCTCAATAAAAGGAGAAGCACCAGCTCAGTGTGGCAACCAGCTCTCCCAAGAACAACTGCTCTGTATTGTAAAAATGGTATTTGGAGTGGTAGTCCAGACTTCTCATGGCCTGGGATTCCTCACATGAGCCAAGGGTCCTATTTGTTACCTTTTCCCTGGTTTTACAGTGGTCTGTTCCTACTGACAGTGGTTTCTTATAGCTTTTGACACTAACATCCAGGTTTGGGTACAGCACCTGCTCTGGCAGCCGCCAAATCTCACCACTACCGGTGCAAGGAAGAAGGTTGCAAAACTGCCTGCTGCTACTGGGTGGAACAAACTGGGACCAAAAGACTGGCCCCGACAACTCAAGATATTAACCAAAAATTGAGATTTGCCATATAGCCTGCCTCTTAGTCATCTACCATGCTTTTTTAAATTATTTATATGGGCAAGACAGATTGCAGGCCTGTTTAAGGCACTAAGCCAACAGCCCCCTGTGTCCATGCTAATCAGCTGGGATCAGTGTGGGTACCAAAAACTGATATTAAGATTGCCAAATATATACCTGTAGGAGAGAACTGCGCTAGCTTCTTTTTTGCAAAGATACAGAGGCAAAACGCTGGAAGCCAAAACTGTTACCACCTGGCAAACTGAGTACAGGCTGCTACTGAGCACTGCGAAAGAGTTAATAACAACTTAGATTTTGATTCATGTTTCACAAGACTGTTAGCATGCAACATTCAGAAACACTGGATCATTTAATGTGGTGACTAGCAAATTCCTACTGGGTTAGAGTTTGGTATTTAACCTTCTAGACAGTTTCACTAAGTACAGAGAAGCAGCTGGAGAGATTTTCTTTCACAAGGGAAGATGTTTTTTCCATATATTAATGAGAAAATAGGATTCTCACTACGGTATTGCTGTTGCCTCAACATGCTGTAGTTGACCTCCCGTGCCCAAGGCTACAAGAATTAAGTGGTTTCTTTGGTCCACTTGAATTTAAAGCTGAAACAGGAACACCTTTCTCCATCCTCATTTACGGTGACAGCAGGGATATCGGAGTGACCACAGCACGGAGTGAACAGCAGCGTGCCGCTTGCTGCGGGCACAGCTGATGCAGGCGTGCGCGACACAGATGCTGTAATTTAGCACCACTGACCTCCTCGTCTTACCTCCCCCAGCAGCACCTGCGGAGGCAGAGAGGTAAAGCTGCCGCATCCAGACACAAACAAGCACAAAAGTCTGTGGGGAAAACCACAAATCCCTTCTGGATCCTAAATTTAGTGTTTCTAAATAAAAAGGATTTATACTGCGGTGCCTTTTTTCTTCTCTAAGATGTAGTTCTTAACAGATGGTGATGAACAGTTTGGAATGAAACTGCATCCTGCTGCATTTCTAGATGCATTTTTATAGCGCTGCGCTCTGGGCCACATCCTCCCCATTCACACTTACTGGGAGGTAATTTTTAGGTGCCCAAGTAACTATTGCCAAAATGTGATTTCAGCTATAGATGCTTTTCTTCAACACCATCAGATGTCTGCATTTCCAGACTGCCCGTTGGCAAGAAGTGAGTGACTAGAGCTCAGAAGTGTCACATCAGGTTCAAGTTTGCAATTTACCTATAGAGTATGAAAAAGTGTTTCAGGAGTGGCATGCCCAGCAAACATTTCATTAGCAGAATGGATAAAACACTGGAAAACTAATTTCAGTGACTAAAATGCCTACAAGAGGCCAACCACTCCTCATGGTGAGCCCATGACATGAGCTAGGAGGCCAAAACTTGCCTTTGCCATGAGCAGCTGTGGTCACCAGAAGGACTCAGACGTCACTGAAAGAGGAACCGTTTATGAGCATCTTCCATTTTCTCTCTTGTGCCCTGACTGATGGATTAAACTGGAAGAGTTTATATACCTATGTAATTTAGCTTGTTGAAATAATACCTCCACCATCTTACTAGCTTAAGTAAGCAGATGAATAAGGTTCTTCCTTTTGACTGTGAAAGCCAGAAATAGTGCCTGTTTACCCTTTGAATGGTACCTTGCATTCTCATGGCATCCTAAATTAGAGCTCCTGCTCGGGTGTAAGGATGCTTTCACTTTACATTTAGGATAATATGACTTTTCTAGCCACTCAATGGCTCCCAATCAATTGCTGTAGTGTTTTAGGTAGCCAGTTTGTCACGGCCACCTGCTTACAGGTGTCAGAGCTGAGTGGTGCCATGCAGGGAGGAAGCATCCCCTTGGCCAGGCTGCAGAGGTATGTGCTTTTGGAGGCAGAGCATCCATGCTCCTGCTTATTGTTGCTGTGATCCACGTGACAACCCATTTGCTCCCTGTTTTCATCAGATAGCTTTCAAAGAGCTCTCATTGACCACAATGCCCTAAACGGTTGAAGATTTGCCAGGGCACCAGCTATGGGCTGGCTGCAGAGCACTTGTTGCCCTACGGCAAAGGGAGTCTGAGGGATGAGTCACTGCCGTATCTGCCTAACCTGCAGCTTAAGTAAGGCCAACTCTGACCCGCTTCAAGTGCATACACCAGCTGAGCTTGGGGACATTGTCCATGGGGAGAACAGATGAGCGCTTGGCATGGCTGGGCAGACCCTTGTCCCTTCAGTGCTGCTGGAAACAGACACTTCCATAGCCACCAGCTGGTTTGAACCCAGCTCTCCTGGAGCGTGGATGTGGGGCTTTGACTCCAGCCTTCAGCTGCAGCACTGGATGCTGCAATAGTCATGCAATAGGCTTTGATGCACATGGCCTTGCTTTCAAACCTGCCCTGAATTTTGCAGATGAGTTTTGATCCCTGACTTGGCTCGTTCCTGAACAGTGCAACTAGGTCCTCACCCTGCCTTGGGCATGCTGAAAAGTTCAAACTCAGTCTTTAATACTTTACTCTGAATTAGCTATGTTTTCTATGACAGTCCTCTAAAAGCTGAGGAGAAAGGACTCTTGTATTTCTTCTGCCCAAACTAGCAAAAACTGCTTGTGGTAATTGATAGATTTTGCTTAACAGCCAAAGGAGAAATGCTAATGATTCTGTATCTCAAGTTAAGTGGAACAAATCAGGGAGGTTTGGGGCAGCCAGTAATTCTCAGGGAAGAAAAGGCAACCGAAAGTATCCAATTTAAGGAAGAAAAGAGACAGAATACAGAAAAGCAGATTCACTCCCTCTCCTTCATAACAAAGCCCTGGAGTTAGAGAAGAGATTTCTGCCAGATATATATAACAGGATCTGTGCAACACTGTAATTTGCAGGTTCTTTACACAAAATATTTCCCTCTTGTGTGTCTCTTTATAACTAGACTTAGACACATCAAATGGCACTAAAGATATATTCCCTTTGTTTGGGAATTTTTCTTTTTTGCATTGCTTGATAATAGTGATTGATGAATAATGAGGAAGCTTATTGTGGGCCGACAATTAAACAAATAGAAGCTTCATTTTTCAAAAGAAAAGATGATAAGAGGTAAATCAGCTGGAGCACTCCAGAAAATAAAATAATAGAGCAAGCGAATGATAACCCCTGTTAACTGCAGCCAGAGATACATCAGGGAAATCCTAAAGATCAAAAGAAATACCATTCATAAAGGAAATATGTGTCTTATCAGGATGGATCAGCCGCTTCAAAATGATCAGTTAGCATTTGAAATTTCAGATTATGAAATGTTGACAATTAAAGCTATATTTTCCCCACCAGGATGTCAAATGCCGCTCCTCGGATGCCTGACTCATTAGATAATTACTTGAATCAGTCAGTTTCAGCAAAATTGCGAGCATGAAATAAGCTTGGAGCTCAGCAGAGACATTAGCTGTTATTGGAGTATGACTTTTGGTTTGATTTCTCAGTAACTCACTGAATGCAATAAGAAATCAGTGGCCTCCTTCTTTGCAGCTTTTATTATGCTCCCAGTTGGCACCAAGTAATAAGTGATTATGAATATGCCTTCTGATCTCTTCAAACTCCCTTTATTGGTTATAAGCATGCTGGGAGCCTGTCTTTGGGAACCCGAACTGACAGCAATGAAGCTGAGCAGTGACAGGCTACTAGCTCTAAGATGCTCTCTTTGCTAATGGCATTTTCAGGTTGTTATAGTTTGGTTGCACGGAACAAAAATAATGTACATACTGAGGGGCTACAAAAGAGAAAACATTTTATATGACAAGAGGAGGAACAGTTGTCCATCTGAACTGTCTTGCCGGCTCTTATTTTGCTAGTGCTGGTTTATTAGTTACCTTCTACAGCAGGCTGAGAGTTTTTCTGCCTCAGCAGCCAGCTTGGACATTGCAGCATCACAGGGGACCTGCACTGTTACAAAGGTGCAGCAACACTCTAGAAAATCTCCAACAAATACTCCAAATCCACCATTCAAAGAGATTGGCTTCAACACTTTGGACATTTCTACAAAACCAGGTTCCTTAGTTTCTAAATGTTTCTGTTTTCCACAGGTGTATTTTAGGGGATGGGTGGTGTGGGCTAACCAGGCTAAGAGTTTAGCTCGGTTATCTCCTGACCTTTGAGGCTCCGAGCCTGCAAATGCTTAATCGCAGACACAACTTCTATTTGGGCAGTTTAGATACCTGCAAACACAATACCTGTTGAGACAAAAGGCTACAAACTGTTTGGTTACAAGTTTCAAGCTATCTGTAGAAATAACTTGCAAAGGTCTCTCTGTCTCAGCCTTGGAGGCAGCACACGATGCTCTCGTAAAACTGTGGGGGCAAACTGTGCTGTCTAATGGCTCAGTTCACTGACCCCCACCTGGAAGGTGTGCTGGCTGCATCTGCCTGTGCCCTCGTTTTCTTCTGGGTGCGCTCAGTATATGTGAATGGGCAAAATGTATCTCCCTCCCCCACATGAATAACCTCTGAAATGTCTGGGCTGCCTGTAACTTTGAGAAAACACAGCAGTCTTCCTCTTCCACCCAGCCTGCAGGAATGTACTGAACTGCTCTGAAAACAAGACCTAGCTGTGGATGTTTATTCTGCTCCCTCTTCCCTCCCTTCCTGGAAAGCACACTGAAAGAAGGACATTCAAAAATAAGAGTTGAAGGAGATTAAAAAAAAAAAAAAAAGTTGCACTGAATTAGGCAGCTCTGTGTGATATTTAAGAAACTGGAAATAGCAAAAGACAATGGTTAGCCACACACAGACACAAGCACACACAGAGAAACGCATATATACATATATAACAATTATTTTAAAAGTCAGTAAGACCCTTCCCCAGTGTTAACCCACAATATGTTGAAAACAGTGTGATATTATCGCTGCTTAGAAGTGGAAGAGCAGGCAGATTGCCTTCCTCTCAGTGCCAGTTGCACCAGCTGTGCAAGTGGGTTTTCTGTAATCCTGCATCAAGATAATGCACTTCTAATCTTACTCTTTAAATGTGGCTCCTGAAAAAGGACACCCTCCCCTCTCTGTCACTGCATTTTCTGCAAACAACCACGTTCTTCATTTTGTGCTTCAAAGAGTAAGCCTTGCATTCAGATTATCTTAATTTTCTAATAAAAATTATCATTATTTTACAGCTGCAGAGTCAACCACACAATTGCTTCACATGTCTAATAGACTTACCTAAACACAAAAATATCCCTCCAAACTGAAAATTAATTATAATTTCTTCTTCCACATGCTTGAAGCACTGTCCTTCATGACCTGATACTACGATCATTTTACTCCTCCTGTTAAACTGGGATTTTCTCACAAGAATTAAGTCCCAAACTTGGTCTGCAGTCCTTAATCACAGGATTAGTCACGCTGATTTCATTAATTTCTTACCTGTGTAATGACAACAAGATCAAGCTACTAATCTGTTTTTTATTCTAAAGGGACAGCAGCAATATCTTGGGTATTCCAAAATCCCTTTTACCTTCATATCTATGCATCTGTGTATCTGAATCTGTGTACCTATGAATGTATTGGACATACCCGCACCCTCGGTGAACTGCATGCACAGGGAACAGTTGCAGTCAAGATCAAGAGTTACTGCTGATAGCCTCAGGGGCATTATGAACCCCCTGATCCCCTGGGTTACTCCTATTTAGCTTAATCCCTGTTAATAACAAGAGCCACCCCAACATCTCTGATGGTCTGAGCCTCCATGCGTAAGTAGACAAGAGGACTGAACAGTAGTGAAATATTGTCAGTTCCAAAAGCCCTTTGAGGTAGCTCCTAATCCTTTGTGAGGTGTGCACCCGAACAACCTTGTTTCAGTTTTAAAAATGAAAATGTGAAAAAGGATCTTTTACTAAAATTTACAGAAGTCCAGTCAGGTTTACAAAGAAAAGTTCCTCATTCCACTCTTGTGATGGATAGTATCTAAAATGCTATTTTCCTTTGCCAAAATTTGAAGTTCAGTTAAATTAAGAAAAAGTATGCGATATGAAAGTACATGCAGAACTCCAGAGGTGAACACTTTACCAACCAACCAGACTCAGGATTATGTTTCCTCAACATTTCCTGTTGTCAAAATAGGCAGCTGTTTGTACAGCCCGGGATACTCGGCGCAGTATAATGGCACCATTGCTAAATTCACCTGTTTTCCCATGTTGGGGACTTCCCAAAGCAACTTTCAAAATGTAAAGTAATATTGATTCTGGATACAAGTAGCACAGTGAGAGTCCAGGTACTGGGGCCACCAACAGTGGTGCTAGCAGAAAATGCAATTAAATGCCTATCATATAAACTTTTGTCTGTAGAGGCTGAAAATTACTTCCAGCCTTTTCTAAGGCTGCAAATTCCTTACATTCAACCAAGCACAAAAGTATCTCATACAAAACAAGGTAGAGATGTTCCCCAGTTGATGTGTACAAGTGATTGAAGCCACTGGTCCCATGGGCAGTTTTTCCTGGGCGGCAGAGAGCTCTGCCTGGACCGGGGGCAGCACGGAGAACGCAGCAAGGGGAGCCCATCACTGCCTTTCCGAGGGTCCAGCGGGAAGAAGCTGCAGTTACTCAGAAACCCCAGTTAATTCCATGAACTGACTTATTTACACAACCTCCAGATGAGTACACATAACATTGCCTTTGGAAATGATCCAGCTCCTCGGAGCTGAAGGAGAAGCGTGAGGCTCCTTTCGGAGGCCATTGCTGCCTGTTAATTTGCTGCCAGGTCTGCAGTGAGCTCCAGGGATGGTGGCCTCATCCCAGCGCAGGACTTGCCCACACAGGCTGCCGTGCCGACCTGGCGTTTGGTGGTGCCCGCTCAGTCCTGAGTCTCCCTGCTGATTCAGGTGCTCGTGCCTGAGCCGGCTCTGCAGAGCCGCCCTCGGTGTTTTCTGTGTGGTTTCTATGTCTACCGGGGAGTGAATGGGCCATTCAGTAAGTGCTATTCTTCCCCCTGCACTGGTGAGGAAACATGGAGGAATGCTGGAGGAGACTCCAGCGAGCTCCCGCTGGATATACAGGAGTCAGAGGCCCCTTCAGGGAAGCAGGAAAATGGAAATTTAGCAATGAAAGGGATGCAGGAGCATGCATGAGGAGCCAGGGCTGCTTCTGGATAGCGATGGACACGTGTGCACACACAGACATGCAGGCACACTGCTCCTCCAGTCCACGGGTTTTCCTCAGGGGGATTTCTCATCCACCCGGAGCAACCAGAACAAGCATTGCCAGTGAGCCTGCCGGCTCGGCTGGCCTGGCCAAAGGCCAGTAATAATAAACAGAAGTCAGCAGGGTCCTCACTGAGCAGACCTGGGACACTGGTGCTTTTTGCAGGCTCTTCATCAGGGACGTAACTACAGTCACTGTCTTTCCTGGCCTTCAGTAACTTCACAAATGCAGGGGCAACCGAAGGGATTAAAAGTGCTGGCAAGGGGAGAACTTCTCTGGGTGCTTGCGGGGGAAAGAAAGTGCTAATGGAGAGAGCGGGGAGAGGTGTGGGGGGTCTGAGGCAGATCAAAGCAGAGTTGTGTCGACTGAGCAAGGGAGCAGAGGTACAACATTGCGAAGGAGACAGAAAGAAGGACTGTGAAGGTCTTAGGGAAAAGGAATATTGAGGAATAGGAGGGAAGCGCAGGGAGCCCCGAGCAAAGCGATCTCTGGCCCTTTCCCAATAAGGTTGTTTTACAGTGAGTGAGTCCAGGGCCATCTGTAAAGGCTTAGAAGAGAGGCAGGGGAGGAAAATGCATTCCTCCTCCTTCATACAGAAGTGGTCTAGAGAATGCAGAAAAGGAAAAAAAAAAAAAAAAGAAGGAAAAGCTGTATCAGTAGAATAAACAATCTTGATAAAGGCTGGTATTTTGAAAATTGCCTGAGAGATTTTGCAAGTCTTTCATGATACAAAAATTGTGGGAGTGAAAAAGGGAATAGATTAAATAAATGTAGGGGGGACACGACACAAGGGAGAGTATTTTAAAGTTAGCACATTATGTTACTTAAATATATAAGGCAGGGTCATTCCTAAACAGTGTTGTATTTCCAAGGCAGAAATGGGACAGAGAAGCCACAGTCCTGGAAGAGCAGGAACACTTGTGAGTCAGCTGTAACACTTACATGTCAGGAGAAAATGCAGCATACTTTTTCCATCCTAGTATTAATCTTAGGGAAGGGATAAGAGAGGAGGAAATGTCTTATGCCTTGATGTCTAGGAAAAAAAATCAAGGGATTAATGGATTATGAGGACCTGCAATATGTGGGCCACATTTTAGATATGAGGCCCTAGTGTGGGGAATCTCATAAATAAGGAGATAAGAGAGGGTAGCATGATGGGTGCCAGGGCTCAGACACTTTACCTTTCTCAGTCAGCAATAGCAGTGGACTGCTCCAGGCCTCCTGGATGGGATTTTCCACATCCTAAAGGCAAAAAATATAAGAAAATGGCTATTGACAGCTGTTCCTTCAGAAAGCAAAAGCATAGTCTGCGAGTGAGGTTCTGGGCAGTGCCGCACGTGTTGGCTCTCCTCTGCCTGTGAGGATTAAGTCCATTGCAGCAGCATCTCCTCACAGACCCCAGGCAAAGACTGCCGCTTCCACAAAAGCATAGCAAGGATGGTTTATCTGTTGCCTGTCAGGGGACTCGGGAGGGCTGCTGGCATGTGGCAGTGGCTGCAAAATCACTGTCACAGCAGAAAAAATCACGCTGTGTTGGTAGAAGTTATGAAACGAACAAACACTTTCTTCATCTGTTGGATTAGCTGTCATCATGAGGATTGCCCTGTCCAGAGGGACACGTCTACCTGCTACTCTTCCATGTTCTGCATAGGCAGAAGAGTTTCTGAGGTTTTGAAGGAGTGCTGAGGATATTAGAATATCCTCCTCAGTGTTCAGTTGTCTTTCACAAAATCTGGTCTAGAAATATCAGTTAGGTGGGCTCCAACAGGGCAGGGACCATGAAGAAGGAGAGGTTTATCAGTGTGAGGAAGTTAAGTAGGGAAGGAGTAGAGGAAGGTCATCATAGACAGAGCAAAGTGGGGAAAATGTTTTGATTTGGTAACGAACAACGTGCTGGCACAGGGAGGAAGGTTTAAATACCTGGAATATCTGCTTTGGGTTTCCGTTTAGTATAGATATGAATTTGGTGTAGGTTTCTAGATTATAATTCTTCTCTGGATTATGCATTGGCTACTTCGGTCAAGAAGCTTTCCAGTGCCAGGAGGGACAACATTTGGGTTTGAGAAGTCAGAAAGTTTCTTCAATGCAGGCAGTTTCTTCAGCAAAGTGGAGTGAGAGAGCACCAACCACTGCTAGAAAACCTTTCTGATAAAAGTTCATGTTCCAGTGAAATGGGTCCAGACTGCTAAATTTCTCTTTGTGGAAAACAAATCTAAGTTTACAATGGGAGGGTGGAGAATCTTTATCTGTGGAGATTTTTGAGAACAGATGAGACAAATGTCCATCAGTGTTTATTTAACAGAGCCTGTTTTGCATTGGGCTGGTCTTGCTAGAAGACCACTCAAGGTCCCTTCCTAAATAGAAAGTATCACATTGCATATTTCATTTTTCACTTAAAGTCAAGATTTACATTTCTTTTTTTCCCCAGCATTTCAAATAGAGTACAAGAACTTTATGATTACAGATTAATTGCTTTTTTATGATCTGCAGTGGTAGGACTGCAATTAATCTGTGAGAATAGCTAGTGTTTTCCTTGCATCAGCCACAAACTCCTTATCTTCATTCATTTCGTGCTTAGCAATACCCCAAGCATTCTAATAGAAAGAGTTTATTATGGGCTTCTCAAATGTATCCAGAGTGCAGATAACTCCTAAGTGATTTTGTCATTATTCCTCTGCAATCCTGCTACTGTCAAAGCCATTTCTTCTGTCTTCTTTCATGATCTGTGTTATGGAGATAAAAATAAGTATCTCCGTTTCAGCAGCTGGAAAAAAGGTGCTGGAGGAGCACATGACTGTTGTCTTCTATGTATCACCAAGACACTAATCATACAGAATTTTCCCTTGTGCTGTTCGAGAACCAACGTTTCTTTAAAAACAAATGGCAAAGCTCAAGCAGTGTGCATTCTTCACATTTCAGTATGAGTTAGATGATGAACAGCAGCTGAGAAAGCTGTGAAGACTTTAATTACTGACTGAATATACTCATAGTACTTTAAATGTTAATGGCACCCAACAGACCAAGTATATGAAAGAAAGGAAAAACTGAGCAACATGAGAATGTGGCTTCATAATTTCAGCATAGAGACCTGTACCTCTGAAAAGAAATGGAAAGCAAGCAAATCAGATCATGCTTAACTCATGCCATCTGCAAGCTCTGGCAGAGGATTTGTGCTAAAGAAAGCCACAAATTCTTAAAATTCAGGACAGGTTATTTAACGTGTGTGAAGCAAGAGACTGATTTTGGTGATCCACTTGAGGACAAAAGAAACATGAAGAGGACATTTAACTGTAATTATAGACATGCTAATGCCTGTATCACTCTTATTGCTATGGCTCTGTCAGCACTACCATTTAAGCCTCTAAGGTATATAACTGACATGACACAAGTGATGCTCAGCAGTTATATTGCCTTTACAGCTCCAGAGAATATCAGACCATGCTGTGAACTGGGTCCTACCACTGCAGTATTACACATAAGGGAGACTGGGAAAGATTAAACGGCTGACCAAAAGTTATGTACTAAACCAGAAGCTGAATAGAATTAATTTTTATTGCCTGCCTAATCTTAGTCCACTGAGTCACTCAGCCTCTTCACAGCTATAGAGTTTTAGGAATCACACGCTGGAAATTGCTTCTCAAGACTTTCCCTCCTGGACCAAAGACTCATTATTGCTGGGAGCAAAATGTTTACTGTTGCCCTTTCCACTCTGTAGGCAGTAAGGGATGGATAACCTGATGGCCAGTTGCAGTCCAGATGTACCACATTCAGGTTAAAATGTGCCCAGAGCTGAACTGGATGCAACTTGGACATGTCTGTTTGAGAAGGCTGCTGTGATTACAGCCAGTTCTTGGACTGCCTTTTTAGCCATCCCTCTCTCAGTGCATCCAGTCTGTTGCTGTCTCCTCCACTTCTATCTTCAGGTAGTCCTAATACATGGTGCAGGCCAGAGAGTCCAGAAATGGGGAATTCTCTCAGCTCATGACCCTCTTCTAGCACTCTGGAAAATGGTTGGTCCATCTTTGGGGACCTACAGCCAAACTGGGCACAGGGCTATCCTCTCCTCAGCCCCCCACAAGTCCAAGCTGGATTTAGACCATGTCAAGGGCTGGCTAGTAGCAAAGACCCTTGGCAGGGCCATGTACTTCAGGACCATGTAGAAAGCTTGCCAGACTTAGCAACATCCCAAATCTTTCTAAAAGACACCAAGGAATGCTATAGCCATGTAGAATAACTCCAAAACAGGAGGACACAGAAGACTTGATTAAGACTCAGAACTGTAAGCACCTCATGAAAGTAGAGCGCAAGTCTCACAATGCACATATCTGGGACTGATAGAAGCTTTCAGAAGCCTCTGGTCATGACTTTGTAACCTCTTTCTCAGATGAGCAGGGCTTACTGAGGCAAATAATTGCTTTTAAATCAATAGGAAGGCTGATATGAGCAATAGCTTTCAGCTCTTGCAGCTAAGGTCTGCTCACACCACTTTACACTGTATTCTGGTACTTCTTCTGCCTCAGCACAGTGAGAGCTGGACACCAGCAATGACTGGGGAATCACGTCTGCTGCACACCTCCCAGCAAAAAGGTTCTTCCTGCAGGGCTGCCAGCCTGCCTCATAGCACAGCTCTGGTAAAAGAAAGGGCTGGGCAGTTTGCAGAGAAATGTCAGAAGTGGTTTGCGTTGTGCCCGTACACAACATACGTACTCTCAGTGTGAGAGCATTGTTATTCTGCATCTACAATGTCTCTCTTACGTAGGCTCAGATCAATATGCGTTGTTTCATATATGACCTTCACAGTGGATACTGCAGCATGAAGAGCACATGATAGCTCTTACATCAATAAAAAAAAATGTTTAAATAGCAGCTTTTAGCTGCAGTCATCAGTTTATATCATGGGGTTTTTCCTGAGGCTGTTTGTGTTGTTATCTCATCCAATCTTCCCTATTAGCCACATTGCAACTTCCTACTTAGTTGATGAAGTTTCTTAAAATATCTACTCTAAGTGATGAAAACAGAGCTGATGATGTGTTTATCTTCTAGCCTTTTAATGTGATGTGCTATGTTCTAAACCGAAACAGATGGAATTTTTGCTTCTGTCTCTAGTTATTTTTCTGTCTTTTTCATCCTAGTCTCTACTCTTCCTTTCTTTATCCACAGTTTGACCCAGATAGCACTTTGCTCAAAAGTCTGACTTGGCTTCTGAATCTGTATTATACAAGTGACTTTGCTGTTCCCATTAGGTAAAATGATTTAGTTCCAGAGCTCTTGATTAGAGAAAATGAAAGATCAAATCATTTGTCACTGAGTTAGGATGATGATAAGGGCCATGATACTTAAGGAGGAGAATTATTAAAATGTCACATACACCAAGCTCTTTATTATTTTGACAGTTTTGCGGCATTCTTCTCTATTAACGCTGAGTGATACATTATTTACCAAAAACCGCACCCAAACAACAATGAAATTAAGGAAAGTTATTGAATGCTCAAGACTTGCACAAATCAGACTGTTTCTGAACCTGGGCAGAAGAGCATGAAGTTGAAGAACAAAATCTGTTAGCATGTTGTGTTTAGGGACAGGGGCTGCGCAGTGACTCTGAGACCATCAACCCCATTCTCAACCTGGGCACAACCTGCCATTGCAGGGCTGTGGAAGCCCCTACCCTCCCTTTGACTTTCCTGGAGGTGATGGCAAAGTCTTCCCTCGTCACACCAACGCCACAGTCGCTGACATGGTGGGGTGGCCCAGTCTCTCCTCAGAAGGAAAGACCCCTTGCTGACACACACTTTGTTTCGAAGCAGAAGACTATTTCTGGATGCCACAGGGCTGACTCACAAGGCTGAGTTCAAATCCCCAACCACAGGACTCAGTTCCTTTTACTTTACTGCTTCAGTTTTATTTCTTCAGAATAAAAGAAGAAGCTTCTGAACACATGCTGAACATATCCTCAATGTCTTTCCCTTCTGTGCTGACCACAGGCTCAGCAGAAACTTTGCTCTGTGCCTTTTGGAGTTTAGAGAAGACTGACCTTTTTTACCTGCTTTCATCCCAGGACCACAGTTTTCAATGCAAATATCTGAGAGTGAGAAATAAAGGGCGTTCTCCACCCATCCAAGGTCCACGTTCCTTGTTGACATAAAGCTTGCATGATCTGCAAGCTGTCACCTCGTATTGTCTTGCATGCAGGCCTTGGCAGTCACCGGCTGGAAGCCTTAATTTCATCACTGTGAGGGATTCCCATAAAATGCTGTGCGAGCACACATGGCAGAACCAGACCCCCTGAAGCTAGTCTTTGAAGACCTATTTGTAAAGCACTTTTAAAGAGGTCTGGCTAGCTAACAATCCTACAGGCCTGCTGGATCACCCATTCCAGTCCCCTGCTGTCATGGGCAATCATGTCTTGTCATTTCTTTAATTAACAAAGATGCACATTTAAATTAATTATTTGCTGCCCATGAGAAATGGAGGCATTTGAGAGACATGGAAATCTTTTCCTGAATTCCGGCCTAGATTTTATTTACTGGCAATTTATACCCATCTGTTTTTGTGTGAAGTATGTTCTTCATCCTGAATAGCTTTTCTCCCTCCTCTACACTGACCCCTCAGTGTATTTATAGTCAACTGTCATAACTATTCCTGGCCTTTATTTTGCCAGGCTAGACAAACTGTGCTGGTTTAGCTTCTTTGCTTTTCTGTCGATCATCACCGTGGCCCTGTCTGTATCCATTCATTTTTTGGGTGGTCTTCCTTGACCAAAAGGCAGACTGTCTAGCACAGGATTGTAGGCAGCTCCAGAGGAAGTTTTACCTTGGCCTTATACCATGTTATAAACACTTTTTCACTGAGAATATTCTATTCAGGTTGTTTTTTGTCTTTTTGACAGGCACATCACATTGGCAGCCTAATAGTCTTCTTGTTACTGATTAAGGAGAGAAATGAGCTCAAGTTTTTCTCTGGCAGGGTCAGAAAGCAAGCTTAGTTTTAGCTTGTCAGTAGATGCATTATTTAAGTTGCATCAATTAGGAGCCGCCATTATTAAATCATGTGTAGTTACCTTATACAGATGAAGACAATTTCTCGTTAGTGGCAGTAGTATAAAAGGAATAATGTAACTCTCCTGTCCCCCAGTACATGTGTGGAAGTTAGTATTTTCTTGCACCTTTCTCACTGCAGCTGGGCTGCTGTGGAGCAGGAGAGATGAATCCCTGGGCTGAGAGGGCATTAGTACACCAGAATGTATCTCTGCAGCACAGTGTACTGGTTACGTGTCCAGGTATGATAAAAGCGTCCTTTACTTCCAGTCCCCTGCTCCCTGGATTGATTCTGCATTTTGTATTAAGCAGTCATCTATTTAAGTTTTTGTTTAAGTGATTGAAATAAGGCTTACAAAGAGAACACCAACAAATTCTGAAAGAAGTAGATAATTTACAGCTGTGCTCATTTTCAGTTGAAAACTACAGTTTTACTCTTAAAATCTCTATTCCAAGACTCTATTTCACCCAGTATTTAACCCAAAAGCTTCAGAAATGCTGTAATTATTTTTCTTTTTCCTTTGCTTCTAAATTTTTTCAATAACTGGATTCAACAAACCGATTAATAACTTAGGATTTAGTGACCTCTAATGGCTAAAGTAAAATTTTCCACCTTTTGTTGAAATGTGCCACTAAAATGCAAAAATACATTCAGGATCTGTTGCTTTTTTGAGTCAAGACATTCCAGCTTCAAAAACATTTCTCCTTCTTCTGGTGGCAAAGAATCACTTATCATCTGGGCTGAATAATATTTTTTGGATGAGTAAATTATCGGTCACTTTCCTATTCCTTGTAATTAGCATGGTAAGGGGAAAACAGGAAGATGGGTGCCTGGCTTAGTGGGTTTTCCCTGCTAATGGGAAAGAAGCAGTTGCCCTTAGCGATTTTAAACTGTTTACCTATGGACAGATTAGGTTTATTATATAAGCATGTTACCTGGGCAGTTTGGCAAAATATTCATATGGGAAATCCAGACTGGAAGAGTTGAGTTTTGCATCATGAGCAGGATTTATGAAGACTGTGGCTTATTCTGACCTCTGGTGACCAAAGATGAAAACCTAAATCCCAGGCAGCTCAGTGGTGAGCCTTGTCAGCCCCTGCGTCCTGCTGACCCCTGGCTGCCGGCAAAGGAGGAGGCTGGTGGGAGATGAAGCCATTTTAACCTGCTTAGATTAAAATAGATTAAAAATAAGGCTTGATATCATTATAGGATCTAGCTAGCTGCTAGTATTTTGAGCACAAGCTGCATTTTCCCCATCAAGGTCAGGCAAAGGGCAGGTCGGCCCTTGTCTACCATTTCCACCCCTGCTGAAAAATAGCCACCAATGGGACCGCCATTCATGCTCCTTAGCCCAAAGAATCACAAGTTATCATTTGTGTTTATGGTGATGGCTCATAAGATATTATCCTGTTGCCAAGGAAGCAGGCAGAAAGGATTACAAAATAGATGGATAAATATTATTGACAATGGGATAACAAATTATGCACCATAGCTGGATGCCATTTAATGTGCACCATCATTTTTCAAGAAAAGCATTGTGTTTCCTCTTGAAGGTTTAACTACATAGTCAGAATGAGCCAGTCAATCATAGAGTACCCTCAACTATCAATGTGCTTTTACTGTTTTTATGGCAAAGCCTTTCAAAGCATTAACAACATTTTTTCCATGTAATATATGGGTGCTTTATTATTTCAGTATATTAACGAGTTAGAGTGGTAAAACCTGATCATATGACAAACTAGTTTAGCATAGGGATTAAAATCCCTTGCTTTTATCAAAATATCATTCATTATACATTTAAGTTATCAGTTATCTTATTTAAGATGGCCTTCTAAAGTCAGCAATACGCTGGTAACCTTGTAGTTCTGGAGATCCTGTGTCATCCTTATGGAAAGAAGGGGAGCAAAAGATCTCATGTTTAAAATTTTTCCCATCTCTGAGGATCAGATTTTCACAGAAGAGTGATTTCACACAGCTCTGCTTACCCACGTCAGATCCCACAGGTAAACTAATACCTATTCATTAGCAAGGGCCCTCAAGACCGTTCAGTGACCTATAATTTCCTTGTGAACATATGGTGATGGTCTTACACAACTTGTAGAAACCTACAGTACAGATGTCTGCAACTGAGTGGATCCTTAGGATTTTTTTTTTTTTGCAGTCAACAAAAGGTGTTGTCAGGGTACAGGTGTCTCACCTCTTTGGGGCACCCGCTTTAGGATGCACAGACTAAATGAGCTCCTCCTCTGAGGCAGGCAGCTCTGCCCTGTAATTGTCTACTTTTAGTCTCCAGCATTTGGTGGCGGTGAGGGACCAGCCATGCATGCTGTGAGCAGTGAATGTCCACATTGGTGTGTGATATTGGCAGCAGTGGAATAAGCCTGTCTCCATGTTTCCGTGCCATGTGGGAACAAGTTGAATGTCCTTTTGGACAAGGGGTTGTCAAGCTCCAGCTGGGTCATTGCATTTTTAAAGTCTGCTAAAGCAATGCCTCCCCTGGTGCAAAACAGTGCTACCACAGGGCCTGGCATCAGTTCAGCCAACCATCAAGGCCTCTGAAGACTGATGGGAGAGAAGTCTTCTTTTCTGGCAAGACAATATAGCTGATTTTCTTGACCTTTCTTACTTCCAATCAGCAGGGTGGAAGTTTTCCCATATTTCTAAAAGTGGTCTTCAAATTGCTGAAGAGAAACAGCTTCTCCTGGGGTTGCCCGTTTCAGTGCTTCATGTTTTCAGTATCACCAATTTTCCCTGTATGATATTGTCAATGGGATGTGACCAGAGCCACAGGAGTAAAGCTTATGGAGCCATCGGTTGCTGTTTCTCTCTCCTTTTAGTCACTATGCAGGAAATGCAGACCTGGACCAAGCAAAACGATAAGCTGGTCAGCAGCAACATGAGCTGCAGCGTGGGTTTTCAAGCACAGTAAAGCCCACTGCGCTTCCTCACTCTGCTCTTTTCTCCTCAGTTTGGTCCCAGTCTTCTGCATGAAGAAAAGCAAAAGAAGACCGGCACATGGAGACCAGCACCAGTACCACAGTACAGAAACAATGATTTTTCTGTAGCTCTTTGTACAGTTTTAACACTTCTAAACAATGGCCAACTCTGGTTACCTGTCATCATGGCATGTTCACTAAGCCTCTACATGTTGGAGATTGCCTATTGCAGGCTCTCCGCAGTTACTGGATTTAAAAGAAGTCTGCAAAATTCACCTTGTGCTCTGGTGAGGTACTTGCATTCAGGCAAATGTGTACCTGAAGTGATACTGGTCAAGGTCAAACAGTAGACTCATTATATCGGTCAACAAAAAATTTGAGGCCAGGCAGTCCCTTCTCCTGTAGCTCAGTCATGCTTCACTCTCTACATCACCAAGAAGAACGTTTAATTTTTTTGTTTGTTTTGATTCTCAGATTTTTGATGCATAGATCTGCTTCCAAAAAGTCCTTTTTTACTGCCTACAAAACCACCCAGTGCTGAGCTAATTTCTTGAGAAAAGAGATGTAACCCTAAAAAGAACTTCTTTGGGGTTTGTTGTATGTAGCTGTAATGCTTATTTACCATATTTCTGCTTTGCGCTGTTTCTAAGATGAATCTTCAGTCAAAATACAACATCTCTTCTTTTACCAGACATGTACCATTAGTCCTGTTGGTTTTTGATTAGTTTACCATCAGATTACATCCTGATTTCACAGTCGTTTGCTTCATTCACATTCAAAGTCCTGAGCCAGGGCTGCAAAGCAGTCTCTAGCTTATCCACCCTTTGGTTATGTTCCTAAGGGCAGTTGCATTAAGGTCTGAAGCAGCAGGTTGTCATGTTTGCTTTGCTTCAGTTATTAACTCGGGTCAGTTGGAGACGGGGCATGTGGCAACTCTGCGCTCTGAATTAAGTTATGAAATTCACTGCTCAGTCTGTATCTTGGCACTTAAAAGAAGATCAAAGAAATACTGGTTCTCTGCAGAGTAAGTGCTGATAATTTTATTTTGTATTTATTAGTTCAGTACTCTGAAATCCAGCTGTGAAGGATACCACATAAATGTAAACAGCTGGAGTACCTTCCCTCAAGCACTGTCTGGTCTTATTTAAAATATCTTAAATTACAAAATTTACATTGCTTCCTTTGGGAGGCTGTATCACAGTCTAATAAATCTCTGCACCAGGCAGTTCCTGAGATAGCCAGGCCCATTTTCATGGGTGCACTTTGCCCTGTAGCTCCAGCAATTTGTCACTCACCTTGATGTTTATGGACTACAAATATTATACACTTCATAGATGCAGCAAAGTAAAAAAAAGAAAAATTGATGAAAATCTAATGGGAGGATCACCTACAGGTTACAGAAGATGGTGAGAGAAGTGGTTTTCCCTGGCTGACTACAGTGGTGGTGGTTATATAAAGCACTTCTACCTGGGACAAAATCATCTGTCTATGAAGCGCAGTGCTTTAAAAATAGTTCTTTGTAAATGAATCCCTGCAGCCCCTTAATCCCTGTTGCTCTTTCCATTACTTTCAGGGTACTTACATCTTTCTTCTACTTAAGTGGTTAGGACTATAAGCAGCTTTTAAAGGCAATCTCAAGAGGGAAGAGCGGAAGGAGTCTATTCCCTGCCAACTGACGCAATTATTCCAGACTGCAATCTTAGATTCTGTTTGCTCTTCTTTAAGCAGCAAAAAATTTTTGCATGAGGATTCTCTGTGTAAGGAAGAAAAGGGAATTTACAAACAAAAACAGCAATTAATTTTATTCCAAATGTTATTAAATCAGGATCACATAGTAAACAAGAAATGGTAGGGAGAGTCTGATTTTCTCTTTTGTCAATTCAGGTATGTGCCCTCCATTATTTTAGTTAGAGGGACCTTAATCTGCCAGAATCTTGCAAAAATTACAATATGAGAACAATGCTTGCTGTTATTGGCTATTAGTGTTTCATGATTTTTTAAAAACTGAGTAAAAAGGAATACAAGCACACAGTAAAGAACTGCTATTTCATCAGTTTCTTGTTGGGGCCACTCTTTTTTGGATTTAAGTGTAACATTTCCCATATCAACAGTGAGCCTTATCTCAGTGGGTGTCACAGGCAAATAAAGCAGTTCATAATTAACAAAGAAATATCAGCTAAAACTTGACTGATCTTGCTTGGGTTTATACAAATATTTTATACAGAGACAGAAATAAAATAATATTATGAAGCCATATGAAACAAATGACAGTATTTAATTGGAAAGAAGCAATTCAGTAAGTAGTCTGGAGGCAGGCAAACTATAATTCTTTAACTAAATACCACTATTTCTTTCTGCTTGTCATATATAATTCTTCTCTGTAGCCCCCCTCCAAAATGTTTTTAGCATTTTGCTTCTAGCAATAATAATTATTTGGGCAGTTTGGAAGTGGAACAAGAACATGAAGATGAATTAGTGCATATTTTCCCTGTACTTCACTGTAACTGACAGACTCCTTTGGGAGCAGGATTTTGGTGGAGCAGCTTTCTATCAATATCATTGTAATGAGCTTTAATATTTAAATCCTGTTATAAGGGCTCTGAAAGAACAATTACGAGTTGAGAGCTTTTCCTCCTTATGTTATAAGGCCTCTTCCTCCTTGTCTTCTTCCTGCTACTGTTTCTTTATTAGTCTACGGGAGTGCTGCCTGGCAGGGGCAGCGAGCTGAAATGAGCCAGGTGCATTGAGTGAACGTAACCACATTAGCAAGAGACAAGTGTAAGCAAGAGGATAAATCATTACAATAAGACCAAGTGAAGAGGCCTATGAGCTACAGGCTGGGGGAAGCTGTGCGATCACATTGGGATTTGGCTGCTCTTCTGACTTACCCTAGTCACTACCATTGCTATTGCCCAGAACAGAGTGCTGGAGCAGATGGGACCTCTGCACATCTGGTTTTCTGCTCCTATGACATGACTGAGCAAGGGAGCTCTCAAGAGGACAGCAAGTTTTACTTGGTGTAGGTTAATCCACTTTCTAAGCCTACTTATTTCCACGCAGTGAGCTTTCATTTTTTAAAGCAGCTCAGACACTTGCAATGTCTGTGTAAAAAAAAATCTTCAGCTGTTGGAAAAATCTCTGTGACTCATTCAAATTTGCAAAGACAGCTTCTAACTGTAAGAAATCATCAAGAAAGGAGAAGCAGCATCCTAGGAAATTTCTCCATGTTTTCTCTCTGAACTTGATCAGTAATTGCTCAAATATCAAGAATTCACTCCTCAGTTTATGCTTCATAAAATGATAAAATAATTAGTTATTTGGCAACACTCACACAGTTATCAACATATATTGAGAAGTCCTTTTATGTCAGTAGCACTTCCATCTCCTCAACTGTAAAATGCGGAAAGAGATATCAGATTGATTGGTGAATCAGATACTACTGACTGGGGGGCATTGTTGTACTTGCTTACAGTGCATTATTTAAATCAATATTTGGATAATATCAAGAGTAAATGGGAACTACGGGAAATAAGATCTCAGTCATATAGAATATATATCAATCAATCAATAAAACACCTACTCCACCAGAAAGCAGTATAGCATATATGAACATTAAGTGCTTGACATACCTGCAGGTTTCCCGCAGCACATGGCAAGATCAGTCACTGGAAAATGATGTTTAAAAAAGCCCCTGTGAATCATGGTTAGTTACAATACGTGAGCTGAAACAGACAGTTACCATTTTTCTAAATTACAAGCAGCCAGCTGGTGTTTAATTACAATAGATTGATATTTCTTAAACTGTCAAGAGTTTTTAGCGATGAGTAACTCATTTTAATACATTTTAGTGAAATAAGAAAAGACTTTGATCTTAAAAGATCAGGCTTTGACATTAAGGATCCTATCACTCTCTCTTGTAGAGATAGTGCCAATAACAGATATCTAAGAAAGACAAGCCTCAGACAGAAAGGAAATTCATAAACAGCTCATGCTCAATAGATTTCTTGTTTAGTGGCAATGTGCAAGATGTCATACGTCATCTATATGCTATTTACACATGCTGTTTGTGAGGTACATAAAGACTACAGCAGATGGACAGCCAAAGTCATGGTCCAGCGCGTGTCTGAATATAGTAGTGAGTGAGCATGTGCCATATGGCAGAAGAATTAGGGTTCGTTATGAAAATGCTAGGAAAGGTGAGCAGCTCTCTTAGTTTCTTGGGAAGATCTTGGTTTGGAAAGCCAGCTGCCCTCAGGCCTTTTGAATAGTACTCCTGGAAACTTCTGGCTCTGGGTTTTGCTCCTTTTCTCTTCCTCTGAAGCAGCCACTGAGCCAGCTCTCATCTACCAGCCCCATAGGCCGGGAAGGTGCCTGGTGGCCCTCCGCTGTCTTGGGAGTGCTTTCCTGGGGAGAGGGGGAAAGAACAGGGACTCATCGGCACTAAACACAGGTAGGTGAAAAGTTTACACCTTGATGGCATTTGATCTGTCATCTGTTTCACTTCTCCACCTATTTTTCTTTCATTTTACTTATATCATGCTGTGGTCAAAAATTGTGGCAATTAATACTGGAGAATAAAGAAGAATATCTTAGAGAAATATTTACAAAATCATCATTATTAATGTTCTTAATTACTAGTACAAGCTAACAAGACAACCTTGTTAGTCTGACATCTGAATGCATATTTATATTCAAATAAAAGTGCCGAAGTTTTCAGAGATCCTGAATTCTGTTGGCTGTGGTGAGTCAACATGTGAAAATCAGATGTGGTGAGGGTGCTGCAGGGTGAGGTGCAGATGCTGAAGGCCCTGGCTGACACCCAGCCCTGATGGAGAGCTGGAGGCCAGCAGAGCCTGGCTGCACCTTACACAGCCTCGCTAGCCTGGGAGGAAGACAAATCAAAAATAGCTGCTAATGCACACTCAGAGCTTCCTTCCCACAGGCTACCACACAAAATAAGTGAGGGATTAAAGAACCAAGGCCTAACGGTGCATACCTCCATTTTGTTGCTCATCAGGGATCATGGGATCCAGGAAAGCAACATATTCAAACCTGCTAAATGGCTAACATGCTGCATAGGTACCAAATAGGTCTTGATGGCAAATATTTGCCCAGTCAAAAATGGGAGCACGTTCTGCCACAGCAACTCTGAGTTTGCAGATACAACTTCCTACCAGATTTTAACATTTCAGAGTCAGTGAAGCTATGCTGCCCAGGGTTGTAGTGTGAGGCCTCGCTCCCAGGAAGGTGCCGGCCCAAACTCTTCCACCCGGGAGAGAAGGAAGCACTTAACTTTCCATGGAGCTGACTCTTCCCTTTCAGAGCCCACGTCCTTCTCTGCTGGCTCTAGGGGGAGGGAGGGCAGTGACAGGGTGCCACCAGCCCCCCGCCGCCTCCCAGCCTCGGCACCAAAAATGTCGCTTACGTGCTTGCCTGTCACCGGCGGGTCAGGTGGCAGCTTCAAGCTCACATTTCTGAACCCCTGTATTATTTTATCCCCGACGATAAATATGTATTTTAAAAATGTTTTACCCCGGAGGACAAAATATATCCCAGTACAAGTGCTTTTGCAGTGGTAGCAGATGTCCACAGTGTGGTGCCAGTGTAATGGTGATCTGGGCCTCCTTGTGGCAATGGTGACAGCTTCTGAGGGGAGCGACTGCCTGGGTTGTCTGGGTTTGGTTTTTTTTAAAAAAACACTGAAGCAAACAGTCTTCCTCTTCAGGATGTCCAAATACTGACATAGCTTAAGACGTTGCTCTTTCAGGCCCACTTGCCTCTGCTCTTCCAGTGTTACATGGTCCTAAACCAGTGTGGCTCAACCACCTCAGCTGGGTACCAGTCCTTCAGCAGGGTCAGTGCCTGTGGAAAGGTCAAGTACAAGACCCATCACTGATGAAGGACAGATGGGACTCCCCCAGCACCACTAAAATCCCTTGGGATGCCCACTCCCACTAGCGACTCGCAGGAGAACCGGAAGAGAGTGGGGTGTGAGTTTTCAGACTCTTTCTGGTGGCAAAATAGGTTCCTGAACACTTTCACCTCAAGTATCATCTTTCTGCAGAAACCCACAATTTTGTCTGAAAACAAAGTCTGTTTGTTTTCCTTGATGTGGACCTCATGAGATGAACAGGCGGGTTATCCAAACCCAGATGCAGTTTGAGGAATATCCTACGAGTGACAGACCTTTTACTTCGGCCTCAGGTCTAAAGGGAAAAATGAGTGTTGACATGCCTGGGAGATCCACAGCCTCTTAACATTTTGCTAAAGAAAGTTGTTCTTAATGGTGCCGAAAACCCTCTGCAGAGCCAAAGCCATGACAATGGAGCCTGGATGGACTGACACATGCTGAAGTGTCCTGCAAGGCACAAATGGCTGCGTTAAGGACTGGAACAAACTACAAGTAAATGACTTACTGGTATTTCTCATTAAAGATCTCTTCAGGTCCAAATGAGCTTTTCTGGACAGTGAGTTAAAGTGAGTAAAATCCTTGACAGTGATTTTAACAGACATAGAGGAAAGATGCCCAGCTTGGTTTTCCTGAGCCAATATAATGCTCTGCAGACAGTATATTAAGCAATGCTAATGAATGCTATTTGTCTTTAGGAGCTTGTTGCCTATGTAACTACCAAAGGCTGACTTAAACCTCTGTCTCCCAGACCTTCACTTTACAGGGTTAATCATTGCCTAGAAGAGGGACTGTAACCCCAGGATTACACAGCTTATGGGCCACCACCAGTATGAACCATAATGTTCCCCACCTCACACACTGATGTGTATTTGGAAAGTTCATTTGTCGTTACTACAGCTGTCAGTTACACTATATACTACGTCTGCTTGGCCCCAAAATATCTAGTGCATGGCATTTCCCTATTAGATATGATGTAAGAGTCTGCAAAAGCCTCATGATTTTTAATGAGTATAACCCAGAAGACTGATAACCCCTCAGTACTGTGTGAAGAATGAATGCTTTGGGACATAGATTGCAACGTATTTCTAAACTGAAGAGCTGTTTATGAAAATAAAATAAAAATTGGAAGGTAATGAGGAATTCATGCAAGCTGTAACATAATAAAAAGTGTCCGCAGTAATACATCATCACTTGAAGACATCTAATGTAGGGCTATCAATATTTTTGTTACTGGGGTAGCTGCATGAAGGTTTTCTGTAGGAACAATAAATGTCTGAGCATTTAAAGTCTGACAGAAATGAGTCTGTATCATTCACAGCTCAGCTCAGATGATGCATTTTAGATCACGGCCCTTAAATATGTGGAAAATACAGGTAGAATATCACGACATTGTGTAAACTATGAAGGCATATGCATCAAATACCAAAATCTGCATGCAGCATGTGGAAGATATGGATGGATGTTGGTTGCAGGAAAAGATTAAGAGGAATCTTTTAACAATAAAGCAGTGTGCGTAACATGAAGGAATTTCAGTGCAGAAGGGGCTTTACAGAAGTAAGATCTGAAATGTTTGTAGAAGAACCCTGACAGAAATTAAAATTCTGTGTTTGGGAATGAACAACTGAAAGTAGCCAGCCACGAGCTTATGAGACACAGGGGACTCAAATTAATGCTTTTGGCAATTTAAAGAGATCTCATCAATCATGGATTTAATTTGTCATTTTTCTTTGTCTGACAAGGCCTTGATTCCTCTTCCAGGGCTGGTGGGGAGGTGTCTTGCATCTGTAATGCAAGCCAAGCAGGGATCTTTTCTAGTGTGTCTTCTGCTGATTGGAAATGTAAACCAGTTGTCACGGCCACTGCATGGCATGTTAGGATGCTCATGTGAGCTTTGTGGTGTGGCCCCAAAGCACAAAACATACCCCCAGGTAACACCACTTTACCACTAAGATTTTGACGTGGAGTGTGGTGTTGACATCAATGGGTCTTTTCCTTTGCCAGATGTTCAGGACACCTGTGACTTCAAGCACCTCAATTTTCTGTTCTTAAAGAAAGATTCAAGCTCTCATGATGACAGTGAGAATCCAGTCTCACAACAGCTGAACAAAAATGAGGCTCATTTCCAAAAACTGTATTTTCATGTTTGCTCTTGGAAGTTGTAAGAAGGGAAACTTCTGGTTTGAAAGGAAAAGGAGAAAATTTTCAGTTGTATGGTACTGTAAGAGTGTTGTTGGAGGAATGTTCATTTCATTATTGTGTTGCAAAATGGTTCTTTTTCATGTTGCATGCAGTGGGAGGGATGATGTGATCTATAAAGTTAAGGTTTAATTTAATTGCAACAAAGTAAAAACATAAAACCATCATAATTTAAACTTCTTTAAAAAAAAAAAAAAATCTAAAAAGCCCATGGCTTCCTGGACAGAATGGCAATTATAGAGAAGAAGTAGATAGAAATTATTTTATAACTGTAAATGAACATGCCCACAGTTTTCTGTTCCAGCCATATGCCTTTTCATAACTAGGATCTGTGTCTTGCTTATAGAGCGGTCTACATAATGATAAAAGGCAGTGATCTTTTGTAAATCATCCAGGACAAATCCATTTCCCCATAGCAGACTTTGCAAGAAACACTGCTCTGCACTGTTTTTAAACTATCAAGCATTTTGATGCTACTTGAAAAATTACAGTAAATTAAGCTGATATGGGTAATATTTAATCAGTTTATTAGCAAAACGACTTAAAGAAGAGGAGGGACACTGGAAGGGAGGCTAGTCCTAAACCCATAGTAAGAGGTAAAATGCATGAAATGTGCATGAGTGCTTCAATAGAGGGGAAATGAAGACATTACATGAATTTCTGTAAAGGTGTAAATGCTGATGGTACATTTTGTTCAAATGTTTTATATTCCCATTTCTGTTGAGGTAGTAAAAGTTTTCTTTCCAGTTGGTAAGTTTATAATACTCTATTCTATATGTTTTGTTATTTGCAATCTACTTATACATAGCAAGATAATCACTGTGGATCTGGCCACACTGGAGTCCATTGAGCTTTACTATGTTCATGTCTTATGTGTATACACATACACACCCACAACCTACACTCAACACAGCACACACACATGCACAAGAACAGATCAGAGAAGGAAAAGCACCACTAAAACCTTTAATTCTGCTGCTGCACAATGTCTGGAAATTCTGCTAGGAACCTTCCCAGAAACTCCTGTCCACAGGTGCAGCATATGTGGACATGTGTAGGTAAAGGGATCAGGAAGGCAGCAGCCAGCCATGAGAGCATCCACAGCTTGATTTCAGCGGCCATGAATAAGAAACAGAGTCATGATAACTCATAAACTGCAGGAAAGGATGCTATGTGCTGCATTCTAGAAGGTGCAGAGATGCCTTGCTATTATTTTTGCAAAACTTGAAAACTGTCATCCAGAGTTGCCAAATCCTGCCCTTAATGTGTCAGCACTTCTGCACCCCAAAAGAAAAAGGTTTTTATGCTGGTCAAAAGAAATGCACATGAAATTGTAAAATGGTTGTCTTCTCCAGGGGAAAAAAAATTTTAAGCAGACTTGTCTACTTGAGAGGTGGGATGTGTAAATAATTCAGGGTTTGAGAGAGGGTAACTTTTGCAAAGGAAATGAGAAGTTTTCTGAAAACTCTGAGAAAAACCTATTGACTGAGAGTCTTGGAAAGCAAATTATTTGTATGTTAAGAAAGAAAAAGTACAGAATTGGCTACCGGAGGTAATGACAATTCTATGCAATGTGAGAATGTCTCCTAGCTGCCAGGTGTGGGTCTTCAACCTGACTGTGTCCTGACGGTTCCTTAGGGAAATGCACATCACCCTTCCTTACTCATTTGCATTTCCTTTGGAAATTCAGGAAGAAGAAAATCTGGTTGCATACGGAATTGGGATGATCAGACCTAAAGAAAGGACAATTTGGTGTACCAGCGTTTACAGTTTAGTGCTCAGGTAGATCTGAACGCATAATTTTCATGTGTCCCAAACTTTTTTAATTCTCTGCACAGTGAACATTATTATGGAGTTCTAGATCTGAAAAAGTTGCTTGGTTTTAATGCATTGAGACATGATACAGTCATAGTCTGTTTACAAACTCAAGTACCATTTTATATTTGAGTGCAAGATGGACTAACTTGAACTGCTGAAGAAATGTCCAACTTGTAGACTGTATTGTTGACGCACATGTATATAAATGCAGTCAGGCAGCTGATGAACTTGAGTTAAAAAACTCTTGCATGGTCAAAAATGACAAACATGAAAGAAACTGCTGTAAATAGTATTAAGCTTTTCTCTATGTACCACCACTTTTGTTTTATGTTCCAAATTAAAGATCCTAAAGCACTGAAGTATGATCTTCACCATCAATGTGAAGCAAAAAGAACAACATGTCCATCTTATTTATTTGTTTTGCATGAGCCTAAACCACAACAAAATCAGAAGCAGAAAAAATATTGGGAATTTAAGGGCAAAGAGTATCTCTTCAGTTTTCTTAAGACATTTAGGACCAGAGTTCTGGAGTAAAACTCTCACAGTATGATTTTAGACACTATTGGCTATTGTGTGTTGGCCATCTCTTAAAGGAAAAAGGATTCAATATTTTTTAGGATGATGAAAAATATGGAAGTAATTTTTTTTTTTGTCATCTTTGCAATAGTTCTTTAGTTAGTGCTATCGGCCTGGTATTAAAAACTTAAACCTGATGAAGAAACTGTTATTACAATTTTATACAACCATATATTTTTTAAAGAAAACCAAGGAAAACAATATTGGACACTTAGACATTTTCTTCCCAGTTAACTTTGGGACTGTCTGGGCAAAACCATGTTCTTAATGGGGCCCCTTTTTTTCACATAATTGGCATTTTGAATGGAAACCTCTCTTCCCACTTCACCATAGCGTGGGAAAACAAGGCAGAAGGAGACATGTAACTATACAACCACAGAAAAGCAGTCTGGGAACCTGGATTAGCACAGTTTAAAGTGAAAAGGACTTAGATTGTTTAAAATGTACAACCACTGGCTTTTTGAAGAAAAAATATAAAAATACACTTCTTGGAGAGCAAAACATTACATCCCTAGTAGATGCATGAAGCTTGAAGACACTTGTTTTGTTTCCAAAGAAAAAGAGACTGTTAGGACCTTCTCCCGGGAAGAAAGTGCATTCCCACAGCTGTGAGAACAGGGTAAATCCACAAAGTGTTGAATTACTGAAATATATTCAAATTCTTTGTGGAGTAAGTTAGATCAAAGTACAAGCTTTATTAATATGAGCACTGAAAGGAACCTTGAGCAACTCTTTCAAGACTCGTTTTCCCCAGGCTGTGAGGTTTCAGTATGCAGCTTTATTGATGGTAACAGTCTGCGTGTCTTGAAAGTCTGCCAAAGACTATTACATATGCTCTGGCATTACAGAAATTTTAATAGTCTGTTTCACCATTGCTGAGGCTCGCTTGGCAATGCGCAGACTGCTGCACAGGTCATGAGATGTTTGCCTGGGCCACGCCACTGCTTCCATGCTCCCCATGCAATGTGCAGGAAAGCACATCCTTCTTGTCCACAGCCTTTGGAAGAACTCACAAGCGAGATCTCAGCAGGCCTAATACATTCCAGAGTTTGTATCAGCAAGTCTAAAAAAAGACGGATGCATGCTGCCAGGAGGAAGGGCCTCCACCATATTTAAGAGGAATATCCTGAAAATGACCAACTGTTAGGAAAAAACCCTACCCACTTTTTAGACTACTGCGGAGGCCCTATAGGTATGTCCATACCAATAATTCAGTTTGCCAGGTATTGAGACCAGGGAGTATGAAAAGGTCCAGCTCCTGCAACTGCAGAAAAACAGGGGTTGGGAGGGCCTCCTGGAGAACATCTAGTCCAAACCACTGCTCAACACTGGACCATCTTCAAAGCTGTGGCAACGCTGGCAACCTGCCTGCACCAGCGAAGAGGGCAGCTGCCTGCAAGGCCCAGCTGGGTATGGTGCCTGCCAAAGTGTGCCCAAAAGTCATGGGAGGCCACATTAGCTGCAACAGAGCACAGGCAGAACCAGGAACCATTCCTCCCACAGTTTTCCAGCACAGACCACCATGTCCCACGGCATGGCAATGCCCCCCGGCAAGCCTGAGCTTGTGCCCTAGAAGGACTTATCCTGCAAAGTCCCATGTATGGCTTGCTTCATTGTTACGGACAACATCAACTGTTTTATCAGGATTTTGTTTATACAACAAGAGAGTGTCACAGAAGTGTTCGATCATTGCTCCCAAAACTTTGGGAAATCAATAGAGGTAGGAACTTTACTTTTCTCTAATTCTCACAGGGTCCAGCAACAGTGATAGAAGCAACTTTATTTTAAAAAGAAAACCAAAACGAATATTTTGTCCTACTGAAAAACTGAAACCATAATCAATGTGCAGTGATGCAGTTGTTGGCAACCTCTGCATAAAGAATTTGTTGGTAAATCCCAGTTTTGTGCAAAGTTTACCTATTGCTCATACTCATGGAGAACTGATTTTAAGCAATAGGGCAAATTGTGCCATTATAGCTTATTTGATGGATTCTGCTTTTGAAAGGAATTATATTGAGAGAAAGCCAGTCCATGAACGACAAGTACAGGAATATCATGTGTATCCTGTTGGGATGAAAAGGCCAGTACATGAAACTCTGCTTTAAAATACTGCTTTAAAATACTTGGAATATGGTACAGTTTGCAAACCTGATAAGATAGATATATACAGGTAGCATCTTGCTTTCTATGTGGGGGCTACTGTGATGTATTACGAATCCTCAGTGTAGGACCAGAATGCCCCATAGGATCGTTTTCTCTATATTGGATTGCAGTACATACTTAGAAAAAAAGCAAATTACAATTGTAAAATGAGAGGATGTAGCAGCAGATCCTTTTTAAAAACTTTGAAAGAAAACATGAGCAGCTAAAGTGAAGAGGAAAATGACCTCTTCAAGTGCCCTATCCAGTACTCCCTGCAACTGAAGAAAGCTGTGTTGTGTTCTGCTTCACATGATTTAGCAACAGCCATTTCAGAAATAGCCTCAATACCTTAAAAGGAAATATCCTTTAGACTAATTGCAAATTGGGGTCCTGAAGAAGTGGCATAGCTCATAAAAAGTCTGAGCAGAATATGAATGCTTTTAAAAGAGAGAAACAACTGGTCAGAGAATCTGAGGAGAACTACTAGACTAGTTAGCTATTACTCTGATCACTGCGTTTTGGCTAAGTAGTAACTGAATTCAGATTTCAGATGGGGCGGGGCGGGGGGGGAGAAAAAAAAATGGAACTGGTGCTGAATCATCAAATGGAGCACAAAAAGCCCTTCTCCAGAGGAGGAAAATGTTAGACGCACAGATATTTCCCTGTTTGCTGCTGAGGCATAGGATGCTCTGCAAGAGTCAAATAAAAGAAGCTCAACAGCTACACTTAATTCCCATGCCTCAAAGGTGTCTGACATGTATAAGGCAGGATAATAAAGGAAAATTCACTCTCTCTCTCTCTCTAAAGAAACAGACTTTGTGACTGTCATAGCGTCAGCTTCCCAAGGACTATAGCTTTGCTATTTGGAAATCCCAAGTGCTAACATTCAGTAAGATGGGTCAGCATAGACATCCTTCTTCACAGGATGACAGCAGGAATCTCCTTTTACAAAGGATTGGTTATTAATACTCCTAACAATGCAGGACTTCATCTGAGTGGCCCTCCAGAGTCTGCTCTCTTATTTTCTAGAAATGATGTGCCTCCTGCTCAAATCTGCTACTTGGGGTCATTCTCATGGAACAGGCAGAAAAATGAATGGTGACCTACTCAGTAGATTCATCATTTTGTACTTTTTAGTTGTAAGTATACCTGTAAAGAGGAACCTTTCTGTCCTATGAAAATCTCCTTAGGTGTCATGCAACTGACTGAAAATGGAGGCTAGCAGGTAATTTGCCCACTCCTCTATCTATCTATCTATCTATCTATCTATCCACCTACACATCTGACATCTGTCTGTCTGTCTGTCTGTCTATCTATCTATCCATCCATCCTTCTATCTATCGATCTATCTATTTTTCTAATCTTTTAACAAAGATACAGTGACATGCAATGAAGATCCAGATAGTCTATGCCATCCCCATTGCATAAAAATCCTGAGTGGTTTGTTTCATGCCAATAGGGAAGGAAATTTTTCATATGTCAACTTTTCTCAAGGCCAGACTGTGCCAGCATAATTCAAAACAAATCTAAATGAGATTTGATGTCTCCTCTTTGATGAAAAACCTCATGTTGATTAAAGTATGTTCCTTTTATTAGCAGGAAAACATTCTGTCTTTCCTCCTGTCTCCTCTTGAACTTTCACATATAGAAAATCCAATGTCTCATGACCTTTCTTTTTTTTTCTCTACAACTTTATATATTTATAGCCAGAGTATTTGAAAAGTACCTTCAGAGGTCTCATCCAGAGATAGAAAGATTTAGAGAGAAAGTAGGTCTGGCTATCACTGGCCTGCTGCTAGCTCTTATCAATGTACATTCCTCACTATGTACCAAAACTTTTCACTATGCAAGGGGTATTTTATCTGTATCTGCCTTTGCAGCTTGTTGCTCAAAATGTGCAGCAATGTCTACAGATGCTCAGAATCACCTTCTCCTCTAATGGACCATGCTCTGTCTTGGTCTTCAGACCCATCTCCATGAACTGAACATCTGAATCTGCAGACTGGCTCATACCTACAAGTCTTTATAATTTACTTCTGTAATCTCCAAACACACGCTGGGCAGAAGCTGTGATCCACAACATGTCCCTAAGCAGCACATTTGCAAACACAATATTTTCTTTGCAGGATATCCTAGAAAGTGAACCAAACAGTCAGGCTCGTGATAGGACAGAGCAGAAATCTGTTCCCCCCCTTCATGTTATACGTGTGTCAGAAACATATAAGAGCTTGAGACTTTCTGGAGTGGTGCTGATGCCTGAACAATCATTGAGCCATTTTCTGGGCAAGGTCTGTTCACAGCCAAATTAAATGTCTCACCCCATAACTGTTTGGGAAGGCCCAGAGGTCTGCAACCATTCCTCTGTCCTGGGAGGTACTGATCTGTGCTGTAAGGCAGGCTGTAACACCCCTCCTGGGTGAGAAATGCAGTGTTGTCTTGGGGTGGACTACAGCCCTGGTAACAGCCGGTTCAGCGCGGGGAGTGTGAGGATCACATAGGACAAATCACATCCTGTCACTTCCACTGAATTGGACAGCGTGGTCCTGGGACAAACACCAGGACCCCAATGCAGCCTTTCAAGTGGAGGTTTTGCGGTCATGGCAGGACCCCTGGATCAAAGAATTGGGTTAAACCCCTTAGGTTACTATACAGATGGTCATGACTGTGTGATGATTCAGCCTTCCATGGAGTATTCTTTCTACATTTAGCTAATCCTTGCCAAAACAGAATTACAAATAGGACTTTTTTTTTTTTTCCATAGCCTTTTCTATCAATCAGACAAAAACTTGTTTAAGATTATGCTTCACTGTCAAGAGCACAGCATAGTAGTGGGCCTAAAGCATCAATAAAGTTCTCTGTCTGAGAAAATCAGCTCATCTAGCTCAGCAGACTCAATCTTATATCAAATATCACATCAATATTATAACAGCATGATCATATTATGCCAAATTGAGAGATTAGCAACACTGTTCAGAGGAATATCTGTGGTCCTGAAAATCACTGTAGTTAGTGAGAGGGGTGGAAATGGCTCTGAGAGGCCGCATCTCACATGCCAGCACCTTTGAGCCTGCCTAGAAACTGTGGGGTGCATACAGCCTTGATAGTCAAACGGCTGGTGGAGTGCTGAAGATGACTTGATGGGGATTATCTGCTGTACCTCACCTACATAGGGCTCCACTGAATACCAGTTTGTAGTCCTTGGGCAGGTGGCAGAATGTGAGGAGGAATTCCACGTCCCGGGCCAAAATAGGATTTACAAGTCCTTGTAGCTAGGTCGGACTTCAGAGCAGGAGACTTTGGTTGCCGTAGTCATTGATAAAATAATTATTCTACATACAGTAGGACTAAATCCTAGCTTTTATTTATGTGAAAAATACCACTGGTGAGTTTTTCCTTGCTCCTTTCTAACATTCCCACTGACTAGAATAGATAAAAATGTAGCCTTTAGATAAGCTGTAACTCTCCTGGATTCTCAAACATCAAATTTAACTGTATCATTCTCCTTCACGGGGAAAAAAGAAAATGGTGCATGGCCTTTCATTGACACAGTTGATGATTTGCAAAGATGTCATCAAGAGGGCATAAAAGTACAGAAAACTAACCCAGATGCCAAGTGTTGGCTGTTTGCTTCTCTTTTGGATTGGAACATTGATTTCATAGATTACACATTTATTTATTGGGTTTGTTTGTTTGTTTTTTCCCAAGGGAATAGAAAGCAATTTATTTATAGAACATACTAGCTGTCTGCTGAGAACCATACTCGTAAGTCAGAGATGAATTGTCCCTAGGGTGAAGAGTAGAGGGAGAGCTCATGGTAAGACTTTATAAAGTTCATGTTTGTGCTGTAGTCTTCTTCCTATTAACCAGTCATGACCCAAGAAATTAGGGACAGTCAGTTATTTTGATATTTACATTAAAAGCCAAGCCCAACTGACAAAAAAAAAAAAAAAAAAAAAAAAAG
>VXBL01009615.1:227178-268407 GCA_013400195.1 Aramus guarauna
AAAAAAAAGTAATAAATACAGCAGTGGGCTAAAAAGAGCAGGGCTTTTAGGTTGGCTTAGATCTCCAGCTTCAAAAGTAGATTAATTTCTCTTGAAGTCTCACACTGATTTGTATGACCTTATTCCCTCAAGGCTCTTCACTCATATGAGGACCCTGAAAAGAATATAATTTCATAACCCAAAGGCTGCTTCTGTTAACCAGGGACCATGTAAGCTTCACTTACCTCTGCAGTGAGCCAGCAGCCACACAACCTGCTTTTGCAAAGCACTGGCATGTGCGATTTCCCCCCACCCCTTTCACACCTGGACCTATCTCCAGCCCTTAACCGTTTGACGCACCCACAGTGGTGTTGCCAACAGTGAGTACAGCAGGTAATTCTCAGAAGATCTTCACTGCTTCCCAGTGACTTGCTCTGTGACACCTGCATCCCAAGTCATTTTCTGGTGAAGGCCATCCCTGTCTTGCAGAGAAGACCCAGTTTTACTGAGGAAAACCCAAAGAGGGCATAACTGTCTCTCTTCCACCGGCCCCTGCCTCAAATGTTTTGGTACTGCATCAGGATCCAGCATCACAGGAGGCAGTAGGAGGCAGAAGCTTGTGGAGTCTCACACCAGGACTAGGGCTGGCAGGGGCATCCACAGAGCCTGAGACCCTCTGGAGGCAGCAGGTCAGTCCCTACCCACCATAGTCCTGGTACCAGTCTGTAGTCTATGTTACTCAGCACTGTCCACCACACAGTCCTCAGCTCAGTGCTGTACAGAACCAAGAAATTGCACTGATTTCTGTAACATGCCCTTGAAACACATATAACAGTCTCTATTAATTTCCAAACACACTGTAAAAACATTTGCTGTCATGCTGACCCTGTGCCCCAGGGAGTGATACACTCACTGGGTACGAGCTCACCTCACCCCAATATTTGACACAGCGGGCGGAAGGGGAATCAGTGCCCTTTCAAGGCTGCATCCTTCTGCTGCCCTTCCCTTTGCCTGTACTGCTGTGGTAACACATGGTCTCCTTTCCCTTCCCTTCCCTTCCCTTCCCTTCCCTTCCCTTTGCTTTCCATTTCCACGTCACTAGCTGTAGAAGACAGGAGGAGGCAACCCGGCCATTGAGCTTTTCTTTTCTCTTGCACTACCTATCTTACAGTAAAGGACTGATTCTGAATTGAGTGTTAAATTGTTAAATATTGTTAAAATGTTAAATATTGAAATCTTTGTAAGTCTAAAGGTTTTACACTAAGTATAGCAGTGTTCCCATGTACACAAATGTCTACCTCTGAGCCTTCCCAGGGCATCTAAAACTTGTCAGATATTGCAAGACAGATGGGTCTCTGGTTCCTATTGCCACTAGACACTACAAACAACACAGGGAGTATCTATTTATCCTTGTTAACAAAAACAGCTGAGAGTATAGATGTCACCAAATTCAATGTTTTACAGTGTTTTCTGTACCAGCAGTGAAGTGACTTACAGCCCATTTCCCACTAGCATCCCTCCCAGGCAGATATCTGTAGGCCATAAATTTCCACCCCTACTCATGACTGACTGATTTTAACTAAGAGATATTAATTCTTAATAGTGAAACTCCCTAAAAGTTCGCACACATTCCTTTCCCAGTTTTTGACAAGTGCCATAAGAGCGCTTGCCTCATTTTGTCTTACCTTGGTCAAGTCATGAAGTGGACAGAGCGTTCTTTTCAAAAAATGGGAAATCATTTGGGGTCATCTAAAAATTTCTACTGACTTTCAGTTCTTGAGAACTTGTTTATCATTTACCATTTATATCTTTTTTTGTGTATGCATTTTTTATTTCTAACTATAAATATCCTTACAACAGGGAGGAGAGGGGAGTTCCCTTGTGGATTATGATTTGCTTTCATGGCATTTGTAATTTGTCAAACAGCGCGGGTTCAACTGAGACTACTGGATTACAATTTCTAAAGGAAACTCACTTTTTAAAGGAAAAAAAATCTACCCTTAGAAAGGGTAAAGAAAGAAATTCTACCCTTAGATTTATGCATACAAAAAATGGATTAAATTCAGCAATTTCTAACCCAATTTTTACATCTTAGGCTAAAGAGAAAAACAGAGAGGAAGAGACCACTGACTTGATTTATATTGCAAAGATGTGCAATGTGTATATAATGCAGTATACCTGGGAGTCATAATTTGGCCCAGAGGTAGCAGGACTGAGAGATTTTATGAAAACAGTATTCAAAATAGTCTTTTCTCTCTAACTTGTCCCCACTGAAAAGGGAATTGATTATTAAGAAGACACAGCCAGAGGAAAACAGCCCCTGTGCCTTCCACTGGCAGATCCTTTTATACGCCATGAGGTTACGGGAGTCACACGCCTCATCACAGGAGATGAAAAACTCATTCATAACACTTCGGTGCATGATGTTTATTGCAGGCCATGCTAAGAATATAAAATTAAATACTATATATTCTGAAAGGTTTATAGGCCTCTTCTACAGTCTTTGAAGAAAGAAACATGTTATTTGAATCTCTCTTGTTCTAAAATGTGCAGGATCAGACAGGCAAAGCTCTCTCTCTTCACCTAAGGAACAGCATGCAATGAGCTGTACTCTTTGCCATCAATTTAAAAGAGATGTACCCAGGAGTGAGAGTTTGATTGTATTCCAGCAAACTTTTAACAGAAGAATTGCTTTTAGTGTATTCATGAGAAGAAATTTTCAAAGCAACCAAGAAAATTTAGGAAGTAGGCATCTCCAAATCCACTGTCCCAGGATTTCCCAAGAGCCCAAACATTAAATGTAGTCAATTTAAAAAGAGAAGCACATCATCATCATCATGATATCACAAAGAAAGATTACAATGGCAAAAAAATCCCTTTAAAAGTTATATCATATTCATTAGAAAGAACATTATGATTTCTCTGGCTTGGTCCATTTACAAGGGTTATTGAGACAGAGTGCGTGGGACTGCATTTGCAGCAAAGTTACTGCAGCTTTGGCAAGCTAACACTGTTTCTTATCACTTTCTTAGAGATTAACAGCATCCCCAGGGCAACCCAGTACTGGGAAAAGACAAGAATGGCCTGTCAGAATCCAGTTCTCTCTGAACAGGTTCTTTTAGATATTCCACATGTGGAGGGTGTAATGTTTAATATCAGATGTACTTATTTAAAGATAGTTGATGCTACATGGGATTTCTGATTTAGCAGAGTGATACAAAATATACTGAAATCACAATACCAATGTAAGTTACACTTAGCAAAATATATCTAATAATCGCAATAAACAGTTTAATCACAATACCAACATGATACCCATCATCAGACTCCATAACATGCTCACCATCAGGACCCTGGGCATCCCCAATTGCCTGGAAGGAATACATGGGTTGAAGCCAGCACAAGCCCATTGCTCTCTTCAAAATACTTTTGCTAGTTGTCTGGTTTTTATACTCTATGTTGGGCTGAGCCATGCATTTGCTTCTCCCATGGTGGTCTGGCTAACTTGGGGAGACATTCACACTCTTTTATTTAACTCCGGAAGAAACACACTACCAGTCATTCCACCTAACTGTTGATAGCTGTTTATCTAAGATAAAGGCCACTCTCCTTTGCAAAGGAGTCCTATTACAAAGAAGTCAGCTTCTTTGCAATAGCTGTGGTCAGTCACATCCTACATTATTCCAGTCACATCCTACATTATTCCCTGAGCTTCATAGATACATCATCCTTGACCATCTCCTCTGAGCCTTCTTCAATTGTAGGGGTTTGTTGGTCAGACACATGGCCCAAAATCTTTCTCCTCCATCTGTTTCTTGTCCCCAGATTCTTCCCTTTTCAGTAACTAATTCTGCAATTGACGTCATTTAAAAGACTGCCTGCTAATATCTCCAGTTTGATTATAAATTAAGAGAAACCTAAAATTTGGAGCTGAGGGACCAAAATCATTCCAGGTTTCAGCAAAATTAGAACATAACTAGCCAAAATTAAAATTTGTCATGTGTCAGTTGGATTGAATTAAATTTGACAGAGAACAGTTGCAGGTTACTGGAGAGGCTGATGACAATGTGTATTTGTTATTTCTCAAGTCTAAAATGGTTTTGTGGGAGATTGGTTATGTGTCGTGGTTTAACCCCAGCTGGCAGCTAAGCACCACACAGCTGCTCGCTCACTGCCCTGCGGTGGGATGGGGGGAGAGTCGGAAGAATAAAAGTGAGAAAACTCGTGGGTTGAGATAAAAACAGTTTCATAGGTAAAGCACAAGCCACTCACACAAGCACAGCAAAGCAAGGAATTCATTCACAACTTCGCATCGGCAGCAGGTGTTCAGCCATCTCCAGGACAGCAGGGCTCCATCACACTTAACAGTGACTTGGGAAGACAAACACCATTGCTTCAAATGTATCCCCTCCTTTCTCTTTCTTCTCCCAAACGTATATGCTGAGCATGACGTCATGTGGTAAGGGATATCCCTTTGGTCAGTTGAGGTCAGCTGTCCCGGCCGCATCTCCTCCCAACTCCTTGTGCACCCCTAGTCCCCTCGCTGGTGGGGTGGGGTGAGAAGCAGAAAAGGCCTTGGCTCTGTGTCAGCACTGCTCAGCAGTGACTAAAACATCCCTGTGTTATATCAACACTGTTTCCAGCACAAATCCAAACACAGCCTCATACCAGCTACTATGAAGAAAATTAACTCTGTCCCAGCCAAAACCAGCACAGTATGGTATCTGTTCCTGTTTTGACATTGGTATTCTTTCATTACCCTTAATATTCAGTGAGACATTACAAAATTCAGATACTATCCAGAAGTCTTTTAATCCTTATTTCAAATATTTCAGATCACAGGTACCAAACTCAGTGGGATATAGTGTCCAGACCCTTGAGGTGACACCTATCAACTTGCTATAACTTCACGTGTGATGTAGGCCCAGAGAGAGATCCTTCTGAAAGCAGAATTATTGCATCATTGAGTGCTTTTTACTCCTGCATCTCAGCAAGGCCAATTTGTAGCAAATTACTCTAACAAAATTCACTGTGAGATCTTATGGAAGGGAAAGGTGATTTTCATTTACAGAATCTCCAGGTTGTTTTTTACCCATTCACGTATTCACACACATGTGCTCAGAAGCACTAAGATATCCATGCCCAGGGCTAGCAATCAGGAACTGATGTGGGTTTGCTTTGGTGCCCTTTAGAAGCGGATGTTGTTTGGGATCTTTTCCCTCAGTATGCTAACTCACCCTTCATAAGTCTTGCTTCCCTTCTATGGTTATTTTATGGCTCCAGTCCTGTTCTTCATCTTCTTGTCACTTTATCTTAAGGTCAGTTTGTTCCTCCTCTTCCTTTGAATGAAATCACACACAGAGCTATTAATCTTACCTCTCCCTCTAAATTCTGTTCTATTGCTTCGTCTGCGGCTTTCATACAAACATTTCAATCCATAATAAACTAATATCAATCTTAATATTTCTGTTACAAATCTCCACAGATTCACTTGATTGCAGTATTGCACTAATGCTGCTATGTCCCATCCAGGACTGCAGCCAGCTGCTGGTTGCAGCGTGTCATCCCATTGCCTTGTGCCAATGTGACCTCATGGACCGTGGCTGATGAAGGGACTGTGCAATACAGCTCTGCGTGGCCACAAATTTCGCTCCACAAGAGACTTTCTCAGCAAACCTCCAGACACACATCAGTAGGAAGTGAGGAGCACTTCCATCCTTGAATTTCTCATATTATCTCTTTTCTTTAATCCCCAATTGATTTAATACAGAAGACTGTGGGAGACTGATTCGCTGGTTTTGGAACATCCTTCAGGAAGAGAGGCCTATGTACAGGATATAGGCCTGACACACAGGATATAGGTAGGGAAATGACCCCCCAGTAAATGTAAGGTAAACAAAAGGTCGTATAAAACCACACCTGGATTCAGATGGCTGAGAAAAGCACTAAAATTCAGTGATTAATTCACAGCTACAGCTGAGCAAAAGCTCAGAAAAATGCATCATAATGGAACCAGTAAGAGAAATGCTACATTTGGCCATATACTATTATTGAGTTATTAAGCCAAGCCTGGCTAAAAGAATAAGTACACTAAAAAGTAACATACTGAAGACTGTTCCTTAAACGATTCTTTAGAACATCTTTAAAAGATAGCACTGAGGCAATCAAACTGGAAATGGAGAAGTCCCTATCAGGAAGGCTGTGCTTTGTAGCACTGCCGCAGCTTTATCATGAGTGTCAGGGGTCAGTGGGTAAGCATGAATTTTCATGCTGTCCTCTCCCTAGGTACACAATAGACTGGAAAGCCCTTTGGCCTGCTAGTTATATATTTACCTACTGCATCACTTCAAATGACACTCATTTGAGAACAGCTCTGAGAACAAATGAAAACAGCACACGTATCGCATCCCTTTAATTCTTTGCCAGGTCATCAAAAATGAAGTTTTACTTACCCCTGAGAGTGCACGCCATAGAAGAAAGATAATTTTGTCTTCAAAGTGCCATTTTATAAAAAATAAAATTACCAGCCTCTGGGGAAAAACATGAAGAATACCCTTCAGTGCTTATTTGTAGCTTCTTGGTCATTTTATCTCCAAACTATAGGTTAACTCTCTGGAGAGGAGACTGTCTGACGGTTTAAAGCACTGTACTGGGAATCAGATGCTTTGGTTTGATTTCCCACACAGCCACAGACTCCTGCACGTCTCTGGCAAGGACTTACTTTCCCTCCCAATGCTGCAGCTCTCTTTTATATGGCCCAGCTGTTCACGCTTAGCACCCCTTAGCAGGGTGGGGGCAAAGGGGGAGCCTGCACTGGAAAATGCTGAGCACTGACTTGGTGTTACCTCTCTCCTTCCCACTTGCCAGTACCCACACGCACTCCCATGCCCACGCTATCACCTCCAGCACCCACAGGCACCCCCAGCCTGGTGGGATCCCAGGAGGGGTTGTTCCTGGGAGCTAGAGCTCAGCTTGTCCCCCCTGGGCACATCCCTATCAGCCATGTGTTTTGAAGTACCATATGCTTGCTTTGTGGCCAGAGACAAAACTCTTCAGAGGCTGCCCAACACAAAACACCTTTGCTCTTCTCACAGAAGCCACAGGTGAGGAGCAGGGCCACCCAACCACCCCACAGAGAGCAGGCGGTGTCTGTGCCGGGGTATCTCAACAGCTCCCCCATACACGCTGCCTGTAGGCAAGGAGACTGTTGCGAAGGTCCCATCCCAGTGTCAGTGCTGTGGCACAGCCTAGCTGTGTCCAAGGAGGTTAGGAGGCAAGCAGGTCTGCAGAGAGACCCCCTCTGCCCTTGTCGGCCATCCTGTGCTGGGATGCTAGCACAGACACACCGTTACCTGTGCTGGGAAATTGGTGCCATTGACCTTGACACAACTGTCGTCTGTGGCAACTCCAATAAGAACTCGGTGGTTAGCAAGAGTCAGGGACCAGAGGCACAATAGATGTTTTGGAGGGAAAGGAAATTTACTTGTATGAACTTCACCATGGAGGCAGGGCTTAGGGCTGGAGAGAGATACCTGATATGTTTTGGGGGTTTTTTTGCTGACACAGAGGAAGCCAGAAAAGCAGATCACCTGCTTGCAAAACCTCTGGTCTTTCTAGTTGCCCCAGCAATCTCATTACTTATACCCTGACCTGCAAATGCTGAAGGTACCAAGTAGAAACAGAGCTGAGTAGAAGCACTTTCATAGTGAATATCCACATGAGACAACCTTCCCCACACTTCTTGTCCCATCACCCCAAGCTTTAGCATGGCCACGTGTGCCACTGTGAGAGTGAGCAGCCCTTTACCCTTCCCCCTGCCTCCAAGAAGAACAGGTGACAATGCTGAGGGAGAGCATGGATATCCCAATGCTGGGGACAGGACAGAGGTGGGCTGAGGAAGCCCTGCTTCAGCCCTGTCACTCTGCTGGGTTGTGCCCCAGTGTGACTGTACAGCAGACAAAGGTCCTTGGTAAGAGGGCAGTGTTGATGGGGACACCTTTGGCTGTGGCTGTGGGCCATGTGGCTGTGCTCCAGTCTCTGGGAAATACCATCACAGCTACCTAAACCTGCTGGGGAAGGGGGCTGCTGTGACCCTGACAGGGAGAAGGCAAGGTCAAGAGGGAGATGTGCAGAATGCTGCCCGGGGTGATCAGCCCTGGGCAAACACGAGCCAACAGCACGCTCTGACTGGGAGCAGGCAGAAATGGACAACTGAGCTATGTTAGGAAGAGTGGTCTGCAGACCAAGCTGTGCTTGCTGAAGGTTAGGCCACAGCTGGAGTGGTGACCTGTTTGGGCCCCCAGCTGAAGAGAGATGTGGAGGAACTGGAGAGAGTCCAGTGGCAGGCTGCCAAGGTACTCAGTGGTGTGAGGAGAGGCTGAGGGAGTGGGTTTGTTTCTTCCGGCAAAGAGGAGCCACAGGGTGCTCCAGTAGCAGCACATGGTGCTCTGCCATCCTTGAAAGATTGGTTGCAGAGAGGATGAAACCCAGCTCATTTCAGGATTGCCACACTCCCAGCAGAGGAGCAACAGCCATGAACTGCAGCGGGACAGTCTGCCAGAGATGTGGCAGATGCCCATCCTGGGACCCTAAGGGGCTGCTACGTAAAGCCATGGCTTTAGTGGGTTAGTATTTCTCTCCAGAGGTACGCAAGCGGCCCGAAACCAAAACAGCACTAACTGAGAAGCCAGGAACACAAGGGCTGGCTCCTCGGACACAGCCTGCTGCAGGGAGGAGCTGTGCGCTGGCCTTCTCTATTCCTTGGGGTCACGCAGAAGTGTCAGAGCTGGTGTCATTTCTGTCTCACGTGTTTCTTCTCCCACTGTTAAAGCGACAGAATTGCAGCCATTTCCTTTTGTGACAAAGAGTGTTTGTGATTTCTCATCCCTTCGCTGGTGTTGCCTCATTGCACATAACACTGAGACAGGCAGTGAAGGCAGACAAGGGTGCCTACGCGATACGGCAGGGACGGGTCTGTCTCGTGAGCGAGCGTCCTTCTTTGTGCAAGTCCTTTCAATGAAAAGCACTGAAATGAAGAGATGAATCCTTTCTGATGACATAGTTACACAAAAGATCAAAGGTAAATTAACTGAAGGCGTGGTTGCATGGCTTAATTCTTATAATTGGTATCTCCAATATGCACAGGATTCTGTAATTTACAGGACAGATGAGCATAAAGATCATTGCATTATGCTTGGAAAATATTTCTGTAATATGATGGAAGTATTCTGTCATGCTTAGTACACGATTGTAAGACAGAAAAGAACTTCGAGTTAAGAAGATTAATAAAGAGAGAAAGAATGAACAGTTTCAAATGCTCTTCATTTCAGATTAATTAAATTTTGAAAAATGAGTTCCCTCTTTCTGTTGTATAATGCCTATAAATCACAGAGTCTGAAGAAAGCACATTTTAAAATATTTGTGTTTTATAACTGATTAATCCAAATGTTTGGCATATGTTATCACAGTGTTTCTGCTAATTAGCAATATGTTGGTTTGCTCTGGCTTTTTCACTTAAATGAAAGCAGGCATCTGAGCTTGAGGATTCGTACCAGCTAAAACACCAGCTATTTTATTTTGTAGTCTGGTTAGAGGAACATTTCCAAATCTGCTGGAAATTATACTCCCAGATCAAGTTGGAGAGATCAAAATAAATGAAAAAGCAACCAGACTAAGGTGTGGTTAGTCATAAACCACTAAGGTTAGAGGAGAATATTATTAAATAAGTGGTTTATATTCTTAACAAATTATTCTATGATAAACCTCTATCATCAGAAAATGATGCCATAAAATGTTACATTGAAAGTGTCATGATTAGAGCTGGTTAAAAAAAAAAAAAAAGGTTAAAGCGAAAATATGTGTAGATATATTGACTCATTTTTAGGCAGCTCAATGTGAGAAATTGGTGATACTGTAATAGTGCTGGGTCAAGCACAGAGCTCAGCAAGACTGAGATGTGTTAGTGCTTGTTTTGAACCAGAATAATTGTTATTCTCCCATAAAACACCAGACATCAAGAGACAGGCCTACTGCCACTCTATTTCCCAGCTCCTGCTAACAAGCTCACTGGAAGGAGTCTCAGCTACCACATGCGCTGTAAAAAAAAATGAGAAAGAAACTCCTATTCCTTCTCATCTCATCTCCAAGCCATTTTTCTGCTTTATACACCTATCCCTCCGTGATCTCATTTCTCATTGCTGAGGAAGTTCAGCTCCCATTTTTGGAAATGTTCCCATCCCAACTAGCAGCTTGTGGAAAGGGATTTTAACCACTTGTCTCACAAAAGAGACCCAGACTCCCTCCAAGGCCACATCCAGGCAAGGGAGGATGGGTACCTACCTTGGTGGTTTAGAAGACCTCACTTGAAGGTACTCCAGCATACTCCCAGGGTGGGAAGACAGCCTGCCTGGTTTCCCAGAGCCTGTGAACCTGGACCTGGAGGAATGCAGGAAAGCACGGGTCCTGTGCCCTCTGCCAGCCCAGCAGCTGGTGCAGGTAACCCCTGCTCGTTCCCCCCTCCTGGGTCCAGGGAAAGGGGTGCCAAGTACTCTGCAAGCATCCCAGTGAGTCTCTGCGCTCCCTTGTATCCTTGCCTTCAGGATAATTTAAAAACTGTAATGGAAAGATGCGCTCAGGAACTCAATTGTGTTGGTACATGCAGAATGAATACTGTCAAACCAGAGTGTTTTCCCAGCAGGAGCTGGCGTGTGCTGAGGGGGGTCCTGGGGCGGCTGGTTCGTGCTCCCTGTTTTCTCTACACTCAGGAAATGCACCCTGGAAGCCAGAGACACCTCTCACCTCCCCACACAGGCCACAGGGTACACGGACTTGGAGGCACACGGAATTTGTTTCTTTATTTTACATGTACCTGACACCTTTGATGGAAAAAGAGCATTTTTCATCAAAGAGGTCAAATCTGGTTTTTTCCATTAAATCATTACATTGCTTTCACTTTTCATTTAAACACTTGGGAGGGAAAGGTGTTGACCAGAATTGTTGCTTCCTTTATTCTTGCAGTGCTTCTGCTCACGTTGAAAAGTCATTTGCGGCGTCAGGTGCAAATCATTTTGCACAGATTATATTTGTGAAGTTTTTATAATTGTGCAGTCTCTTAGGAAAGCAGGACTTCATGTGCTGTATGTGGCAGAGATACCTAACATGCCACTCTCACTTTCCTTATTATTGGTTTTTCCTCCACACAATATTACAAAGAATTTTAGGTATTATCCTGACAGTTTTTTCTCCAGTCCTAACTCTCTGTGTAATAAGATACATCTTTCTATGTTGTACATTGACCCTTAGGATTGTATTAACTGAGTGTCTCCAGAGTTCTGCCTAATTAAGGATTTTCTCGCAAATCCACCTTTAAGCACAAAGGAGATGAAACCTGAAAAGGTTCAGCATGCACAGATGGGGCACATGGAGAGATTAGATGTAGAGATCATTCCCTCTTTGTAAGGTCAGAGATGTCATCTGGGTGTGAGGAGGTAAATTGATCTCTAGGCTTATTTTGGTTTTGGTCTTTCTTGTGACATGACTAACAAAGGCACCCAGCTGGCAGAACCTTCGCAATATGACCCGAAAGGCAGAGGCATCATCGGCTCCATTCAAATTAATATGATGCTATTAGATGGCAACATTTTGTAGTTGCCCTGAAATAAAATGCTGAACTAGTAACGTGGAGGTGTCTCGTGACAATAATTGCACTTGTAGACAACTATCTGCAGTACAGGTGTACCAATTTGAGCTAGTTGTCTACCTGCCATTTCAACCAATGAATAAATAGTCTTCTGGTCCATATATCAATGGAGATAAGGGCAGCGTTCTTCTGATCAGATGTTGACATCCTCCATGTGATGACTCCTTGAACTCCAAAAACTAGCTCTGCCTTGGCCACAAAAATAAACACTCTTGCTCAGATGGACACACTTGCACTATAGGTACCTTCATGCAGATGAATTCCACCTTTGCGTCCTCCAGCTTTGTGTGCCTATATCAAGGCATTTGGGTCATAAACTTGGGAAGAACTAAGAATCCGTTGTCTAATTACACTATGCCTCACATCATGATCTCAGTGAGACAGAGGAGCAAGTGTTAATAACAAATATTATGTTGAAAGAACAAGTCAAGCCAGGATTCTTCACAGTGCTTTGGATCATCTCATACCCACTACAGTGTATTGAAAATACAGCTTTTCAGGGAAATTGCCATAATAGATAGGAAAAAAAAAAAAAAAAGGCAGAGCTCTCTCCTCATTTCCCCAGCTTCTATTCAATTTAATAACATGTTGCTATCTGATAAGCTTTAAACCTATCAATTTAATAATGAACATCTATAACGATATATCTGAACTTAGGATTCTTGAGCCTCTGAACATCAGCTTCATGGTGAACTAGGTTATCATGATACATAACTTAAACCCTGATTATTTCTTTTGAAAAAGACAAGCACAATTTGGTTTGGGAAATGAGATTATATATAGAAACACAAATGTATCTTTCCCTTTTGTTTATTATTTACTGCATATAATTCTGTATTGCTCCGACTACCCTTACAGTGTTGGAGTACTGGAGATAATGGGAGTCCAGAAGGACTGAAATCCCCATGAATGTCCAAGTGTTTTACTAAACTCAAACCTTAGCTCTAGTGTCTCACGTAATACTTGGAAGCCCTCCTTTGCTCCCATGGAAACACTGAAATGCCTCACATTTAGAAAATATTATGGCAGCTGTTTAATAACGTTTTCTCCTTCTCTGGAAGAGAATTACTTAGATGAAGTGCATGGAAAATTAGTCTGATGATTTGATTTCCTCGTTTTTTCTGATCTCAGCCAATGATAGAGCGAATCGTTATCAGTAGTATCCTCTGCAGTGACCAACACATACAATATTTCAGAGGATGCCTTTGTGCCTACCCCAGCTGGTAGATATCTACTGCAGAACTCTGCCTGCTTTACAGTGAGCCAGGAGAGAGCATTTGCTATCCAGTTTTTTGTTACTTTTACCACTATTTTGTACAGTTAGTATTCTTACTTAGAAAAAGATTTGAGCAGCGCCTAGGCAAGTTTCTCTTTTTGATAAGAATGTTACAACATTAAATGCCTCCTAATCCTACGGGTTCTTCATCCACTGCTCCTCCTTCCACATCTCCAACCAAAAGCTTTCTAAAATGCTAAGAAGCCTGTTGCATTTTAGCTTGAAGATTTAGGCATCTATTATGACATTTAACCTGACTTTATCACCTCTTTCCAAAAAGGGTATTGGTATTTAGGCTTCTTCCTTTCTCCTCCCTGAAAGCTCTGTGGCTGCCCACATTTCCCACAGGACACGCCTGTATTCTGGGAGCCAAGACCCTACAAGTCACATGTTGAATGAACTTGAAGAGGTCGTTGTGGGTTTTTTTAAACATAGCCTGATAGCTAGCCACCTCAGCACAGATACTTACTAGATTTGTAAGGAGCTTCATGTAGTTACAGTTCCAGGAGAAAAGGGGCTCCTTTACTAAATATATAAAACACATCTTATAATGGTAAAATAGAAAGTATCTTGATACGTTCAAGTCATCTTTGATCTAAGACATGTTTTATTTGCTCTCTGAGTCACCAGATCATCTCTCTCCCAATATTCACTGTATCTTTCTTTATTTTAGAGGATCCACATTCCTCCCTCCAAAAGGAGTTTAAAATTAATGTGTTTTAATCACAACCACGTCTGCTGTTGCTGCTCCCATGGTCCCTGTCCCTACTCTTGATGCAGCCACCATCACTAGGGACAGAAGAGACTATGGCAGGAGCAATTGCAGCAGTAGTGGTGGAAGAGGCCAGGGAAACCACTGTGCCAGTCTCTGGTTACCTATTCCTCATCTTCCAGAATGGGCTTCATGCCCTGGAGACCCAAGTAGTTTATAATGCCAGTTTTGTCATGTTTTGTTTCCAAGGTGTAAAAGCTGATAGGGCACCTACAGCCTGCATTTCCAGTGCCTTGCTTGAAAAGGAATATTGAACTCGTACGTAGCACTGCCTACCCATGTGTCCTATAAGAACTTACGGAGGGAGATAAACATCATTACCCTGAACCACTGATGGATAAATCAGGCACCAGTAAATTAACTCAACCAGTACTGGATATGCGGCCACTGTCACTTGGAGGTACACTCCAGATCTCCCAGTGTGGTGCTAGTACCTCAGCCTTTGTAAGAGGGAATAGACAACAGAGAACATGGATGAGCAGTTGCTCCCTACCTGTGCCAGCCAGCCGGGCTAGAGAGGAATGACACAGGTGAACACAAAAGGGAACAGCAATGGCAGCATGGCTTCTGCGGTAAACTTTTGTCCATATGATGTCATTGCCCAGCATATTCATGCCCTGTGGGAGTAATCTTTCTTAGCCTGATTCTAAGGCTCAACTATTGGGGTTTTTTCTGAGTTAGACTGAAAACTCTTTGGTTCAATGGCGACAGCCTGGAATGATTCTTGTCAAATGGGACAACACAGAAGAAACATATCCTAACAAGCCATTCCTACCTAAGTCAAAACGGGATCCAAATAATGTGGATACTTTTTCTTCAGTTCTGGTAAGGCTGGGGTTTTTTTGACCAGTAGCAGAAGATGCCAAAAGGAGATGACCAGTAGCTCATAAATCTGGTTAAGCGGGTTGCACAGGCCTACCATATTTGAGCTGGAAAAAGAAAATGTTGTAGTCCTAAGTATATAAAATACTGCCATGGAAAGAGGACAGTGATTTCAGTAGCACTTTGTCCTATTGCAGACTAGGAACACAATTTAACAATAGACAGTCATGAAATGGTAGTCCTTATTTCTTCAGTCAGAGAGCATTAAATCTTAATTCCTGCTTATGCAATTGTTAATAGTATTAGCACCTTGCAGAAACCCATAATGAACCACATCTGTTTAAAACTGTTCTTGGGAATGGCTTAATTTGGCATGAAATGGAAGGCATGCTTACATTTACTTTATCAGTAAAAGGAAAAAACCTAAGCCAATGAAGAGGCAGGAAATTTGTAGATGACCTTCTACTGATCCTGATTAATTTTTCTCAAAACCATCCTTTGCTTGTAGAGCAGTGATGAAGTGCAACATCCCTAATCCCTCTTTCTAAAAGAAAATGGTCAATGGGTCAGAAATGTGCAAATTATTGGAAATGTGCAAAAGATTCTTCTAACCTTCTCTGATTAGAAGAAAGTCCACCTGTATCCAACAATATTATGGTCCACCTGGAACTAGAGAGACTTGCTGGTCTCCTCACCGTACAGCTGGGAAAAGAGCTTTACACTCTCGATGCTGCCTTGCTGCCTTGCTTTTCAGAAATGGAGTAACCCAATGGACTGTGTCAGGAATTCAGCTAAAAATGCCCTTATGAAGACCTAAGGCTAATTTGCATGTAAAGTGTTACTCCAAGCAAGTTTATACTAAGACATGGCAAATTACTGAGCAGTTGTACCAAAACAGCAATGCAGTATTAATCCATTAACATCGTACCGATCCAGGACTTTCTGCAGGACCAGTCCTGGGAGAGGCAGACCTATGCTGCCCAGCTCTAACAAAGCTCAGCAGGGACTAGTCACGACTGTTGCTGGCTTGCTTTTTGCACAAACCATTCTGCGTGACTTACATTACCTTCGGCAGTTCCCTGCCTTTTTCAAGATTAGTTGGACCTACTCTTGTGTGAGGGGCTGTTACCTGAACCAGTCAGGACTGCTCCCAGTGGAGCAGCTGTCATCTATTCCTGGACCTTGAAACCTGTTCATTTATATCCCCTGTAATTCCTTTACCTAAGTAGCAAGTGCTACATTTTCCAGTAAATCTCACTCAAAGAAAAACAGGTAATACTGTCTTGTAACAGGAACTAAAGCTCCAAACTAGTGTTTAAGCACATTAACTCACTCCTTTCTGCCTCCCCAGTCTTCTATGCATGGAAGGGACTCCTTCCCATCCTGTGTAGAAGGGCAAAACTCATGCCAAACCAAAACTCATGCAGACAATTTTTAGAAGAGGACGTTGTATTTAATTAGTCCTTTGTGTAGGTGGGGAACTCAATCTGGGACAACTATGTTAAGAGCTTTCCCTATGCAGCAAGTAACTGTATTTCAGCAATAGGTCTCCAGTAAGATCTGCGTTCACTTCCCAAAGCTGGGTCACCAGTACATGCCTTGGGGTGACATCCAGCTGCACAGCTCCTTTCCTTCTTCTGCTCTGGTTTCCATATGCACGAATTGGAGAGGGGCACACGTGCACTTTGATAAGGTCCTTCAATCAGGACAATTTGGGTCTTGCCACAAGATTTGCTGCAGGCTAAACCTCTGTCTTTGGAGGATTGGGCACACATGAACTCGTCTTCTTGTAGACTTTGGTCTTGATGTAGTAATACAGATGAAAGCAAAACCTTTTTCTAAGCCAACAAATGTTTGCCTACAAATTTAAAAAGAAATGAATGAAAAAAAAGATTTTTGGCATCTTATGTTTCTTATTTAAAAGAACAAAATTGTTTCCATCTTCTGTATCATCCCATTAAACTCTAATTGTGTTTAAAATGCTGCAATTCTAGTAACACCAGCCCAAATAACAGCATGCATACTTTTCCATTCAATCATGTTTTACATTAGAAGCTAAATATTTTGTTCCCCAAAATTAAAACAAAAATATCAAAATAGCCCCTCTAGAACATAAGTGCTATGTTACGTGTTGTAACAATACTAGCAGCATAAAGTGAAAAGCCGACTGCACTTCTTTGCACATGTCCTTCATGCACTATGTGTAATAGAAAAACATTGTACTTTTGTTCACTCCTTAAAGCTTTTCATGGAAACAACTCATCAAAATTAATGAAGAAATGTAACATTTTGTAAAACATATGGAGCATCACCAAATATGTTTCTGGCCCTGCAAAAGAAACAAAATGCTTCTCATGAAACAAATATACAGGTTTATTAGAGCAAATTTCCATGTTTTAAATGTGCAGTGGTTTCACAATTTCTTGTTTCCTTCTGTTTTCATCAGTGTGCCCTCATGATAACCCAAAGCAGCTGTTAAAAAAAAATCTCCACAGTTGAACAATTAAAAAATATGGGCTGTATCTTCCAATGTTACACTTATGTGGGAAAAAAAAAAAAGAACAAAAAAAAAACCAACACAAAACAACAAACCCAACCCCAAAGTCAATATTTACAAAAAATGCCTGGAATCCACATACTGCTAAATAATGTTATCAGCTTAATTACAGAAACTGTAGAACACTCACAGGGTTCATTTCTGCTGCCAATTGCCAAGTGGAAGCCTAGATTTTGTAACATATTTGGAAGAAACTGAAAATTATAATTTTTAGTCTGTTTACTTTTTTTTTTTAATACATATTGGTCATTATCCAGCTTAGTTTTATAATCAACATTGTTCTACATTTGTTTTGTTGTCATCTTTTCTCTTTGAATATAAAGCATAATAGAAAAATAATTCAGTTCCACAAACATGACATTTCTGTCAGTATAGCTAATTGCTTTTTAATATATATTTTATGTACAAAGAGAGTAGTAACACAAACAGAAAACTAGGCAAAGGATAGTGTACTTCACTTGAAACATTTGCAGTTTCAGTAATTGTGAATTACCTACTTGCGAAATATATGCAGTACATATAATGTGCACAAACACACACACACACGCAATGCCACAGCATGCATTTTTTGGGACTAAAATATAACTTCAGGTTCACAAACCTTCACCCAGAACTGGTGAGAGCTGTAGTCATATCTGTGTGCTAAAGGTGGTCCAAAAGGTAGTCTGTTAAAAACAAGCTGTTCCACCGTGCTGTCCTTTGGGTTCTAGTGTTTTGAACAACAACAACAACAGAGCGTTAGCGCAGATTGCTCTCCTGAAGAGCAGAAAATGATAACAAGAAATGTAGAGAGAAGAGTTAAGATTTTCTTCAGTGACAACAAAATCTAATTTTTTTAATTGTTTTTTCAATTATAATCTTCTCTATTCTTTGCCCAGAATAGTCAGTGATATGTCTGGGAGCTTCTGGAGTGGACGACAGGTTGAATATGATCATATCCTGCATCTAGCTCTATCAATCCCTGCTCCCATTATTGCAACAGGCACGGGGCCAGCACCATCCTCGGTGAAAGCCACAGTTGCAGCCCCAATTTTTTTCCGTCCTCGAGCAATTAGAAAAGCAATCTTGTTTGTCTGGGGTTTAGTGGGAAAGAGAGAAACCTGTTGCTGAGGTTCCTCTTTGCAAACATAAGCGTGCACGTTGTGCAGCCCTGCACGTGTCCCGCGGCTCTAGCGATCCAGCTGGGACTGCGTCAGCAGCCCTGCGCGCTGCCGGGGCAACGCCTGGGGTTCAGCACCCAGAGAGCTCAGGAAAATGGAGCGGACAGGGTGCTGTGCTTCTCCAAGAGATCTTCAGGAATTTAAAACCACAGCAAAACTTACTCAAGGAGGTTCAAAACCCAATCTCCAGGTAAAAGACAGATTCCTTGGAAAGACATAACAGGGTTATTTACAAGTTGTAGGAACTATATTTGACTTGGCATGCATTGTAGTGAAAACAAGCACACCTTGAATGCTTTATAATTAGTGAATATGATGACTTTTTGTTGCAGTTTACTGCCAATGTTGAAGCCTATATTGTCCTGATCTGCCAAAAAAAACAAAAAAACAAAAACAAAAACAAAAAAAACAACAACACTGACAAATTTTGTATGTTCCCAGAAGACCTGTAAGTTTGATTCTCAGATCTGTGACTTGGAATATGCCAGTTCTTCTGCTCTTACCAAACAGCCACATTCTCCCAAATTTATGGGGCTATTTGCTTGACAACCAAAAGTGGCTTGATCCTTAGTGAAGAAAAAAAGAAAAGATGCAATTCTTACCCACAAAGGAAGTGGTTCTGATAGTTACAATGAGTTTTCTTGGTGCATCTGTTTGTAACAGTGCTGAGCTAGTCAGAAATTATCATACTTATTCGTCAATATATCTTTTTAAATTAGTTTAAAAAAATCAAAGTAGGTGTGACAACACACACAAAAAAATGCTGTGTAACTTACATCAACATGAAGGGAAGAGGAAATGTCACCCTAAAAATGAAACCCCACAGTACTCAAATAGACATCGACAGCACTTAAGGATTTGCCTTCACAAGGGCTGTTAAATTTTGTTAACTGAGAATTGCTAGACCTTTACGGTACAAAGCAGTATGATAATTAAATTCCAAATAACTCAGAGCCTGTCTAGCCATGTTCCTTATCTGGACAGTCAGGCCTTTCTCCCAACTCTTTTCTTGTTGTGTTTACGACTAAATTGTGATCTTGCTCATATCATCTTCTTTCCCTGTGACTTCATGTGACAAGGATAAGTTTTAGGCATTAACACTAGAGAGCGGAGTTACCCCAACACATGCCAGCTCCCCTATTTTTACCGCTTTGAACAACGAGCAAACAATGCACTTAACATTTTGGAAACAACAACAACAACAAAAATTAAAATAATACATTCTATTTAGAAAAATAATTGCTTTATTGTTGTCACGCCTTCCCAATCAGTTGCCCAAGTCCTGAATACCTTTCAGAAAATCATTTACACGCTGCAGAAGAGCTTATCGAGCAACGCGGCACGTTTTGTCTTATGGCCATCTTAGTCGTTCCTTGTTACCACGACCGGTGCCTCTGACCAGCGTAAAGCGCTATGCCGTAACCTTCCCAAACGCTGCTGTGGGGCTCCACGCCCCACCGGCCCCGGGGCCTGTCTCAGGTCGGGATGGGGATGAAGCTGGTCGATTTGGAGTGGGGTGACTCTCTCCAGGTGTTCAAGCTGTGGGTTGGGCTTCTGTTGTTGGTAAAGGAAGTCTGTCGCCTGCTGTTGCTGTTTGAATCTTCTTTACTCAGCGTTTGCTTTATTTTTTGGCAACAAGGGAAGCTCTGTATACAGTCTTGCAGGAGGTGCCCGCTGAAGAACATGTAGATCCACGGGTTACAGCAACTGTTCAGACTGGCCAACAGAGCCGTGACGGTAGTCGCAGTGTTTTCAGAATCTGGGGATGGGGGGAAGAAAGCGGTTTAATCATCAAAACAACATTCGCACTGTTCAGTCAGTTGCTTCTTTAGCTGTTGGATTTATTTTCCTGAATAATTCTAGTTCTAAAAGCTGAGCAGCAGCATTTGAAATTAATAATGAGGACATAATCAGGAAAGTTCTTATTTATATAAGGCTGCCATTGAAGTCAACAGGAATTTGTCTGAACAGTCTTCAAAAAGCTGTGACAGAAGAAGTTATGGGGCAATCCATCCAAAATAATGCTTTAGTCCCATTTCCACTGATGTTTATCCATGTGTTGATACTTATTCTTTAAATACTGAACAGTTTGGGAGGCAATGGCAAAATTCCCACTGATTTCCCACTGATTCCCACTGCTTCCAATAATACTGAATTTTGCTGTATACATTTGCATGCTGAAAAGTGTTGAATGCTCAAGTAACCACTGCCTTGTGAATCAAATCTGGATTTCAGAGGTTGAACAAATTTTACTTAAAGGAAAAATGGAAGTTAGCACTATGCCATAAAACAGTTATGGTCTTCAATAACTAGTTAAATTATCAAATATTCTAAATACATATTTAGTCTAATCAATTATTAGTGACCTTTCTTTGTAAATATTGAATCTCCAAAGAAGTATAATTGCTGTGTTACGCAGTTCTGTAGATTTAAAGAATCTCTTCAAACAAACCTACCAAATACCCATCTGTTCAATTACATTTGCATTTCTTTTGAAGTAAAAAAATTAATAAATCTGTCTACTGTAAGCCTTTATTTCTCTGAAGAAACCTGCATTTTAGGCTTGACTTTAGTCCCTTATGAGGGGCAATCAATGCTCTCACTATAGTAAGTGATAATTTGGGGGATATTAAAAAAATAACAAGAAATTATGAATTCCAACTTGACTTGCATCTTTTTCGTTATGAGGAAACAGGTTATATATTAATATGTTGCCTGTCATTACCGATGTAATAAGTCATCAATTCTTTTCAACCAGATTTAATAGAGGGACAGGGATCTTCAAAATGCTAAACTGCCGCTATTTCATGAGAGCTGGTGGCTGACTAAGGGAGCTACTCCGAGGTGACTGTCCTGTTGAGAAGGGTTCAGTGTGTGCTCAACCCCATTATTAGACAGCGGGGAATGCACATGCAAAGCAGTTACAGGAAAGTAGGATTAGTAAGCTCCCTGCTCATGCAATTACTCGCGACATATACGTGCGTATGTTTAATAATGACACAAAAGGTTTCTCAAGTTTTATAACTCGGCAGCTTCAAATGGAAGAAAATGTTGCTGATTCAAATTAACACAGCAAATATCTCAGTCCCCATCCTCTAATTTTGCTCTAGACGATAAGGCAGCGGCTGCTGCTCCTTTCCGGGGCCCCTGCTGCCACCGGCGGCCGCTCCGCTCCGCTCCGGCTGCTCCCGGGACAGGTGGAGCCGAGCGCCGCAGCTCCTCGGGGCCGCCCCGTCCGGGAGTGCGAGCGGTGCCGTGGGGCCGCACAAAGGCGCCTGCGGGGCGGGCAGCTTTTAGCCGCTACGCCCCGGTGGGGGGGGCAGAGGGGTCCCGTTCAGCTTTCGGGAGTCCCGGTCCCGCTTTCGGCTTCCGCGCCCATCTCCCCCCACGCTCGGCTCAGGACAGCGCGGCGCCCCGGGAAAGCCGGCTGCGCCCCCGGAGGACCCCACCGACTGTCAGAGCGGCCGGGGGCGGGTGTGTGTGTGTNCGTAGCAGGTGACGAGGATGAGGACGGGCGCGACGAAGATGCCGCCGGTGATCCAGGTGATGTAGGCGCGGGGCCCCCAGGGCATGATGAAGTGCGCCCAGCAGTCGTAGACCTGCGAGCCGCGCTCCACCTCGCTGAGGGAGAAGATGAAGTACTGCGGGGTGCTGAGCAGCAGGCTGAGCGCCCAGGCGGCCGCGATCATGCCGTAGGAGCGCTTGGTGGGCTGCTGCAGCGTCTTCAGCGGGTGGCAGACGGCGATGTAGCGGTCGGCCGTCATGGCCACCAGCATGTACGCCGAGGCGAACATGCCGAAGACCTGCAGGTGCTTGACGACCCGGCAGAGCCCGTCGGGGCCGTGGAAGCGGTGGGGCACCCCCCAGCAGAGCTGGGGCAGCACCTGGAAGAAGGCCACCACCAGGTCGGCCAGGCTGAGGTGCCGGATGAAGAGGTGCATGCGGGACGCCTTGCGCGGCGTGCGCCGCAGGGCCAGCAGCACGCTGCCGTTCCCCACCACCGCCACGGCGAAGGTGACGGCCAGCACTGCGATCTCCAGCTTCGCCAGCTCCTCGTCCCGCCCGAAGGGGTCCCAGCCGCCCAGGNGGAGAGGGCGGGGGGGGGGTGTGTGTGTGTGTGTGTGTGTGTGTGTGTGTGTGTGTGTGTGTGTGTGTGAAGCGGCGGCGAGCCCCCAACCCCGTCACCTACCGACCCAGGGGAAGCGCTGGTCCCAGACGGACCACATCTGGATGGTGAAGAAGGGCGCCCAGCAGACGACGTAGGCCGAGACGATGACGAAGGTCATCTTGACGGTGCGGATCTTGGCCCGGGAGATGGNCCTGCAGGTGCTTGACGACCCGGCAGAGCCCGTCGGGGCCGTGGAAGCGGTGGGTCACCTCCCAGCAGAGCTGGGGCAGCACCTGGAAGAAGGCCACCACCAGGTCGGCCAGGCTGAGGTGCCGGATGAAGAGGTGCATGCGGGACGCCTTGCGCGGCGTGCGCCGCAGGGCCAGCAGCACGCTGCCGTTCCCCACCACCGCCACGGCGAAGGTGACGGCCAGCACTGCGATCTCCAGCTTCGCCAGCTCCTCGTCCCGCCCGAAGGGGTCCCAGCCGCCCAGGCTGCCGTTGGGCGACNCGTGCCGCCGCGCCCCGCACGGGACCGCCCCGCCGAGGCACCGGGGCCGTTCCGCCCGGAAAGTGCTGCTCCGAGCGGGAGCGGGGCCGGGCGGCCCTTCCCTGCTTCCGCGGAGCCCGGCGGGGCGGGAAAGAGACGAGGGGCAGCGGGAAGAGCTGCTCGGGCCGAACGGCTGCGCCCGGAGAGCTCCCTCACGGCCGCTTAAAGCAGCTCTTGAAAGTTTAATTGAGAACCGCAATGTTGGTGTAACCACGCAGAGCAGGTGCAGGTCCGTCAGTATCGGGCTGCGTCTCCCTGCTTCTCCCCAAGGCAAAGGGGCTCGTCTGTCAAGTGCAGCTTTGGCTCCAAAAGGGACCCTGTCTGGCCCTTTGGCATTTCGCAGTCCAGCTGGGATAAACCCCGGCGAGGTGAGTTATTAGAAAAATTGCACGGGCTTTGAAAGCAACCCACTAAACTTAACGTTTCTAAAGGTTTCAGGATTTCAGCTGGGACAATAAATATCGTCCAGACATTTCTGCAAGTAGAAATCTCTTCATTTCCTAGAGAATTCCTGGCAGTGAGCCAATTAAATCTCCACTTTAAACATGTTTGAGCTGAAGAGGTTTCTTCCTCTTGGTAGAGCGGGCTTGGTGCAACTTCTGGTCTTATTGCCATGAGTGTGCATTTGCACCCTGATTGCACCATCATTTAGAAACTTTCCTTCAGTCACACAAAAATGCCTAAGATTGGAACAAAGAAATAATACATTAGATGCTTATCCTACTTTATTTTTAATGAAACTCTCTGATTCTCCTCATATGTGATTGCAGTTAAATTTAGTTGGAGAAAGATGTGGGGTTTTTCCTACTGGTTTTACAGGGAGAAGGAAAAAAGGGTGAAGAATTAAAGATTAACTCATACTTCTTGATTAAAAAGATGTTTCCAAAAGTTTTGACTCCAGGAGAGTCTTCCAGCCTAACATGCAAGAAGTTGATATGCTTCTGAACATGCTAGAATTGTGCAAGGCTTTATCCCAGGCATTTTTCCAGGCTTGTTAGCCTGTGAGAGGGTACCTAGACCCACACCAGCCTGCCACTACCCTTCCTTTGCTTGGGGGTCAGTGGCAGCAGTCGAGGGGGACACCTGCTCCAACAGTGCAAATAACTGGCATGAGCTTTTCTGTAAAAAGCTGAAAAAAACCCAACCAACCAACCAAACAAACAAACAAAAAAAACCAAAACGGAATACTTCTTAATCTTGTGGCTGTGCTAACTTTCTTTCTTTATTTAAAGATGCCTTTGTTCAAAAGCCTGTTTTTTTATGAAGAGTTCAGTGCATTATTCACAGCCTATTAGTGCCTATTCCATCTTACGTTGTGAACATTACTGCAGGTATTGGTAAGAAATTAAAACTTTGTGGAGTCAAAAGCTTTGTAAGTCAAACTCACACTCATTCAGACACACAGACACGCGCACAGAGACACAGACACCTACACACACACCCCTTTTCAACAATGGATCCATAGTGTTAGGTTAGCTATACATTGTGTTAGACCTAGGAAGCCGTATGAACCACACAGCACATCAGTGTGTGTAACTAAAGGTTTCAGGTCAAATACAGAGGGAAAATAAAGCCACACATCACAGATCTCACAGTACCACACATCTAGCAAGGCTGCTTTCCCATCCAAAGCATCATATCCTGCCATGAGAAGAACTCCTTGCCTGTCTCTCCGAGATGCTTTACAGGAGCTGAACACTGCATAAATGAATGGTGTCACTCAGAAAGCTCTGCTAACAGGTTTTCTGCTGTGCAAACCATGTAAGGATCGTAAAGCTCTATTCGCTACTGGGTATGTAATTCCATTAATAGAAGAGGTGAAAAATTCAGGCCTAAGAAAGACATATTTATAACAGCAAAACAGAAAGATAAGGGTGATTGTGCTTGTTCAGAGTACTGAGAATCTGTCAAGCCCACATCGTCTCAGATACATCCCCTCCCAAGCCATGCTCAGTTCCTCTGAACAGTGTTTCTAAGAGTGTTTCCAGAGCAAAGGCCTGGAAACTTGCCTCAGCATCATTGCGCAGGGCTGCACCTGATGATTTTGTGCAGTGTTAAGCATGAAATTGAAACTGGGTTTTGCTGCATTGTACTCTGTCAGACAGAAGTAGCCTAGGGCTAGTCTTATGCCTTTTTTTCCCCTCCCCAAATTAGTCACTATCTATGTTTTTATAGATAATATATCTAACCAGACTGTTGCAAATTTGTTTCTTTCAACAGATCTAGGTAATTCAATGGGGGATTTTATTTATATCTGGTATTTAAAAAATGTGCTCCTGCCGTAGATGTTAAATAAATTCCGGTCTCTTGAGGCTTCTAGCCTGGTCTTGTTTACTCCATTCTAACAATATCGGTGTGTAGATAGGGTAGGTCTTAGATAAAATGCTGTTGTTCAAATTATATCAGTAGACTTTTCAGTTTTCCAGGTAGGTGTCCTTTATCAAGCTGAACAAGGAATGCTCTCCTATCTGACCAGACATGGAGAGCATCCCTCCACTCACAGAAAGCTGTAACACGGGGAGCGACGTGGGGAAAAAGCAGTTAGCAGAAAACTCGTAGAATACCCTTCTGAAGAGAAAAATTGTTACTGGGAAGGCTGCTAGAGAAAATGAACATCTTTGCCCTGTGATTCACCTGGAGCTCAGCTTGGAGCTGAAGTCTCAGTAAAGAAAATTGAAATTGCTGTTACAAGAAGCCTTTATTTGTTCTCGCTAGGCGCGCAGCTTTCTATAAAACTATCTAAGGATGGCAAGGGTTTCGAGCGGTTTCTCTGCTGGCATATAGGTTTCTGTAAAAGTGCTTAAAGGTTGCCAGATACCGTTCTGTATGTTGAATTCAATGATGACTGTTGAATACTCTTAAACCTAATTGGAATATGACCTGGTTTGTGGCCAAACGCAGCTGTTTTACGTTCATCCCTTGCTGCTGTGGTGGTGACTTTTGCTGCCTTTAGACAGTCTTAGTCTCTTCTTCCATGGCTAAAAAAATGCTTTGAGCAAGTCAAAAGCTCAGGATTTTAATCCTGGGAAACTGATGATGCTTTGTATTCTGCTGGACAACTTTCCACCAAAAAGTAGGGGGCTTTCAGCATAATCTCCTTCAGGAAAACTGGCAGTTTTGAATTGTAGCTACTAATGGTCAAAACATGATTGTCTGCCAGCTTTTGTAAAGAGTTACTGTAGTCGTTAGAATTGCAAAAAAGCAATATAAGCAAAAAAAGAAGGTCAAGCTTTTTTATCAAATAAATTCCTCATGCAGGATGAGGGCTAAAGCACTGCTAAAGAGAAGGAGGCCTGTTTATCTGTAGAGGATTCAGCTGTCTTGTTAAATAGCACATAAACCATCTACAGAGATACAAACAGTTGTCTCCTCTGATCTGTCTCCAAGTTTGAAGTATCTGTACTGCTCCCTTCCACACATGCTATTTAGGAAGTAAGGCTGAGCTTGATAAGCCCTTCCCAGAGCCACGAGACACAGATACTGCAGATCCCAACCTTTAAAATCACAGCTATGGGAACCGAGTACGGGAGAAAGACCTGTGTGCCGAGTGAGGGACTGCTGAAAGCTGGAGACACCAGGGGGGCAAGCCGATGTCCCATCCATTTACCATCCCCAGGAAGGGCATGTCACCTGAAGGCAGGCAGGAGGACATCTGGGACTCAACGTGGCCTCCTGAAAAAATGACTTGTTTAAAACCTGTATTGGTCCAGCTTTTTGGCTACCAGAGCACAACTAAGAGGACAACTGCCCCCAAACCACTCTCAAAACAGATTACACGTCTGAATTCTGGGTTCTGAAAAGGCTGTAGTACAAGACTGAGAAATGAGTAAGACTGAGGACAACCTCCTCCTCTGGAAAACATGGAATTAAGACACCCGCCGTAGGAGACAGGCCTTCAGGGTTAGCTCTCAAGATGCGGTTTGCAAAAACCCAGTTCATTGTCTGGAAATGACTAAAAGTGGCCAGAAAACACAGGACCTTAAGGTTATGCTCCAAGTTTTCCTTTACTTACTAACCGAAACCACATCCAGATTCTAGTATTTTTACACACAGGAAATCGTATCTGACCATCTCTGTTTTACGGCATTTCTCTCTTTCCATACTGGAGGTTGAGTGTTACACCCAGAGCAGCACCACAGAGCAGCCAACATGGCTAAATGTCACCGGACGCAGCAGCGCGTTGCCCTCCCTCTCCCTTCGCCTCCTTCGTTGCAGCCTTGCTGACCTGGCCGACAGCAATCGGGGCCTTTGGGAGTCACAGAGTTCAACCATTCCCTTGCAGAAATGTTAACACAGCAGCTTCCCGGCCTGGCTGGATTTGAAGGCGGTGAAGGAAATGGGCATTGGAAGGGATGATGGGACTTTGCACATTTATAACCTTGTGGAAGGAATGGACCAAAACCCACAATGAAAGCTTCTGCCTTTCCCCCTTGCGTCAGGTTGTTCAGGCTTTCAGCGCATCCGCGGCGCAATAAAATCTCTCTGAGACAGTTTAACTAGAGGCCCAGCCAGCACTCGCTCATTTAATCTCAAGGTTTAAAATCATCGGGGCATAAATCCACAGATTCATTCAATGCTGTCATTGGCAGAAAAGGAAGAATTTAGAACCGAGCTTTCCCATGTTGTATCTACCTTGTGAAATAGTATAAGCTCAGACTTTCCAGACGTGAAAGAGACTTAATATACATTTTGCACTTCTACGGATACTGCATCAGTGTTATTGCTTTAAGCACATAATCAGTAGTTTTATCTCTCAGTTCTCTTATTTCAGAGACATTAAAGGCTCTCATTTATGATCTCATATGCCTTGAGCCAGTTTTTAAATTACTACGATCTAGAGTTTCATTCCATCTGTAACCTACTGTTTCTATCACTGTGTTAACACCTACCTTATGCTTCCTTATGCCTTTTACAAGTTTTGATTCATCTAGGGGAAATTTAATAATGATCTTTGTGTTGTCTCCTAGTTAACATATGCTAAGCCAAACCAAAGGAAAACATTTTATAAAGTTTGGTGGCAAGAATAATAAGTAAAAACAAAGTGAAATGAACGCTTACAGTTATTCGTGTGATTTCTTCTTAGAATACAATTGACACAGTGAGATGTGAGTGTCTTAAGGAAATATTTAACACTAGTAAAAATTCTCTTCGGGCGTTTAAAAAGTAGTCACAAGGAGTACAGGCAATCTATGCATGACATAATTTTTCAGAGGGATTTAACTGCAACTAACAGTGACACTATCAAGTGATTCTAGGAAATGTTCCAAAATATTTGTGCAAAAGCTAGTCATTGTACAAAATTGCCTTTTTTTATCCTGGAACCATTCCAAGAACTGAAAGCATACTGTATTTGAGAACACGCTGGCAGAGTGTTACTGCCTCATATTTCTAATTGAAAGACAGAGCCGCTTAACATCTATGGAATAAAGGGAATAATGCTTCTGATCATGGCAAAATTTATTTTAGTAGCTATCCATAAGAAACATATTCTAAAATATTTTAAAATTAACTGGTTTTGAAACTGCCTATGTCAGTATTCTTGTGGTAATCATTTCAAAGAGTCTGCCAATATGGAATATTTGTGATTGATGCAGAATACCGATGCAACTATTAAATTAAAGAAAACACCACTCAAATCATCTGTACTGAAAATATTGTGGCAGCTGCATTCTCACAGGCTTGGTAGTTCAGGGCACTAACACCACAGTCATTTTATCACTGCATTACTGAGAAATAGCATCCAGTATTTCTAACAACAGACTAGAGGAGGTCCAAAAGCCGGCTAGGCCTGTGGATGTTTGTGGGACATTCATTGTTCCACTTTCTATGGGACTATCCTCTGTGAGACTGTCCTCTCAGTCTAAAGCCCAATCGTCTCCAGAACAGAGCTAGCTAAAAATGTTTTCATCAAAATGCTTTTTCATTAGAATACCAGTTTGTCAAAACAGCAGTTTTTCATGGGCTTCTGTATAATGGCTTCGGGAAGAAACTGCTTCTTTCCAACACATATTGCTGGACAAAATTTAAAAGGTTGAGGGAGATGGAAAGAGGTGTTGATATGCCCTAAGGGTAATTTTTTATTATTTCCATATTGCAGGCGGAATCTTCCGATGTTACTTTATTGGGATGGTGCTTTGCACGGCTGACTGAGGAAACCTCTAGGGAGGAACAAGGTGTGCAGTCCAGCTGGCTCAGTAGAGTTCACATGTGAAGTTATCCAAGCTTTGCTCATGGTGGTCATTGTGCCTCCCAGGGGGCCTCCAAAAGAAAAGGACTCCAGTCCATGGTTGCCACAGCTCTACTCAAAACTTTGATAATTGTACGGCCTGACACAGGCTTCTTCAAATCCATATATAACGTGTAATGTATAATTTGTTCTAGCTCGTGCACCTGTGTGATAAATTCCTTGGATGGATGAGACCTGGCAATACAGAGTATATTTCATCATCACCTTAACACATGGGCTTAGGACCCTGAAGGCTGCAGATACATTGCAGTCTTTAACCTGAGCTGTGGCTGGCAGCACGTTCAACATGCAAAAGAAGCAAAGAGCACACTCCTTACCTGCTTCCAGTGTGTCTTCTCTTATCACATCTGCTGTCCCTGTCCAAGCCAGCAACAAGCTGGCAGTGCCGACAGCACAGGCTCTTCCCTGCTCAGGCTTCTCCAGAGAGAAAACAAAATAAATAGCGGTACTGAGGAGGGCAGAGGAGGATCAGACATTAAAAGGTAGAGAGAAGAAAGCTGAAATACAGGGCAGGGAGGTAGATGGAGCAGAGTCTGTAGGGTAACGCAAGAGACCGTGAAAGGAGAATCCAAGCCGGGCGATGAGAAGCAGCCCTGTGTCTCAGGCACGGGCACAGCAGAGATGCCCTGGTGCCTCGGCCTTAGTTTCTCACACTGGTGAGGTACATTTGGGAGTTGAAGAAGACCAGAAGAAGCAGAGAGGAAAAGGGGGTATAAATGGTATTTAGATGGTGCATTGAATATCTTGGCGGCTGATTTCCTTGTTTGTTATTTTTTAAATGCATGTGTGTGGAGAATGCTACTTAGCAGCCCTAGGTCAAATGTGGCAAGACTTTTGTGTTGGTATGCAAACTGCTGGAAGTTAAATTGTGTCATGGCAAGTACTTAGGGAGAACTTCCTGATGTTAATTATTGCAGCTTCAGGGCCCTTTGAGGTATTCTCACTTCATACTTTAAACTAGTACAGTTTATAATTTTCACTCCAAACAAGTTTTCTACCTGACAGTTTTAAGCAGTCTCTCTTTGCACTTCCCTCATCATCATATTTAGCAGCTCTATATCATATAACATTTTACTTGTTCCCTTTATGACCAGAGAAAAATTTGTGTGCTTTTAGGACAAAGAAGGGTAATAAAGCAATAAATTTTAGGGGATAGGAGGTACTAATGAAGCAACTAGCATGGCAAGAGAGGAAAAGCACTCCCTTGAGATATAGCCAAGCTATAAGCCAAAGTGTACAAGTTTATGTCCAGTGAATAAACATTTTTTAATGGCTTCTTGGTAAGTTTTGCCATTACATTGCTTATGCTTAATTTGCCAATAGCAGGATTAGTAAACCATGTGAAATGGCTTGTTTGGGCTACAGAAAATAGGTTTTATAACTTTATTTTTCTGCCAGCTGTAAAGGGAGGAACACAGGTGATAATAGTAGTGCAGCCAGATCCACATCACATACAGATAGGGCAGAGGAGTAAAGAGAATTTGAAACAGAATTCTGGAGTTAGAAGCCACCACATGGAGCTTTCCTGAAATTTTCTTAGGCTTCTAGGAGGATTTATATAGAATCGTTTTCAAAAGGAAAGGAGAGAAAACTTTTAATTGCATTTGTCCAAAACTAAAAATGAAATCTTCCTAGAACTGATCCTTATGGAAGGTTTCCATCAGTGTTTGCTCTCAATGGCCTCTCAGGAACGCCTGCATCATTTCCTGAAAAGTAAATGGCACTATTTCGTACTAGCTATGATTTTTTTTTTTCTTAATCTTTTCTAGCTGGTGTGGAAATCACTGTGTTACATATTTCATCTAGGGAAGCCCTGGGAATTAGGAGAGTATGTATAAGGAAGAGTGTAGTTCATGTACAAATACAATAGCAATGACATCCAGAACAAACCTTCAAACATGGCACTAGTTAATTTCAAGACATTACAACCACAGGAATGGCAGTAAAATATGTGATCTAAAACCATATTTGTGCTCAAGTTCTTAGAGAGGTCAGAGCTTGAGTAAGTTGGATATGCCATACAAAAGAAAATTCTTTAACATAATGGATTTCATTTTTACATCAGCTGCTTTTGCTTTATTTCAGTCCTTCCTATCTTCTGTCTACAACATTGCAATGAACCTTGTATTTGATTTTTAACACCTATGCCCCTCCTTGTGACAATCCTCATTTTCTCTCCTTCTTTCACCCTGAATAAAATGGGTCATCACTCTCTTATTACCTCAAGTGAGTTCGAGGAAATGCTTGTTCCTGTTTTGAACAAGTCAGCATCCTTCATCTCCTTCTGCAGCCGTCACCGCCACCACCTCCATTATGAGAGGAGATCCAGCTAAGGAGAGATGATCTGATCTTCCCCAGGAGGCTGAGACCGTTATTGAGGGGGGCAAGTGTATCCCTACAGCTGCCACAGAGTGCAGCTATTCTCTTGCCTATTGCTAGTAAAGTAATTAAACTGCCTATTACATTAATACTAATTAATATTTAGAATGTATTTCTGGTTAAAATTTGTACTAATGTTACTTAGCTACTAATTCCTTGAATTGATTAAGATAAGTAGACTGCATTTTTCAGTTCCTGGACATGGTACAATGTCTCCAGTCCTTGTAAGAGTGTAGCTGCTGGTGGAGTGTGATTTAGTGTAGTGCCCTTTTAATAGAGCCGCCCCTTCACTGCTCCATTATTACCTTGTGCATAACAAACCTTGCTGAGTTATGGAACTAGCAGGCACTGTACCAGCAGAAATAAGAAGCTCTGTAGAGAAGTCTTTTCTGGCCAACTCATTAGAGAAACTCTAAACTTTCAAGGTAGCTACAGAAAATAGCAAAATCCACAACCAGAAAGGATAAGTTTCTTAAAATGGGTTTTCAAGGAATTTAGGACTGTCAAGCTGCCACCTTATGGACTGAAGCAATATAATAATCATGATCCAAACTCATTCTGAGTTAGTATAACCAAAGAACTTAGCACAACAAGTGATTAAGTCATTTAAGTTTATATTCTGTTGGCTTAGTGATTAGCGAAGGGTCTTTAATTATTTTTTTCAAATTGTGAATTATTGCAGCTTTCAAGCTCTCAGAAGGAAGCCTTGGCTAGCTCTCTGAAATTAGCAGAGCTAAATCTGACAAATTAAAGAACTAAGAGCTGGTAATGCAAGAGTTACACATTAATTTACCTGGAATTCCAGAAAGAGGTTTGATCAGCCAATTTACAATTTATTTTGTATATGCAATAAGTCCAGGAATACAAAAGGCCAGGAAAGCATAATCCCAAGTGCAGGAAGACTCCCAAGGCTTATGAGATAGTGTAGTCCTGTCTCAGTCATCAATGAGACCCTAAAGTACCAGCTGATGTCCTTGGAAAACAGTTTTTTACCTCTGCCAGCACTTTTGGAATAGTGTCACAAAAGAACAGTAACAAAACAAATAAAGTAATGTGATACAGTTGTGAAAGGACTCTGATTTCCTGAAACAACAGGCTGAAGGATGATCCAAGCAGCTGCTGCTAGTCCCATAAACAAACAAACCTTATGTTGACAGTGCTTTAAGTCATGTATTTAAATGTGAAGATGTTGTTACTCTTTAGGCTTAATGGATTTGGATACCATCTATAGTATTAAACTAGCCCAGGTTGAAAATTGTAGGAATAAATGTAGCTGGTGGTGGTGGCTAGAGATGTGACTGGCCACTCAAATGTATGAATGAGGTAAAGAAATACATTGCCAGTGAATGATTCTGGACAAGACACTGGTCACATACATTGGATACAATAAATCCTGGAAAAGACTACCTGAAATACTGAGAAATCTTCATTTCAATTCCTTCTCATCCTGAATGACTGGCCACAATGGATCTTAAAGTACCACACAGATTTTCATGGTCCATCATGCCATCTACTCCAAATTCTCATATGCCCTTCGATAAGCAAGACCACTATAGGTTTGTAGCACCCTGTCCACATTAGCACCCGAGCAGTTTGCAACTTGGATGTTTCCTACAGCAAATCCATGTTTGTCATGACCACATTGCAAGATAGAGATTGAAGTCGCTACATCAGCTGTGTGCAGCACTAAAGAGTACTGCTGAAGGTCTGAAAAGGAGTATGTAGCAAGTCCACACGTACAGTTTGGGAAAATCTCTCTTTAACAAGTAACTGGGACCTTTTTGTTACAGTATTCTGTGGTTTGATATCAGACTCTTGACATTCTCCCAGCTCTGTATTTCTACAGTCTTGTACTAAAATATGCTGATGCTTGGACATTATAATAACTTGCATTTGCATGATTTTTGATTACTTATTTTATTCCAACTAATTAAAAAAATTAGCTTTGTCTTATGCTAAGACAGCTAAATATTGGGAAGGTTACATTTCGTTTTCCCGTAAAATTCATTGACATATATAGACTTGTAAATTTTGCTTTTATGACACATTTTGTTGCTACTTTCCATATCATACTCTTTTATGATTTGTTTAGAAAAATGTATCAGTCGAGAACATTTCCTTGATAACAATATGTAAGAGAGATCTTCATTTGCAAATTGAATGCAACCTGCAAATAGTAGGCTGTAAATCAGTTACTTCTGGTCTTGAGGCATATCTTGCTCTTTTTCAGTTTTTTTAAGATAACGTCAGCTTCTTATGTCAAGAAAATGTGATAGGGAACGGAAAGATTTTTTAGGAAAGTCTTTAGTTTTTCAAAGACAACAGGAAAAAGTTTTTACCAAACTCAGAGAGACGAGAGCCAGAGCCATCTTTTTCAAAGGCTTTACAAATCTGGAGCAACTAGTCAAGTTTAAAACTCTGAGATCTTGATGACTAATGAAAAATTATTCTGAAGTTGCTATACTTTCTGAAGAATCTAGAAGTGTTTGGACTTACTTAAACCAGAATTTTAAGCTGTAATAATTTCCAGCAGAACTGTAAAAGGCTGGAACAAGGACAATGCTAAGCTTAAAGCATCCTAAGAATTTTCTGTTGCAAGGATAAAAGCAGTATAACCATTAACTTGAGGAAAAATTACAAGTCTGGTGATATATAGTGACAGACTGCATATTCATGAGCTTCCCATGGAGGTACTGAACTACTGAAAGGACAAAAAGGACAAAAAGAGACTTTTTAAAATCAAGCCAAGCTATAAGATCAATATGAGCTTTCAACTTTCAAAATACTGTGAGAAGAAAAGGTACAGAAACTCCAGAGCTAAAAAAGTGATTCTTCATCACACCTTCTCCTCTTTATTCAACCTGTTTCTACAAGGAAGGCAGGAAAAGAGAGGACGGCTATGAAACACCGAGATGAGACAAATACCTAAGCTGGCACTATTTCTTCAGCTCAGAGGTATTAGTCAGGCTGCAGCTTCCCAGATGAGTTTGCCAAAACACAGTACAGCAATTAGGTTAAAGAATTCCTTTAAAAATTGTAGTATGATGTAAAAGATACCACTTTAATTTAAGCATGAATAGCAATGCCCATTAACAAAATTATATTTTGAAAGCTGACATGAACCAATCTCAGCAGAAATTCTTAGCAGCTATTAATTTGCTGAACAAACTCTTTGACCATCTCCTTTGGAAGGACTGCCTTACACAGTTCCATAGATACTTTGGAGAACATTAGTTATAACTAGCAAAGTGAGAGACGTGTGCCTGAATAGGCACTCAGAGAGGTCATTAAGATTTAGTTTGCTCTTTCTTGCTTCTCTGGATGCTGCTTCTGCATGTGCTTTGAATAGAATTACTCTGCACCGCATTAACACATCCTCACCTGCCTGGCAGCCTTAATACTCTTCCTATTGAAATCAGCAGAGAACAACTCCAGACACATTCAGAATGTGTAGTAAGGACTGGTTTAGTCTTCATAAATTTTAGCTTCTCTGATTGTACTGTAGATGTTCTTTCAAGATGACAGCCAAATTAGTATTGGCTTGTAGATTAATTAAGCAATACAGTCCTTCAGAGCATTATTATGCACTTTTCTTCTAGGCAGTTCAGTTCATGAATACTCAAAAAGTTTGATTTTTAAGTGCACCATGCAAAATCATTGCCTGATTGCTCTGCGTGAAGACGAAGATACTCTCTCAGGTGTCCGTTACCAGGTTCAGTGAGTAACAAAAGCATATTTCTGAAAGGATTTGGTTTACCTGCAGAACAAATCTATTTCTTCTGTAGTAAGAATAAACATAGATAAAAATTATGTTGGAGCACACAGATTTCTTTAGACTTTCTGGAACCAAATGATAAGACAATCCCCAAGGAACTGTTGTGCATATTGCACATTGCAATGAAACATGCAGATATGCAGGGCGATAGGAAGAAACGGAATGGGGTTTAATATAAGTTAAAGTCTTGGTGGTTTTGTTTCGCTTCCTAGACTGCAAATTGAAATTTTTGTGAGTGAATTGGGATCTATGGATACAAAGTGAGCATTTGCATAAAAGATGATTGCACAAGGTACAAAGCTAGGCAGACTGAACTGTCCCATGTATGTGCTGTCTAACATTCACTAAGGAACATTGCAGATTTTCATGTGATAGAGTGAGCACGTCCAAATGTTTTCTATGAGAATTCTCAAGGAAATTAATTTCCTCAAACAAAATTAATAAATGTGTACAACCATTTAAAAAAATGCATGCAGCATTTTCCCTTCACTTCTCTTGCATAGATTTTCTACCTTTCTGGTTTTGTAAAAAGCCATACAAGGACTTGGATCACTTTGTATGTGCATTGCAGATGCCACAGGAGCAGCCTCCTTGTGTGCCTGCATTTTGCAGAAGAACATGTAGAATAGACCAAGAGTTTTGAATTGTTATCTCTTATTTATCATTTGTGCCCTGATTCAGGAAGGCAGTGGGACAGGTGTCTAAATGCTCCTGTAGAATGGAGGTGCTCTCCCAAGTTAGGAACTCTGATAACCAACCCCTACAAAAATGCTGTTTATTTTCTAAACCGACACCATGCAGTAGATAAGGAGCACGGTAGAGAAGAAATGCACTTACAGAGATGTGAACTACTTGCCAGAATGACACATGCCTAGCATTTTGGGGACTGAACCAAATTTAGAAATATAATGTCCCAATTCCTTTCTTGTGCCTAATACGTTAACTCAAATGCCACTTATATAAGCAAGTGAAATCTGTCCTGCTTGTAATGTAGAGTTTGCAGAATTCAAGCTTTCATTTACAAATAAAAAAATAATAGATTTTGTAGGTATGAGAATATATTCTATTCAGGCATGGGAGTTACCTAAAAAACTGAGTCTGGGGACAGTATATAACAGCGGATTTTGGAGAAGAGAGTTTGTCTTTAAAGACTCCAAATCTGAAGCCCAATTATGACATTAAGGGGCAATATGCAAGTATTTCACTGTTGATCATTTTAATAAGGGATAACAAGCTGTTTCTGGTGAAGTCCATTTTAGGGAGGGAATGAAGAGTGCTGTGGCAAAGGAAATGCGGGAGTGACAGCAAAGTCTATTACAGCAACTACAGCAGGTGAAACCAGCTGCTGAAGAGTATTTCAAACAGTGACCAGATATGCCACCAAGATGCTGTCCCCAATGCATGTAGGGAACACAGATGGGTGCATTGATCTCCCAAACATGACTGACCCCATTAGGCACCCCTACTTTGCTCAGGGTTACCCCAAAGGCAAATGATTACTTAGTATCTCTTCTCCAGTTGGGGTTGGGGATCTTCTAAGCTGTAGCCATCCTCCAATGCTACTCAGGGTCAGAGTCAGAGTCAGATTTATCTGGGCTTTGTGGAGCATCTGCTGTCCTGGCATACCAAAGAGGGAATGTCTGTGTATGATCCGTCATCCTGGAGCGAGATGTGGTTCCCTGTGGATGATGTGGCAGGCTCAGGGTCCAGGGAAGACAAGGCTCAGAAGTCTATTTCCACTGGGACATTTTGGGCCCCTTTTGCCTTGGGATATTAAAAATAAATAAAGGTACAGCATGCTATCCTGTGTGCCTCCAGACACTCTTTTGGAGTGATATGTCTCCTCTGATACACCTCCCTACAGAAACCCTCTGAAGAGGGGACTTTGTGGAAAGCCAGAGCCCAACTAGACAGAGGCTTTCCTGGTGAGGCATGGCAGCAGGCAAGAAGATGACAGCCCCATGCCAGGTCATCCTCCAGGCACACTTGTCCTGAGCAGAGCTCACTGGGCTGTGCCTGAGGTATGTGGGGCTGCCCTCATGGCAGCCCTCCAGCAAGACAGGGAGCAGAGCTGGAAAAGGGAAGAGCGGCAGAAACTTCTTAGGGAGCTCTTTGGACGTCCTCTCCTGCTTGATCATTTCCACCTCCCAGAGAAAGGGTGTCCCCAGAGCACCAGGCAGTTGAACCCCCCCAGCCATCAGGCAGGCCAGCACCATGGCCCTCACATACCGTGTCCCAACAAGGGAGAGGGACCCACCAAACAGGGTAGGTCCCCCCCTCTTTTTTTTTTTTTTTTTTTTTTTTTTTTTCCTGATTAAGCGAGTCTGGAGCACTTTATTCTTGCTTTGCTGCCCTTCTCCCTTATCCCTTTCCCTCAGCTGAAGCACCCGTGCAGAGAGCATGAAAAATTGTTGGTTGCTGTGGCAGAGCCTTTGAGGTAGGACAAGCTGCAGAGGTGGCTGCAATAGTGATCAGGAGGTGCACTGTGGGGATTGCAGTGGTGCAGAGCTCAAAGGATCCTGGGGGGCCATCAAGGCACAAAGTAATTCAGTAAGCTGGTGATGACAGTAGGCCAAGAAAAATATGTCTTACACAAAGGGTACAGGAAATATTTTGTGAGTTTGCTTTTGCTGTGCAGTTCAGAGAGTCATCACAGAGTGCAGGAAGAGAGCAAATAGTGAGGGGAGAAATAGCTGGAAGCAGGTGGTGAGTTAAAAGTGAAAAGTCTGGTGGGAAAGGAGGGACCATGATGGTCTGCAAGAAACTGCATGTCAAAAGTACAGCAGAAATAGGACAGGGCAGGGTGAGGAGAGGTTGAGGTTGCACACGTCAGGAATACAGACCAAGGGAGACAAAATAGATCTGTTTCCTGGCTGTTCTTAGGGCGAGGCATAAAGGACGTTGTGGCTTCTGTTGCAGTGTTTGCTAGGGCTGTGATGGCAATAGGTGGCTTCATTAACTTCTTGGTGGTGTCTGTTGCTGAACCAAGGAAGGAAAGCAAAGCCAGAGAAGGTGTGCAGGGTCTGGAAGGCATTAGAGATGCTTCTGCTATGACGTGCTTCCACACCTTAGGCATTAGCAGTGACCACAGGATGTCTGTCTTCCAGTGTCTGTGTCTGGCTGCCCAAATTTCCTTTCCACTGAGACCCTGCAGGATGTAGGGTCCAATTTCAATGTGTGAGTGGCCTGGGCTCAGAAGTTGGTAGGACTCTTGCCAAGGTCGCCGCCAAGTAGACACACAGTCTGGATGTAGCCACCTTCATTTGGGGGCAGCAATTTTCAGTACATAGACATAGGCTAAGCTTCACCTCTTGGCCATATGGTCAGAAATCACTGTCAGGCTCCTTCTGGTTACTAGTATGGTTACAGAGATGGTCCCCTTGCAGGCAGCTGAGTTTACCTGGGAAAGAATCACCCTCCAGTCCACTCCCTGACTGATTTTAGCTCCTCTCAGTAGATCCCTGCATTGGTCCACCTGTACGTGGGCCACCAAGCTCATTCTGCTGGCTCACTTCAGTCATCACCTATGAAAAAGTGTTGCCTTGAACTTCTCATCAAATTTGTCCCTTCTTCAGGAAATCCAAAGGGGTTAAAATCTAGAATATAATAAAAAATAAATTAAATATAGAATATAGAATATAAAAAATAAATTAGTTTTTTGTTAGTTTAGTGACTGTGAGCTCTGCTCTGTATCCCATTTATGTCATTGTAGAGCTTGGAGAGAAAGTGACAGCAATGTACGTATGTATGTACAGTGTTGCACTACTGTGGCAGCAATCACAGCAGAAAGCATTGTCTTACTCCAGATCACCCTTTCAGAACCCAGGAAAGGCAAGGAAGGGGAGGGAAGGAAAAAAGGAGATACGTTGTGAATAGCAGGTGAAGGTCAAGTGCACATGCACACAGCACGCACCCACACACTTTCTTTCAAGTTCTTGTCTCTTCTGCTTGACACATTGATCATGGAAATGTGTGCAGGACTCAGCTCACAGGGAGCAAAACATGACATTTCATCTCCTTCCTTTGCTGTTCAAGTAGGAGTATGCTTTAATGCTTCTCAGCATTAAAATAAGCTGAAATACTTCAAGTCAGTGCTATTTAAATTAAAATTAATGTTATCCTCCTGCACTGTGGAATAAAACAAGTATTTGTCAGTGCTCTAGATAGAGAAGAGCTAAGATCAAATATGCCCTTTGTGTGTAGAAACCCCTTTCAACATCAATAAATATAGCAAAGTCAATGCTCGCCACGTCCTAAATTCTTATGCGGATTTCTTCTTTCAGTTTCAGCAGATCCACTGACACCCAAATGCTTTGTTAGAAAGATTGATAACTGCCACAGTAATGAGAAGCAGATGCATCCATTTTCTAAATAACTTTGCAGACAAGCACTAAATAATATTTTAATTCCCCTATCAGTATTCCTGGTCACCTTCCAGTTCTGCATGAACATCCTCAAATCACGTTCCTGGGGTTTGAGATGCACCTGCAGTTTCTAGACTGCTAACACTTACATGCATGACTTAGAAGATTTTAAGTAAAATTTCATATTAATAATATCAGAAACAGAATGGTTTGTTACTGAAAGGCAGATTGTTTCACACATAAAAATTCCTACATTTTTCTTCCACTAAAGTTACAGTCTTCCTCATTTCTCCTCCACCACCAGAAGAGAGCCAACCTTTCATTTTCTGTTAGTAGATATTGAAAATTTGAGGTCTCCGTCCTTGTATTTCCTTGGCCTACAGCTCCTGGCTAATTCACCCATTCCCTGCTTCTGCCTGTTTCTCTGCTGTCAGGTGATAATAATTTTCCTGAACTGTTTGCTGGGACTCAGAAAATAATGATAAACAGAAGCTTAAATCCATCACTTGTGTATTTGGAGATAGTATGCGCAAGGGCTGGCTCTCACCCTTGTCCCAAAGCAAAACGGCTTATGCTGTGACCTGCACCACTGCCAGAAGAAGAAATCTCCCAGCTTCAAATTTTAGGCCCAAGATGTGTTTAAAACAGAGAGCACAGAGAATCTGCTAGAGGCCTCAGTAAACAGCATCTCACAAAACATCAGGACTCCTGTGCACCTGGAGACAGAGATTTTTGCACCCTCAGGAGCCCCTCCAAAGGTGGGAAGTCTCTGTGTGGTGCTGAGGGGGAAAAGCTGGGTGATGCTTCTCCCCAGACAGTATACAGCACCAGTTTTTGTCTCAGAAAAACTTCTTATGGGGTGGAAAGGCAATGGAGAAGAGTAAAAGGAGCAATAAACCCACACGTTGTTTCAAATGCTCCTAACATCCCTCTTGCAAAAAAAATTTGGACTTGGATGTAAAGACACTCCTTCGTGTCACCTGGGGCTCTGCCTGTGCCCATCCAAGGGTTCAGGCAATGTGTTAGTGGTTTGCCATCCAGGCTGGCATGGAAGAGATCTTCTCAGCTGATTTGGTTGGAGCCCAGGGTTTGGCTCTCGCTCATGCCTCTCATGCTCTTACTCACTTCCTTTGGTGAAATCAAGGCTTGCCAAGCAGAGTTATCACCTGTAGCTCCAGAACCAACCTAGTCCAGTGGATGGGACTGTGTTCACCCCTTCCCCCTCACGCATCTCCTCATCTGCTGTTGGGGGATCTTGCACTGAAGTTTCTCTGTATGATTGTGTTGGGTTTGCATGGCAAGGTTTTGGTAGTGGGGGGGCTACAGGGGTGGCTTCTGTGAGAAGCTGCTAGAATCTTCCCCTGTGTCTGATAGAGCCAATGCCAGCCGGCTCCAAGACGGACCTGCTGTTGGCCAATTAGCACCTCTGTGATAACATATTTAAGAAGGAAGAAAAAAAGCCAGTTAGAGGGAGCTTTTGCAGCTGGAGAGAGGAGTGAGAAGATGTAAGAAACTCTGCAGACACCAAGGTCAGTGCAGAAG
>VXBL01009615.1:268438-357616 GCA_013400195.1 Aramus guarauna
TGGAGCAGGGGAATGATGAGAGGAGTCCTCCTCCTGAGGATGAAGCAGCAGAAACAACATGTGATGAACTGACCGTAACCCCCATTCCCCGTCCCCCTGTGCTGCTGAGTGGGGAGGAGGTTTGAAGCCAGGAGTGAAGTTGAGCCCAGGAAGATGGGAGGGGTGGGGGGAGGTGTTTTAAGATTTGATTTTATTTCTCATTCCTCTACTCTGTTCTGTTTGGGAATAAATTAGATGAATTTCCTCTCTAAGTTCAGTCTGTTTTGCTCGTGACGACAAGAAGTGAGTGATCTCTCCCTGTCCTTATCTCAACCCACAAAGCTTTTTGTTATACATATATATATGTGCACATATATATATTCCTCCCCTGTCTAGTGAACGAGGGGAGTGATAGAGCAGCTCTGGTGGGCACCTGGCCCCCAGCCAGGGTCAACCCACCACAACGATCAAAGATGATAGAAGCAAGTTTCCCAAGCTTTAAAAGAAACTCTAGAAATGCCAGACCATTCCTGTCCTCATTCATCCAGGTTTTTGTTTAAAATATTCAGTTCATATTGGTACCTGTCAGACCTGAAGCATCTGCTTGTTTGTCCAGATACCAAAAGAGAAAAGCAGAACACCGTGGGCACTTGTACTATACTGTTGCCTTGCAGTATTTCTAGTTTTCTTTCACATATATAGGAAACCTGTTTGAATTTTATGTACCCTTTCCACTTCATGACACCACAAACTGGCAAAGGTCTCTCATACCCTTCAGCAAACCGGCACCATCTTTTCCAACCCTGCAGCAGATTACAATTAATTTACATATTTGAAAACAGGGTATTTGTAGCTTCTAAGAAATAAACAATGCCCTAAATCTACTTTGCTTCCATGTGACCTTCAAACTAAAGGACAAGACATATCCTCAACACTTTCTTTGCAGATGGTAAATCTGATACCACACTTCTGGCATGAAGGACAGTTTTTGTGTCTAAAGTAGCTGAATGCTCTAAATTTTGCCTGTATAGAATAGCTCAAGAAAAAAATATGTTGTTTTTCCAAGGCTGATGGTGCTGATGTGGGAGTTCAGAAAGGTGGCCGAGAAAATTATGAGACCCGGTCATTGGAAGAAACAATTATATCTTACTTCTGAGAGACTTTCCTGCTTGAATTTGACCCGGCATTTCAGAGGAAGGGATGTGCCCTAATACCCGCCTGTCCTGAGCTGGCAGCAGCAGAAACAAAACCAGCACATCGCAGCTGAATTTCTCAAGCTGTGCATGTGTTACAGAGTGGTTTAAAATGTCAGGTTCACAAGACAGCAGTTTTCTATCAGTGCAAGTGTGCACAACAGACCACAAATTACAACAGACTTATACAATCAGGGCAAAACAGGAAGACTGTTTTCCATGATATGCCATAATGCGAGCCTAAGCAAGAAGTTACATTATCATGCCAGGTAGTACTGCCTTGACTTTGCTGTAGGTGCAATTATGCACATGGGCTTCTGTTGCCAACACAAGGAAACAGAGCAAGCAGGATAATCATTTATAACACTACTCACTTCTGATACAGTCGTCGCTTCTCTGTGTGTTATTTTCAGTAGGAAACTAAAACCAAGCATAATTTAATAACTTGAAATTTTTTTGGGGGAAAGAAACTTCCTACTGATAATATCATCTATATACATATATAAAAATCACCATACAAATGAATGATTCAGGAGAAGTTTGGAAATAAGCTGGTAGGCTATCTACCTGGCATAAAAACTCAGAGAGACTTTTCTCCAGACCACCTGCTCCCCATGCTGTCTGCCAGCAGAGCAGTTACCTGCTAACTTATTGCAGGAGGAAGCATGCAAAAGTTAAATATATCTCGGTCATAAGTGTTTATATTTGAAACATCTGCACAACTGGATACAAAACAAATACACTGCAGCAAAACACACACAAAACACAGAGAAGCTCGTGACATGGCACCACGAGCTGCAGTCTGGGGTGTTCTGAATAAAAGAAAACACTTTCTTTCTGTGAATGGGGTCGGACAGGTTGCCCAGAGAGGTTGTGGACTCCCTGTCCTTGAAGAGGTTCAAAACCTGACTGGAGGCAGTCCTGGGCAACCTGCTTTTAGGTGATCCTGCTTGACCAGGTAGGTTGGACCAGATGATCTCAAAAGATCTCTTTCGACTTAAATGCTTCTGATTAATTTGTGTAAGTACTAGCACATGCAGCTCATTTAGAAGGATAGTAGGTTCACATGTCATAACGAGTCTACCTACATATAACTTCCTCTCTCCTGTGTGAAACCATACCAGAAGTTCATGCAGATTGACAGTCTATGAGTCCCTGGTAACCATCTGCACAGATTATAAGGCGTATTGTGAAGATAGGCTAAACTAGCTTAGCCTTCTGCCTTGGTTTGTCCCTATATCTTACTAATTTTTTCCCCTGCTGCTTGTGCTAACTGTAAAAATCCTGAGTATTAAAGGCAACACCACATCATTTTTTCCTTACTGCAAATACTTCACATGAGGAGTGTGTGCAGCTGCAGTACTCTGGGATAGGAAGAAGCATGCTTATGGATGCTCTGGGTCAGAAAGAAAGCAGAGATAATCCTCAGTTTGCTAAATTCTTTCATTTGCTGCTGCTATGGTGGGCAGGCCAGTTGCAATTTTTCTTTACTTACAATGAATGTGTCACAAGTTTTCTCACCTGCTCTCCCCAGGTGAGGCACAGAAGCAGTACACAGATGAAGGCTGGAAGAAGCATTAATTACCATATCTAATGTCAGGTTTTTTTCCAAAAATCTGGGACCCCCAGCTCTAGTACTGACAAGAGATTTTCTGGTAGTAGTTTAGTGATAGAGAGATTGACTCTTCTCTTATCCTTCAGATTTGCTGGCCTTTGCTCCTGTTTTCAGGTTCTGTTCGCAAGGCTGGGTAGCGTTTGGTTAGAAGCACATATTGTAATGATCTTTTCCCCAATAACTATTTATCATTTCCATTGTAGGTGATTCAGACCTCGAAGAATTTTAAGCAAAGCTTGCAAGCGCCTTAAACAGGAACTATATAAAATAACTTGTTGTTGCTCTGCTAATACATGTTTTTCTGAACATTCATCAGTCCTCACAATTCTGCTCTTCCTTTTCATAATATCAAAATTCTTAATGATTTTTTTTTTAATTCCTCTTCATGGCACTCGTAATGATAAATGGCCTAATATTCACAAAACACCTTGTCCTCTGCCCAAGCAGCTTATGAAGCAGAGATTTCTATCATGCTAAAAAAAAAAAAAGACTGCTGCCATGACTGAAGTACTGTATCTTTCATATAAGTTCAGAATGAGAACAAAAAGTCATTCTAGTTAAAGTAGATATTTTTGTGGCAACTTGCTCTATTTTACCTTTTTTTTTTTTTAATGTGCGATTATTCTGCTGAAAGATGGAAGATATCTTCCCATTTTCATTCCAGCTTAATCTCTCCTACACTTGATGTCCAAAGAGCCTCATGCTGCTTCCTCAAAGCAGCCACTTCTCCGAGCCAGATGGCCAGTTTCCTGTTCTGTGGCTTGTCCTGCACCCCACCTGAGCAGGTCCTCTCTGTCTGCTCCTCTCAGAGCCCCATTCTGCAAAAAGCTCATGTCAGGATGGCTCTATTGGTCAGAGCCAAGGGGCCATCGGGTCTGTACCCTATCACTGCTAGTTGCCAAAACCCAAAGAAGAGCAAAAGCGTGTAATTGTACTTTCCATTTTCACACCCTCCAGCAGTTTGAAAAACAAAGACTTGCTGACCCAGAGGGGATGAACATATTTAATGACTGTCAGTGGTTGTTCTTCCATGAGTTTTGTCCAGTTGCCATTCGAACTCCATAAACTCCTAGGGTGGCCAGGCATCTGCCGTTTGATTATGCAGGAAGAACCAAAACCCAGGACTATTTTATATTGTACTGACTAGTTTCTCTCAGTGCCTTTCATTTTTGTACTACAATAGACACTGAAGGAATGTTTCTCCAATGCTACTCATGATTTCAGAAGCTTCTGTAATCTCATGCCCCTGATTGTTCTTTTCCAGTCAATTTGGTCATTCCTTGTACAGAATAGAGTCCGTTTTTTGATCATTCTTGTGGCCTGTCTCTGTAACTTTTCCATTTGTATCACCTGTTTTGAAATGGAAGAACAGAAACGTAATATAGCATTTCAGTTAAAAGCACACCATCAATTTACAGTGGAGTAGCTGTTTTGTTCTGTTCCTCTTCTAATCACCCCTAACATTCAAGTGTTTTTTGACCAATCCTAATACCTAATAGTTAAGCTAATAGTTTTCTAGGGTCATTGTAAGGCCAAAACCTTGTTCCAGTTCGTGGCACACCACCATGTATGTGAATTCATGACTAGTTTTAGCCTGTGCATCTATATTGAATTTTATCTGCCTTTTTATCACTCAGTCATTCAATCTCACAATGGTCTTCTGGAATTCCTCACATCTAGCCCATCTCTGTGTAATGGCTGTTCTGTATAATGTCTTTAGAGGCCTTTGCCACCTCTCTGCTTCCACTTTTTTCCAGATCACTGTGAATATCTGAGACAATAAAGGTACCAATGGGCCTGCAAGAATAACTTACTGTGAAAACTGACCACTTCAATTCTCTGTTTCTTATTTTTAACCAACCACTTATCCATGTGACAACCTCCTCTTTTATTCCTCCAAGTCTTAGTTTTAAAACCTTTTGCAAGCACAACTTGTCACTCAGTTCCTGCCAGACTCCAGAAGACAATAGGGTAATTCAACAGAAACAGCAAAGGATATTTTTTCCCCTGCATTTGATTTTAGCCCAATCAATTGCATGTTGACTGCGTGTGTTCCCACAAATGCTAATGACAACGTGTGCTGGGCACATGCAGCTGGGCCAGGAATAGGACCTTCCCTATGCTGCTTTGAAATCTTAGAATCATAGAATGGTTTGTGTTGGAAAGGACCTTAAAGATCATCTACTTCCAATGCCCAAATGACTCAAAACTCATACGCATTTAAACTGGAAATTATGAAATTGGACAAAACTATGTCTAAACTTTGCAACCAGTGAAGGAACAATGTGTTCAGAGCAGCAAATTCATGACATTCAAAAGCAACCAGTGTAGGATATGAAAACTGGGACTAGACAAGCAATGCAAGGATATCACCAAGTACTTCCATCTCCAACCACAACCTCTGTGTCTAGCCACTGCCAGCAGCACCTGGAAGGCAGCCTGTTGCAGGGCAAGTGACAAGGTCAGGGAGGTGCTTGGAATCTCTCCCTGTTTATGTAGGAACTTAGCCCCTTCCAGGTCAGCCCAGGGACCCAAGATCCCAGAGTGCATCAGATCAGAAGCTGAGCACTGGGGTATGGAAAGACCTCAGGTCCTCAAGACCTCAGTAGGAGGGATGGGGCCTGCAGCCTGTGGCAAGAAAGGCATTGCAGGCCACAGTCACCGCAGCACGAGAGGGAGGCAGAGCAGTTTGGTGGATGGGGGACCTGCCTATCAAGAGTGGACACTGCATTTGTCAAGTCCTCTGTGGTGGGTGGACCAGATCCCTCCTGCCACATGACAGGTGAATTGAAGTAAAAGGCAGAGAATGCAGAGCAGTCATCTTTTCTGAGCTTTGTTACTCCCATTTTTCCTCCACGGAGCTGCAGACCATATGTCAGTAGCTGGGGTAAATGCCCAGCATGCAAAAACTCTTCAAACTTCTATGAGCACCTGGATGCAGCAGACTATCTCTTCAATGCTACAATGCCTTGTAGCAAGTTAAGCCTCTGAGGATACCTCCAGTGAGCAGCACCTTTTAGCCTTCTCGCTAGAGCTCCCAGGGATAAGATGCTCCCCACAAGCTCTTTCCTGTTCCCATTCTTTCCTTCCCCCAAACCCCTCCATCTACAGCCCTCGTTTCCGCCTAGCTAGTCCCATCCTTAACATCTGTTCTAGTCTAATCCCATGAATTAATGTGCTCTCCCTCTATCCCCTCTTCTCTCTTCACTAGCTAGAGTCTCCCCAAAAGCCTGTGGGAAGCTGCTCAGAACTGGAGAAAAATCCTGGAGTTTGCAATGAAGATACAGAAATCACAGAGGAAAAAAAAAAATCATTGAATCTGGAGAACGCAATCCTTGTCCTGCAACTGCTTATGCATAGCAGTACCCAAATGACCAAAATGAAGAGGAGTATCAGCTCAGACATGAGTCATGCAGTTTATCAACAGCCAGATGTTCAGTCATTCCTGAACAGGTGCTACACAGGGCAGTGCTGGAGTGGGTGTGAAGGGAACTGCAAAGAACAGGCATTTATTTGAAATACTATTATGTCAACTCCCTTATCTGCTATCCAATTATTATGACATTCACCATTTCAGTAAAGCAGATGTCATTTTTGCATTTAGGTTTTTGTTCATGCCAGTTTTTCACAGAATCATAAAATCATAGAATGGGTTGGGTTGGAAGGGACCTTAAAGATCATCTAGTTCCACCCCCCCTGCCATGGGCATGGACACCCTTCACTAGACCAGGTTGCCCAAAGCCCCATCCAACCTGGCCTTGAACACTTCCAGGGATAGGGCATCCACAGCTTCTCTGGGCAACCTGTTCCAGTGTCTCACCACCAGCACAGTAAAGAATTTCATCCTGCTATCCAAATCTAATTCTACTCTCTTTCAGCTTAAAGCCATTACCTCTTGTCCTATCATTACATGCCCTTGTAAGGGCATTTTCCTTCTGCCTACACTCACTAGACAAGGATTTTCGATGTACTGATGACATTTATGGATATAAGTGACATATTCTATCTGAAGCTATTCTTAAGTAAAGGTCTAATTTTTTATTATATGAAGAGGACACTTATGATGGGAAGTAATGGAGGTGTGAGATACAGACGCAGTAAGCTTCCCACTGAAGTGCTTCAATTATTTCAATCAGTAAAAAGAAGGTTCAGAAAGTAAGACCAACCTAAAACACAAAGAGGTTGGAGGGGGAAGGGGCAATGCTTTCAGTGGTTTCTGCTGAAAGAGTACTGAATTAAAGAAAAAAACACACAAAAGCCTCAAAATAGATTGACAGAAATATAGCATTGAAAAAACCCAACTATTTAATTTATGACAAAAAAAGCTTTGGCTAAAATTTGTCATTTGATTTTTTTTATTCTAGTCACCAATTAGAGCTACAGAAGCTTTGCTAACTTTATTGTAAAGCAGTTGCTAGGTTTTAGGGCTGCAATGTTCAAAAATGTGTGAACCTTTCCCACACGCCTTATCGTCATCGAAGGGCCTAGGAAATAGATGAAACTATGGTGACCACAGGCAGACACACAAATCTGATTTAGGCTTGTAAAAATAATCTTTACATCCTGCAAGACTCCCTCCTAGAAAGGCACAAGGCCTCAGGTGCATGCGTGTAAGATGGAAAGGGCAGGATTAGTCATGTTGGTTGTAACAGTCTTTCAATAACCACACTCCTTTATCCTGCTTCATGAAGTGATGACCACTCTGGTGCTAACTTGAACTGCACTGTTGGAGGTGGTGGTAGTAGGGTCAACAATGGCAAATAAACCACTCCCAAACCTATACTTGCTCCCATAAACGTAGATCCCCCTACACCTCTGCTCTGATATAAACTTAAACCAAGGTCCAGAACAAGGAGGGAACGTCAAAGGGAAAGCTTGAGCCATGATATATCACCTGAGTTCTCTTTCACATGTTCTGGACAGGTCAGGCATGGTCAGGACATAGCATACCACAGCTCTGTGAAGGTCTGAGCTTTGAGTTCCCTCTGCACTAGTGATCACCAGTATGAACACAGAACTGACCACACTGGAGTAAATATGTCCCATTCCCAGCACATTTTGTATCCTATGTGCAAGGCAGTTTTCAGAGCGCTGTGTACCTTCCTTGACACAAAGCAGAACTATGTCAGATATTCTTAAGAGTCCTCTGTGTAGATGGAAAGCACAGTACACACATGAGTGCTAAGCATAGAGCCAACAAGCACCTTTCACTTTTAGTGATGCCTAGTGCCCCAGAACTTTTACTACCCTCTCCGTTTACTTTTCCCTTTTACCTGTACAAGGCAACAATGTGCAGCTTCACAACAGATTTACTGGTGAATGCCATAGCTTCTGACGGGTCAGTAAGTGGTTATTGTAAGAAGGCATTTAAATCAAACCCTGATCCCAAATAAGGCACCAGGAAAAACAGTCAATTCTATGGCCCATTGTTAAAAACACTTTCAATGCTCTCCTCAGCCATAGCAGGAATTGCTGTCTGTCTGCTGACCTTGAACAGCCAGACATATTATTCCACTTTACTAGCCTAGCCAGTAATTCTTTCCTTTTGCACTTCAGCAGCATTTTGTTATATCAAGCATGCAGCAAAAGCATGAATGTTTATCTTGTTGAGATTCAGCCAAGCCATGAGGTATTGCAGGAGTACTTTTAGTCCCCCAGTGCTATGTACAGGTATCATCCATCACTGGAAGTTGAGTTTTACTGTCAGGAGTTTTGCTTTCACCAATCAGATTCCCTGTATTGGTTTTGGCATTGCTCTGCTTGTGTATTCTGGAAAAATCTTGCCTTCAAGGGTAAGCAGTTCTCTCACCAGCCAAGATTAAAGTAGGTGAAACATCCATAGTGATCCCCCAGTGTTCAGGTAATACAGTCCTAGCTGAATCAACCACTGTGTCTTCACCCAGGTGGCATTTACTTAGCTTCAGCTCCAGGCTCAGCCATTTGCCTCCAGATCTGAGAACCAAATAAATCTTAGTCCTACTGGGTTACTCTAGAGCCTGTATTTGTTTGACTTCAATCTGACTTCAATATGTCATTAGAAAGGATCATCAAGACTAAGTATATTAATGATAAAAGGGCAACTATTCAAGAGGGATCCAACCAACCTGAAAAAGAAAAGGCAAGCTCTCAAAAAAAAAAAAAGTGTACAAGTATTTTCCTTGCTGTTCAAATGATGTGTACAAGGTCTTCTTTGGCCTCATCTGTCAATGAAGGAATGTGGACCTCTCTGCCTGTCCATGCATTTCCCACTCTACTCTGGGGGGGAAAATATGATGCCAGGACAGATCAGGTTACTGTGATACCAACTGCAGACATAGTCTGACTGCTGAAGGAGGATACTCCCAAAAACCTGTTGGCTGGTTCATGGAAACAAGAGAAGGCTGGGACAGTGTGCAAGGGATGCTGCACCAGGAGGAAGAGTCCTAAAAGGATGAGACAGTGCTATTACAGAAGAGTGCAGTGAGTACAAAGTAATTCCCCTTTCCCACCTTGCTGGAAGAAACTGGTCAAGAGTGGGTTTGGGTGAACTCAGGATGTGCTCAGGGAGAGGGAGCTAGGAGGATCCAAAGGAAAATGCCCCAAACTCTCTGGACACAGTTCAACTGTGACTGTTGCAGCAACCTGTCAAAACTCAAATAGCAGCAGGAGCTGAAAAACACATCAATGTTACAAAAAAGCACAGAAAGGGGGCTGCTGGTGTGTAGGCTTCCTTCTAGGAGCCATTTAAACAAGTTGCTGTGATGCACTGGTTTTGCAAAGGAAAAAGGATGCTCCTAGCTCATTCAGGTGTATCAAGGGGTCAGGTTCTGGGTTATATAAAGAAAATTGAATGGTGAGTACAACGATAGCCATATTAATGGGCAGGCAAAAGCATTATAAGAGACTTTTCCCTCTTGGTGAGAATCTGGCAAGGTATGTTTTAAAGCAGTAAGATTCATTCTTTCTTGCAGCAATTGGGTCAGAAAGTCTGCATGACAAACAAGCAAATAGCTACATCTCTCTGAGCCCTCAGGTTAGGAGTTCTGTACATCATAAGCTATGATTTAATATAGTGGCTAGTAGCCTAGGTATAATGAGCTGGGCAAAGCATGGCCATGAAGAACAGGGTACATCTGGCAGAAGTCTATTGTAGACAGTGTGGCCAAAGATTACTGTGGAAAGAGATATGATCCAGTAACTGACTAGGAGACCTTGAATTTGGAGACGTGTCCCTTTGGAGAGGAGACCTATGGTTTCAGGCAGAACAGGGTTGTTTCCCTTTTTAATCTAATACATTTCCTAATTCAACCAAATGAATGTTTCATAACACTGCAATTCTAGGTTGTGTGAATGCATATACCAGCTATATTACTAAAAATTACATTACTGTGAATTAAAGCTGAGATCTGTCCTTTAATCCAGCAACTCTAGTGTATACTATCTTTCACTTGGGAATTAGCATCAATTCAAAGCTGTCTGTCTGTTGAAAAATATTCTCTCCATCAGCAACTTATATTCCTAAAAAGGGTCTTTTGTTTGTTCTTCCCACCACTGTTGTATTTTTCCATTAGTATTTATTGATAGTTGCCTACGGGTGAATCATTCAATTCATTCCCTTGATATGCCCTCAGGAAAGGAATTGAAGTGAACTCAAGCCTAAATAATCCTTGTTGCACCAGGTACTAATGTCTTTGCAGCACTGAGATTCTGTAATATATTGTCAAGCGTGCACATCCTACTGTACTAGGTCTCAGTTTGAGACCCCCCTACTTTGTAAAGGCAAAACTCATACGGACATAAAACTACAGATCATTATGTGCAAGTGCTGTAAAACACAAACTATTCATAATAAAAAAGTAGTGTTATGTCATGTTATAAAAGTAGGCATACCATGGACTATATGTACATATTTATTATGTGAGAGAAAGAACACGTAGGATGAGTGAAAGACCTGGCTGATCATCCCAATAGCCTGTAATTCAGGCAAAGTGCGTAGTGCCAGGAGAATACATCTTGGTGTATATTTGGACAGCCACAGTCTTAGAACCCCATTCATATAACAGTTTATAAGCTATGGTGGCTCTCAGAAGATGCACAAACTTGGTTTTTTGGAAGTTAAGAATGGCACCTAGAGGAGGACAGACTCAACTTGCACACATCTAGGCTGCCTTTCAGGCTGAATACACAAGATATTCCCTGTGGTTCATAACCCTCATGCTGATGTCCCTGTCCACACCAGTGTCTGGCAAATCATTTGTACCCGTTGGCAAGGCATGTAAGAACTGCTCCTCCAGTCACCAGTGCACAGAGCCAACAGCCAAGGGTTCCCACGGCTCACGGAGATCATTATGGTCCAGCACTTAAGTCTTCCAGATAAATGTGGCAGTCTGTGGAGGAAGAAAACCTTGGGGACATCAGAAACAACCTTGATTGTTTAACCGTGTGCATCTCTGTAAACACCCTTAAAGCAAGCTTTATAAACAACCATACAATCTCTAAATTAAGGCATGACTGGAAACAGAACACAAGCATTCCATTTTCGTCATTTGTTAGGTTCTTGGGACTACCATGGGTAAGCAGACATGTAGGCTGAAAAATGAAATGTGCAGAAAACCCTCAGTTCTTCATTAGCAGGAAAATGCTAAAGTAGTAGGAAAATGCTCTTCACCTACAAGGGTCTTTAAGGCTTATATGTATTGTTGCTTTGTGTACACCTTACTTACTACTCCTGACTATCCAGCTTGGAGCCAACAACTTTTCTTAATGCTTGTTTTATTGAAATGCTTGGAGTTAAATTAGCAGGACCTCCATGAAAAAAGATTAATGACAATTAACTCTCTCTCCTCCTCCCAAACCAAACTTCCTACTAAAATAGGGGATTTATTTATAATTGGACTTTGCCCTTATAACAAGGTTTTAGCCTGGGTTTGGGACAATGCAGTGAAACCAGCCCCTGATTAACACAGAAGGTGTTCTGCAGCAGCATGGCAGGATGGCTCCAGATGACCCGTATCACATTTTTTGGAGATGCTATTTTATACTACAAAGAGGAAGACTGAAAGCATTCAGTCAGACTTCACATCAGTCTGGTTAAAAAGCTTCAGGCTGAAAATGAGTCACAAGAAATTTAATCATGCCTTATAAAATATAAAAACTTTCCTCTTCAAATCAATTTTTTGTAATAGCTAACATCTAACTTTGCTCTCGTCTTCTACTTTAGCTGTGGCTGTAGTCAGTTCTTTCAGAAAAAAACAGTGGGAAATCAACAGAGTTTGGGGGAAAATAAACAGTATACAAACTCAATATACAAAAGACATTTACAAGAGTAACTTTTACATGAAATTGCAAAAAGGTAATCATATAAGCTTTAATCTGTAAGCAGTGTAGACAAGCAGTAAGTACTTTTGCCTCTGTTAATCCAAAAATAGACATTTGCAAACAGAAAGTTTTGGCTGCCCTGTTTTGATGTTCATCTACAGTTTCAGTATTTTAAATTCTAAACTGTAAAATATTTATATATTTAAAGAAAAGGACTTAAATTGATTTGACATATGAAATCATAGAATCATGTAGGTTGGAAAAGACCTTTAAGATCATCGAGTCCAACCGTTAACCTAGCACTGCCAAGTCCACCACTAAACCATGTCCCTAAGCACCACATCTTTGTGTGTTTTAAATACCTCCAGGGATGGTGATGCCATCACTTCCCTGGGCAGCCTGTTCCAGTGCTTGACAACCCTCTCCACAAAGAAATTCTTCCTAACATCCAATCTAAACCTCCCCTGGCACAACCTGAGGCCATTTCCTCTTGTCCTGTCACTTGTTACTTGGGAGAAGAGACCATCACCCACCTCGCTACCACCTCCTCTCAGGTAATTGTAGTGAGTGATAAGGTCTCCCCTCAGCCTCCTTTTCTCCAGGCTAAACAACCCCAATTCCCTCAGCCACTCCTCATGTAACAAATGATCATTGGTTTGTTACATTGATCAAATGTGACAAAGTCTGTATGATCACATAATCTGTTCTCATCACATAGCCATAATACCTAGCAGAGGATTTTTCACGCACAAGATAAAAGTAAAAGATGCTCTCAGAGGGAAATTAGAGAATGGCTAAAGTCTATTAAGTGTCATAACTAGTGCACTTAATTAAACAGGAACTCCATCATCATGTGTAATAAATAGTAGACACATAAAGGAATGCTTGCATCATGAAGAATTTTGATCAGACAAGAACCTTTGGGACACAGACGAAGGCAGAAAACTATCAAGCTATTGCATCTAACATGCTGATTATAATAAAATTCTACCTGAAGTCTTGGAAGAGAGAAAAAAAAAACCCTGAAAAAAATTGTGCACATTATTTTTATATCTATAAAGCACAGTGTCAAAGAAATCCTCTCACTCTTCGACTGTGAATGATGGGGTAAATCAAGCCAGAGAAGATAAGTCTGATCTTCTCATCTGTGCAGTTAAGCTTAGGGAAATGATGAAACTGTACCCTGTATTGAACCAGTCCGCCAACAAAAGGGGGAGCTTTGCCCTCCTCGACCCTAGTAGCCCAGGATCTCCCACTTACGGTAGCAGAGCAGTCTTAGATTAAGTTAGGCCAGTTGTAAAACTGCATCCTCAAAAGTGCCTTCTTAATGTTTCCTTTTGGCCAAATCCAGTAACTTGACAAACTGTGTATAAACCACCTAGGTAACACAGGAATTACTGCTGCTAACGCCACCAAAGTGTTTCTGCATGGGGCTGCTTTCCTGCAAAAATCTATGAGAAATGCAATTTGAAAATAGATGCCATTGGACAATTGTCACACAGTGCATAGAAGTTCACACAATCATCGGAGCACTGACCACCTCCTTAAATATTGAAGAAATACTGAAATTGATTCAAGGGAGAAAGGAGTGTTCTCATAAAGCTGCTGGTAATGGAACCAGGGCATGAAGTTATAGTAAGAAATTTATGAGTTCAGTATTGTAATACAGACCAGAAGCTCTCATTTTGAAGGGAGATAATTAGTCCAATGCAGTTCATACCAAAATAGGTACTAAGCACCCTCCCTCTGCCTCTGCCTCCCTCAGCTAGTCTGTGAGTGTCCATGCCAGCTTCCTTCCCTGAATGCTGCTATAATTTCTCATACATGACTTTAGGCTATGTACAGTCTTTTCTTTCAGTGTTCACTACAGTTGACCATCTCTTCACTCACTTTCCAATTACCTGGCTCAACCAGCTCAGCACCAAACAGTTTAATTTAAGCAAACCCAACAAAAGCATGGCACTGTCAATTAGCCAGATGCCTTCTCAAAGATCCTCTTTCTCACGTAATACCTCCTGCATTCCCAACTACATCTAGGCGTAATGGGCCTACTCAGACTCTTTCATGCAAGCTGTGCTTGTGTGATTAGGACTCTACTTATTGTACTACTTCAGTGCAAATGGAAACCTCCCTACAGAGGTCTACGAACTAGACGGGGCTGTGGCTAGTGCCCTGAGGGCATGTCCAAGAGTAGCAGGGTGTCCTGTGGCTGCCACAAAGAGCTCAGTCATATCCTCAGCCAAGACATAGGTATGCAGCAAACAACAGACACTCTGTGGGGCACCTGGCAAATCCCTCTGCCCATGGACAATACCAAGGGACAGAAGGAAAAGGAGAATGGTCACCACTGGAGGCGAGGTGGGCTCCTGAGATTAAAACTCTCTGAATGAAAAAAAAACCCTAGTAAGATATCCAGGGTCGCAAAAACAAGCAGACTGCCACCATCCAAGCAAAGAGGCTTGCTTTGCTGCTTACAGTTTTACAGCAGCAGCTGTAAGAAGGCAAGTGCAGATACAGACAATGAACCAGTCATGTTTTGTTCTGCAAAGAGTTTCATGCAGTGAATTGAAGCTAGACAGGACCCATATCTTTCACCTCAGCTACTCCTGTGTCAAACCTCAATCATGCAGCAAGAGTTGTAATGCTGAATTGCTGTCTGAGATAGTGAAGAAATATCCCCTGAGCACTTTCCAGGACTGCACCACACTGATACAGCCTAGGCTGCCTGTCTTCTCCGAGGATTCATCACCTCCCTGGTCTTTCTGTGGAGGGGATATCTTTGGTCTGGGTGAAGAGCACCTTTTGCTGATCTTCACTGTCATGGACTGGGTGTAATATCACTTTGCAGGCATAATAGGTTAGGTAGACCCAGATAAGACTGAAGGGAGTCGTGTCAGAGGGATGAGGAACTGTGACAGGTCCCTGTGAACATGTGGACGAATTCCTGTTAATCCCAGAGCACACAGCAGAAATGCAGAGGACCACTTTAAGGGGGCCATCTCTAAGTGCCTAAGTTAGAGCAGATGCATCCCAGCCAGAAACCACTGGGAAGCCCTATGGATTAGTTGTTGAGTTTGTCAAGACTCAGAACTTGGGCTGTGGTTGTGCAGCTGAAGTGATAATGCCTCTGACATCTGTTTCCTGGGAATTACCAGGAAGAAAGCACCCCAGGCAAGGTGCTGTGACAGTCTTAGCCGCTGGAGTTAGCCCAGACTGCCTTGCCTGTACCGAATTTGGGGTTTGGCCATGGGTACAAGAAGTACACCAGAGCACAAAGTACACCAGAGCTGCTCCTCGTCACACAACTTGCAGACACATGACGTAATACCAGGTCCCACAGCATTCACTGCGTTCAAATGGAAGAAACAAACTGTTTTTGCTTCTGTCATCTCCCTTGCCCAGCAAATTGCCAACCGGCTTTTGGCAGATGGGAGACAAACAGAACATTGAAATCTGAAATGCTGATGGATGCTCAAAGGAAGCATCAGGGACTATTCACCTGCTCCTCGTCATCCTTTCCCCCATTCCTTTAGCAATGGTCCTGCCAGCTGCACCGCACCAGTTACCATACCGTTAACCAGCGCATAGGGAAGAGATGGTCCTGTGGTCCTGTCTCCTCCTGGTCATGCTGCACCCCTGGTAGATACCTGAGCCAGCCTCAGGCCTCCCCTCGCCTGCTGCAGAGCCCCAGAATTATTCAGACTCCAAGACTTCTTCAGTATCCCCAAGGCCCAGACAAAAACAGCTAGTCACCCAGAGCCATAAAAAGTGGAAATTAAAGGTTTTATTAGAAGCAATAAAAAATCATGGTATTTATCTTATAAGAAGCTAACAAGTAAGCAAATACAGCTGAGTTATGACAGGTTACAATTAGCTCAAAATAATACAGTATAAGCATCAAATTTCAGTCATTATATGAGAGAAAGTTAATAAGAACATAAAAGTTTGTCTAGACATTGTCAGATGTCAGGCTATGGAGATACATGTCTATTTTTTGTAGTCTCACAGAATGTATTAATACTGAAACCAACTTCTTTATTAAACAGCAAACCATGTTAAAAGCCAAAAATCTTCATTTTGCAGGTAAAACTTACCTCCCACCTTTATGACATTGTATGTTACGGATTTGAGAAAGGTTTTAAAAAATCTCTTATGCATAGCAAATGGAGTTGTTACAGCTCCATGTTGAATATGCACAGGCATCATCTGCATAACACTGGCATGCTTCATGATGCCAAGACGTGCTCCATTTAAAAAAACACAAGGAGCCTTCCCTTCCCTGCTTTCCCTACATCTTCATGCCAAAAATATTTCCTTTCCATTCCTCATTACAGCAGATTTGGGTTGCTGTTATCTTTATAATTAAAGATTAAGATAAGACAGCAACAGTAATATCTCTGATCATAAGCTGTTGTGGGGAAATGGAAAGAAACAACTTTTATAAGTCATAGTGAATTTTACAGAAAATCACATAGCATAAAAAAATCTGTCCTAAATGCAAGTACAGGGAAGATTTTTATCTACCATGGCACTAACAGTGACCAATGCATTTCCATGACACTGCTTGCAACTTCCAAATCTCAGATACTTCATCGAGACACTTCTTAATGTCTAAAGGCTTGTAAAGCATTGGTTGGTTTGAGATATATAAATAACTAGTGGGCAGTGAGTTATAATTAAGGCATTAAAGTATATAATTTCCTGCAAGTGTTGATATCCAAATTGTTTTGGATTTCAAAAGCATTTCAACTACCTACTGTAATGTTCCAGCATTATTAAAAATATTTTTGCATATTCAAGGATAGACACTCTTTCACTCTTCATTCCTATGAGAAGGTTGTGCTGATGTCTGGATTATTGAATCTATTTTTATTTCTGTTAAGTCCTAAGTCATTAAGTGTCTAAGCAATCTATTTGGCAAGAGATATGATGTAAGAACTTCATTTGCTAAACCAGACTTGACCGATTCTTCTGTATTTTAGACACCAGATGCAAGTGCCAATGGACCATTTACACCCATTTCACATTCTTTTGAATGAGGAATAGGAAATCTTGTACAGCATGGTTGATTTCAGGATTGCCAGGAAAGACTTTGGATCCCTTTCTAGTCAAGAGAGAGCAAAATAAGCATTTTGTAAGGCATGATCCATCTTATTGAAGATTTAGGAATCAGCTATATAGATCCTTCTTTCATGCAGCCTTCTATGCTTGAGAGGGTCTTAGGTTGAACTTTCCCCTAGAGTCCCAAGTGAAAAAATGTGCATTGAGGATATATCTTTTTTTTAAAGCACTTGTTTTGCTTTGCCTTTGGCAGGACTGTGAATTTGTCTTTTTTTTTTTTTTTTTCTTCTTGCACAGGCTCCCTAGAGAGATTCACTGGTATTTCCAGAATTTGGGAAGGAGAAACAGGAGATTTGGGTGACGAGAGAGAGGAGGGCCAAGGGAAGAGCTCAGAAAAGCAGCAGCACTCTTGAGATATCATACATGTGTGAACAAAACACATAGATGCACATCACACATCTGTCCCCCCCTCTCATCACAAAACTCAGCATTGCCACCACAGAAGTCAACCTCTGGCCAGGCATTCCTGCATTTTCTGAACCTCACCCTCTTCTCTCTTTCTTTCATGCCTGTAACACAGTTCCATGAGTTTCCCATGAGAGTGCTCACCAAACAGTCCCATCTGAACCCAAGAGTTTCTCTCAGACAAGATCCTGAGCACCAGGCAGGAACATGCATAGGTGACACCACCAGGTGTCTAGTCCACACAACTGGCACAGTATCACACTGTAGGCATTTTATTTAGAAGCAACACATTTCAAAACTCTGGTGATTAGCACGAAGGCACCTGCACAAGTACAATGTGTCTTTTCTGACAGAGAAATACAAAATGGCTTCCCGCCAGCCAGGCAAACATGGAGACAAGGCGAAGCCAAAGAAGGGCCAGAATGGCAGCCAGGGCACACCATCTCCCGAGCAGGGCAGTGCCAAGGGACAGTTTGGGGAGAGGGGAGGGTGTGACAGGGAGAGGAAGAGCAGAAATGGCCACCTGTGTGGAGACAGCAATAAATCCAGTGAGAAATAGTCAAATTCAGACATATGAATCACCTTTAACAGGCCTCCAGGACATCTCTGACAATTCTCCGTACTGAGTTGTTCTGATAGCATCTGCTGTGGACTAATCTCATCTAAAAATCTTTTAGAAAAAAATGTTGTCTTCGTTTTTTCACTCCATTAGACTTCCCATTCAAAAATCCACTTTTCCTGACACCTACACTTTTCTATGGTCAATGGCTACATTTCCTAAGTAAAATTTGTATAATCTGGTCCAGTAATTCCAGGGTTTTCAACTAAAGGAGCTATAATCATAACTTTTAACATAGAAATGCTGTCTGCAAAAGGCTTCTACATTGTGAGGATTATACTAAGCAGTCTTGTCTGTATAATTTAATGATTCACAGCTACATGAAGGACCACACACAACAAGGCTGAGTTTTTCCATTCCTTTTCAATAACCAATGATTCACCTAACCATTTTTGTTGAAAAAATTACACAGCATATTGCAGTTGAACTGAAAACTTAAATATGTAAGACTAAGAAATCTTTACATTGTTTCCTACTTCCCTTTACAGTGTGCTAAGTACAACAATTATTTAATTGCCAGTAGAGCCATCATAAAATATTTCTCTACAGTTCTTATCCTACAGTTGCAGTCACTGCAGCTTTCTCTAGCTTAATATTAATTTGTTGCTATAGTTGCAGCAGCTTTAGTTTGCAAGTTTCCATAAAACAATGGCTACTCTTTTAGTAAGAGGCATGGACTCATTCACCACAGCAGCTTCAGAAAAGTTTGTAAAATGCATTTCTCCATAAGGAAGTTTCAGCTCCACTGTGAGTTACCCCATGTACAGCATCACTTCTCCTGTCCACATCCAAAACTTCCTCACAGAAGAACCTGTAAGAATAGTGACCATCATCAACACCAAGTCTTTGGGCCAACCAGTAGTCCCCTCACCCACTGGCTATATCTAACCTGCTCTTTGACCCTGCAGGATCCTTCGGCCCTTCGGCCTCCAGCACGAGTGCTCCCACCCTGGTGATGGGTATTTGTGTTGAACATTTGGCTAGAGCTTCCTACAGAGATCTTCTGCTAGACAGATGGGTTACTACAGCAAAATGAAAGCGCCACACATCTCATTGTCCACAAACAGAGTCTATAGCTAGCTGTAGGTTTGCAGAGAGAAATGTTAGGCCAGCAAAATACAGCCTGCTAGCTGACACTGACAACCAAAATGCTACTCGATATCCACTTCACAGCAGTGTCAACTGAAGGCTCTAGGGAAAACCAGAAAGCAAACAGCAAAAAGAGTAATGTTGAAACATTTGCCTTACTCCAAAAACCAGAGATGGTTCCCAAAGTGTAATTGAAAAAATGTGTTTTTTTCCATCAGCAAACATTGATTCAGCCAGCATAAATTTGTGAAGGTACTAAACATACGTATTGAGGGAAGGGGAGTGAAGTATTTTAACATATGATGTTTCAGCTCACACAGAATTAAATTTTAAATTGTTTTGAACTTTGCATATTGAACTTTATGCTGTTCCTCAGTAGAGTCCTCTAGCAAAGTAATTTCTACTGACATGAATCCCAGTACAACTGGGATTTTGGATTTAGTAGCTTTCTGTACATAATTGCAGGAAGCTTGACACTTTGACGTGAAACTAATCTATAAACATTTTGAGTGCATATCTTGTGTTTGAAATACATTATTAACATATCAACTTTGCAAGTTGATAAACAAACTTTATATTACCCGACTAATTGTTGCAAGCAGCAAGATAAACAAACTAGGGAAATAAATTGATGTCTCCTCAGCCTACAGTCAGGGTACATGAATATCTCTTTTGCTCCTTTTATACTGCATGGATGTTTCATAAGTACAGCCAAAATAGCAAAATGCTTTGAAGGAACTGTGATCTTCCATTTTTAAGTCATTAACTTTCAAAACACATTACTTTAACTGTACCCTTTTCTATATTATTCTCAAAGGATGCAATTAATCTGTAGAGGCAAAGTTTGAACACCTCTTATAAGAAAACATTTGAGGGCAACCACAATATATTAATTTATAGTGGCCAAAATATAGCTTATACATCCTGAGTAGAAACTGATTCTAATCCCAGTAAATCTTATTTTAGGTAGAAGGCCATTAACATTATTAAATCAGTATGCCATTAAGGGAAACAGCAGCAGCACAGGAGCATTGGTGGCATTATTCATTAGTTGGTCCCAAAATGAAAACGCAACCACGATGTATTCCCTGGTCTCCCATATTGCTTAATGGGGCACCAAAAAGCTCCAGGAATCGTTTTTCAAGTAGGAACCATTCCCCTGTGCAGCTCTGAGACAAACAGCAATGTTTGCCCCAGCAATGTGTTTAGAAAAGAGCAGGACAGGTCCCTGGAAAGTCTGCCTCAACCTGTCTCCTTGATTTTCCAGCTCTACGCCCTTCAGCTTGGGGAAATGACTCCTCACAGAATACAGTCTAAAAGCAGATGACTCACCTTTCCAGGGAGTCCAGGGCTGCAGCCAGCTCTCTGCAGAAGCACAGAAAAATGCTTGGCATGCTCACTCCCCTGAGGAGCAGGCTCCTGGCTCAACTCAGAAGCTCCCCAGCTGCCCCGTGCCAGTCAGGCTGCTGGCCTCTCATCCCATGTCCACATGTCCATCATCTGCTGGTAGCTGAGAGTGCTTTATCCAGTTCCCCATGATCTAGAGGTCTCAGACCAGACCTTGCACGGTTTATACTACAAAAGAGCTTTCTGAGACAAATCAATGTATGGAAGCCAGCCAGAGCATCTTTAACTTTACTCAGGGCAAGCACTGAACACCTCTGCAACCTCTAAATAACCAGTTACATCTTCTATGGACATTTCCACTAAATTTGTATGGTGCATGCATGAACATTTCCACACTGCTGAGTAAAACAGCACCAGGCTGTGCTTTGGAGCACAAAACCCCAGTTACCCACACTGCAAAATTGCTGGTTTAGTCTCAGCCTTCGCTGCTGGCCCACTCAGTGCATGTCACCAGTGTTTGTGTACCAGAACTGGGGGCACATGGCTCCTGCTAGGTCCCTCATGCCAACCCAGTTAGCTAGCAGCAGCATGTGTCCGTGTTCACAGAGCTTTGAGTGCCTTCACCACCACCCCCTCAATGCGGCCACTTTCAGTCCAGCCCACAGAGGGGCCTTGCTGGCAACTCGGCTCACGGTCCCCATCGCCGTGGCAGCTGTATAGACCAGGGGCAACCAGGGGCAGCTTGTCTGCAGCTAAGTTACCCCACCTGTGTCCCTCAAAAGACACCTCCTTCTCCCCCACTCCCTCTCTGCTTCCCCACGCCACTCGAGCGGCAGAAGGCTGTTTGTTTGGAGAAGCTCAGCTGGCCAGGGGCAGCGGGCCGCCCAGCTGGCACGAGGCACTGTGGGGCAGCTGCCTCATGTGGGACCACATCCCAGGATTGTGGGCAGGCTGGGGAGAAACACGGCCTCACAGGCTTCTCCTCACAGGAAAAGAGAGAGATGCCAGGGGTTCAAAGGCAGCCGCTGAGGTTCCTCAGCCAGAGAACAGCAAATGGCTGCAAGGGTACTAGGAGGAGAACAATGCACCTTAAAGACTTTGTTATTGTTATTAAAAAATTATCGGCTCTTCCCTCGGCAATCCCAGCAAGTGCTGCAGCCTCTCATACCAACATCCCTCCCATACACCCACTCAAACCATGCAGAGCACACTGCATGTACATGCAGTACCGTGCTGTGAAAATACTGCTCTGAGGGGTGCACAGCAGCCCTTCTGTTATTTGTGTGGATTTCAGGGTTAGCAACAGAAACCTTACCCAAAAGAGACTGTAGGGATGTGTGATGCCCCAGAGGGGCAGATGCTTTATTGGGATGTGGAGAACATGGCCCAGAAATAGGACATTCCTCCTGGATCCTCTCCACAGGAAGGAAGATCACATTCCAGGCAGTGGATCCAGGTCATTCCACAACCACTGTGCAGGAGCACATTTCAAAGATTTAAGTGGCCTCCGTGCGGGCTGGGGATGCAAAGCACCAGGCACGTGCAGCTTCTCATAGTTACCATGAGCACGTTGAGCTGCCCTGGACGGCTGACTTGTACAATGGTATCACTGCTCTGCCTGTCTCCCCATGATCTAGGGGCTGCCATACTGCCAGATCACCTTTCCAAAATCACCACTCTGAAATAGCTGAAGACGACTCAGGAAGGAGTTGCAAATCACTGGTGAGGCCATCTCTTGGCCCACCTGAGCTGGGAGCAGAATGGCTGTGCTGCTCCTATAATCCGTCATTCTCTTCAATCCACTTTGTTGTAAGCGCCCTATGCTGCATTTATGACCAGAGTCTTATAACTATTTTCTCCAGAAAGCGTGATCCTAAATAGCCATCAGAGACTAAGTCAGGTCAGACTGATCCAGTTGTACACATAAAGTCACCCTGTCTCCCACCTCTTCATAGCAGAGCTCACTTCTCTTTGTGAAGATGGAGGATGTTTTAGGAGCTGCGTGCTGACTAACCAGATGGAGTGACAGAGGAGAGACAGCAGTGTGAGGACAGTCCCTTGAGCAAGAAGTTCCTAAGGGACTCTGGGGTCCAGCTAATACCATCTTCTTCCAAGTTGTATAATGGCTCTAACATCTTTCCTGCACAGTAAGAATATTTGATCCTATGACACTGATCATCTTCAAACTGCTCTTAATCACTTGGAATGTGTTACAGACAACACAGAGCTGCCACTGTCTCTTTGAAGAGGCAATACCATAAAGATTATAGCAGATGTAGGATCCTAGAGGATTTTCTGGCATATATTGTCCATAATACAGAAATAAAAGCTGATTAAGATTATACATCTGAGCTTCTTATGTGTCTCCTGTTGATAAGAGGCCCTATTAAATGGGGAAATGGCAAAATTAAAATTTCTCTTGTTAATTAAGTCTACAGTTTTCCATCATTAACAGGGTTTGTTACAGTATCCTCAGAAGAGAAGTATGGGAGGGATTTTGGCAATTAATCAAATTACATGCAGAAGGATTGATTTGGTAATCGACTTCTTTTAAGAACACAGTTGAGGGCAACCACAATATATTCCTTTATAGTGGCCAAAATATAGCTTGAGGACTAGTCTTAAATTTGTTTGATGTTTATTAATGTGTAGATAGCTAATAAATAAATTAAAAAAAAAAAAAAAAGAGACTTGACACTGAATGGAGTATGCTTTGTTAATCTTAGGATGTGCAAGAGGACATTTTGTCCCACATAGTGAAACAACCATTTATTAGCCAAACAAACATGAGCAGCATTTGGTCTAGCAAAGCAGCATTTTCATCTACCTGGAAATGGCACAATGTTGATTTTAGTTGGTCTTCCCAATCTTCCATCTCTGCAATAATTTAGAAGAGCGTGCCAGAAATGTTGGGTCTGCTCAGGCATCCTGAGGAAGTAATGGCTGCAACCTGAGATTTATCAGCTGAAAAAAAAGATGGAATCCATATCAGGATGTGATACCACAAGGTGTGTCAGCACCCGAGAGCAAACTTCAGATGTGAGGGCAAATTGTTGCTCATGGGTCTGTTCCAATTAGCTGTGTCAGAGGTGACAAATTTAGGGGTCTTTCGGGAACTGTTCTCTATAAACAACACAGTCAAGATAACAGCAGTTTGACTTCTTCCACCAAACACAGGCCTCCAAAACGATCCTGAGGGGCTCTGCATATTCACATGCTCCATGCCCTCATGACATGCCTCTGGGCACATTACACGTACTCTTTGCTATCATGTTGTATGAACACTACATCTAGACATGGTTCAGTCTTGCCTGCAGACATCCACCCTGAATCAGCGATTTCTCTTGTGAATTAAGTCTGCAGTTTTCCACCTTTAACTTAGTGTCTGTTACAGTATCCTCGGACAGCCATACAGTCCCAGCAGTGATGTCAAATGCAGACCTCCCTCCCACGGTGGCTGCAGCTGGTGGCCTCTCAGGCCTCCATCTCAGCAAGGTTTCTGTGGGGTTGGGGTGATGAGGCACCAGAGGGTATGACAAACATCTTCTCCCCTGGCACAGGCCTCAGGAGGGGCAATGCTACTGTAGGGGAGCAGGAACACTTCCCAGCAGAGCACTCTGTAGTGCTATCTGGGCCCAAAATGCCCATTTGTTGATGGGGAGGTGGCCATAAATGGCGGCCAGGGCTGTCCCTCAGGAACAGAAAATCAGACACACTGGTCCATCAGTTGGTGGCCATCAGTCTCCTCCATGTCATGGAAAATCAGTGCCTACAGGGTGGTGAGATATATCAACCCTATGGCACCAACCTTGTGGCAGCACACCTGGCCCTAGCACAAAGGCTCAGCAACAGGTTTGAGAAGTTGGTAATGTTTCCTGGGCAGAACAGCTAACACAGATTTTTCTCTTATACAGGCAAGGGACAGGATTGGGCAACGCATGCTCCTCTCAACATGGCAGGCAGTGAGATTTGCTCCCCAGAGGAGGCATATTAAAACCTTAGTGACAGCTCCACTGTGCCAATTTTTGGGGGTTTATAGCAATATCAAAGAACAAAAATCCTGTAAGGGTGATCAAATGACGTCCATCCCACTGACTCAAGTTTTGGAAGCCAGCAGAAGGCTTTGTATTAATTCCTAAACTTTGGACAGGCAGGAACAGTCAGTTCAGGATCTGTACATTTTTATGTGAATTAATGCATTTCCAGAAACCCATAGTACAATGCAAAAGGAGCAAACCATGAAAACTGAACACCAAAGGAGGAATTAAAGAGAGTGATGCCTACAGCCAGCATCAGGGCCTATACTGCAGGCTCTTTGGAGTTCTGCGGGAGACTCCAGCCGTACCCCACAGCTTCAGTACGCTGGGTGCTTTACAGGGATAAAAGACTGCTCCTTACCTAGACATCAAAGAGAAAATGTATACAAAGAATGCTAGAGGGGTTTTAGCAATGTTAATACCCTTTATAAAGCATTAAACGTTATTCCTAAATCCTGCTAGGGGATATATAAAAATCTTGCTTTCTAAGTTAGAATTTTTAGTGTAATTTGCGCACAAAAAGTGTGAAAGAAAGACAACTTGAAAAAAATTATCATGGATGACAGGCAGTGAAAGCAATGAACTTTTCACCTCAACATCTACAAATGATCACAAGAGATCACACTGGTTCAGGTATTGAAAATGAGGCTAAAGGTTAGTTCTAGTCCCTTCAGAGTAGGACGATAAATTAAGTATGTCTCCTTTGCTGTACTTGCTATACATTTTTCTTCATTAGTAATTAAATTTTGACAGAAGGGCTCTGCCTTGATATGGAACTCCTCTCTGTGCTTAGCTGTCCGTGCTCTGGTCCAGCCTACCCATACAGAAAAACTTTTTCTTTCCTGCAACTTGTCATCTAAAAATTGGATGAGATTTATTCAGAACATCTGATGGTTCTTCTCTAGCACTTTAAAAAAAAATCTGGAGATCATAATACAGATCTCTTTTAAGTTTATAACAATTATACTAGTTATGAATCTTTTTCATGTAATCTTCATAATAATTTCAAACTGGTTTTAACTGATTTGATGTGATGGCACTGGTGCGGCTGCACCTCGAGTGCTGTGTTCAGTTTTGGGCCCCTCACTACAAGAAGGACACTGAGGTGCTGGAGCGTGTCCAGAGAAGGGCAACAAAGCTGGTGAAGGGTCTGGAGCACAAGTCTTATGAGGAGCAGCTGAGGGAACTGGGGTTGTTTAGTCTGGAGAAGAGGAGGCTGAGGAGAGACCTTATCACTCTCTACAGCTACCTGAAAGGAGGTGGTAGCCAGGTGGGGGTTGGTCTCTTCTCCCAAGTAACAAGTGACAGGACAAGAGGAAATGGCCTCAGGTTGTGCCAGGGGAGGTTTAGATTGGATATTAGGAAGAATTTCTTTGTGGAGAGGGTTGTCAAGCACTGGAACAGGCTGCCCAGGGAAGTGATGGTGTCACCATCCCTGGAGGTATTTAAAACACGTGTAGATGTGGTACACAGGGACATGGTTTAGTGGTGGGCTTGGCAGTAAATGGTTGGACTTCATCTTAAAGGTCTTTTCCAACCTAAATGATTCTGTAATTCTGTGATGTAGCCCATCAATAAAATTTTCAGCAAAATTCTTTTATAAATCAGCTTTTTCCAGCACCCAGTTTCTCTGCAGCTAAGTCCTTGAACATGGTTTCAAGTTCATGTCAGGGGTCAGCAAAATATTCTAGGGAAATAATTTTTGTGAACAGAAATCACTATAAACACTGATATTTCCTAAGGCCTTCTGACTCCAGAAGCTTGGAAATATTACTTCCTTGATTAACATTTAAGTGCTTAGAGTAGAGGTCATGATCTATTAGATGATTGCCTTAACTTGAGCTGTATGAAACCACTTCTTTTCTGTCTGACTCATTTTTCTTTTCCCCTCACACCCTAGAGCATTGCAGGATGTTTGATGTTTGGATGTAATTATGGTTGCCATATCAGAGATAGTTTTAAAAACCTGTTAAACTGAATAAAAGTGTTTTTCTTACAAGACCATTTCACAAACTCTCAAGTGGGAGCAGATGAGAGGAGAACGAGGTGATAGGGGGAGGGAGGTTCTTGATCTACTGAAATGCATTTGTGGGTGTTTTGACAAGCACAATATTCCCAGATGATACTGGGGAACAAGCCAGACCTCCAGTTACAGAATGAGTTTTACAAGACAGAAACATACAATGAAACCTACTTGCCTAACCTCAGGGAAAATCTCTGTCCATACCCCAAACCTGCCAATTAATTTAAATGAAAAGCTTGTGGCTAAGACACATGAACCAGCATTTTTGAGACTCCAGGGTATCTTGCTCCTGTGTCCCCATGCTTGCAATTTCTGAGAAAGAAACTGTTACTTCCCCCAAAGAAGAAAAGAAAAATTCCTAACTTCTGAGCTGCAGGACAGTTCTTTACCAGCTAAATTACCTCCCAGTTTCTACTTCCATCTGCACAAGCATTAGACATTCCCAGCTGATCTCAGCTGTTGCTTTCTCCACAAATGCATTCCTATTTGCTCTCTCTCTGCTAAAATGGAAATGAAAACTCTCTCCTGAATGTCCCTGCTTTCTCTGCCTCTAACTGAAGGTCTTTATATGGGTTGTCAGACCTAACTCCAGAAGAACTCTGCTCCACAAGAAAATCTTTCACCATAAATGAAATATCATTAAGCAGGAGCCTTTTACTGCTAATTGTAAACTAAAGTCATTACAACTGTCCTAGATGGAAGGATTTAGGGTCTGACAAAGAAAATCCTTCAGAAAGAGGATTGTACATTTAGCTGGACATGTTAGAATGATGGAGTTCTGCAATGCATGTGCTGCATTGCTTATTCTGCAGCTATAGCAGCAGCTTTGGTAAATTCTGGGCTATAGTTACTGAATTAATCAGTCTTCATTCTCCAGCATTTTACAGCATAAAATTCACTGAGTCTTTTTAAATGTGAAGCTTGTGTAATTATGTTCTTAAGTTCCCTTTCTCCCAACTTACCCCTATGTCTCTTGTTGCTAAGTGCTTTGCCAAACTGTGAAGGGAAGAGAGGTGCTGGGTGGAAAAAGACAAGAAATTCTTATGGCAATGTCTGCACAAATTAAATAATCCCAAGAGATATTCCCATTAGCTCATTTCAGAGGACCAAGAGCTCTTCCGAAGTCTGAAAAACATTCCTACAACAGTCCTTGGACAAATATACTTGATCTCATCCTACTATTTCTGATCAATGAGAGGATCTGCTAGCTGACTGCGTCTTTTCATTCACTACTTTTTTTCTGCGTCACCTACTCATAGCTCTGCTGTGAAGACACGCAGCTATCCCTGAGAGATCCTTGTTTGCTTTTTGCTTTTATGGAAAAGCCATTTCCACTATGTAAATACAAGTCTGCAATTTCCCACAGAAACAACAGCTTTCAAAATGGGAAAAACAGGGCGTACCAGGTCGAGTACCTTTCTGCATCAGTACTGCATCTAATTAGAGCCTCCGGTCTTCACTCCACACCACTTGTACCCTGGTGTAAGCGTCACGCAGACCTGACAGGAGGTTGTTTGAGAAGCCTGGGCTTTCCAAGTCAGAGAGAACCCTCAGCTACTACAGAGGCTATGCCTTGTCACACTGCAGCACAAAATGGATGTGATATATGGTTGTTTGTAAGCTCTACAGCCAGTTAAGAGCATCCATAGCTCTCTTGGTATTATTAAGGTAAATCCATAGTACCTCACTACCTGGTTATATGGTCAGGTTAAAAGGAATAATTCAAATATTAACAAATGTGACCTGCAGTAATGCACTGCTCTGTCCAAGCTAGCTTGTGAATCATCAGAAGCCTGTTTATATTATCAAAAAATCATCTCTGAAATTGGTCCAGGCCTTGTGATTATGCTGAAGGTTTGTTTATTTAGCTATTATAATCCTGCTAAAGTTATATATTTTCCAGAGGTTCATGCTAAGCATGCTGTTGCCTTTTCTTTATTCACACAGCATCAAACTCACCCTCCCACCCCTCTTTTCGGACTAGCTCCTCAGTGCTCTGTACGTCAGATTCAGAGCCCTTGCTTTGAAGGCTTGTCGTGTAGCAGCCTGTGTCTATGGTAGTGAACTTGCCTTCTTTTATAAACCATATTTCCTATTTTAGTGTCTTCACCTTCGGCTCAAAAGATATGCAATTCCTTTCATACTGCCTTGCAATTCTGGAATGCCTACTCTAAATCTGTCCTAGCTGTATGGGTCTACAGCTGTTCCTAATCTTCTGCTCTTTTGTTAAATTAAATGATTAGGCAGGATTCAAGGCAATCAAAAGCTAGTAAAAACTTTGTCATCTTCTCCTCTGGTCCTCCAGACACATCTTGACACAAATCAAATCAGAAATCTTGGTCTTTTATACTGTAAGGAGACCCTTACAGTTGATCCAAAACTGTTACCTTGACAGTAAGATATATAGGGCAAACAGCTGTGGTTTCTTTAATTCTCGAAAAGATATTTTAAGCCTTATCTTGCTATACCTTGGTTAAAGTGGAAGAAAGAAGTGTCTGAAAGAAGAATATACGTAGCCTGTTACAAATAATGTTGATAAAGCTAAAGATGAGACATAGGCACGGACTGTCAGATTAGTGAATTTCATTCTGGAATTACTAATAAGACACAGTGAGCTTCCATTTTCTTAATTAGAGTCTGAAGACTCTTCTTTGTCCAATTAAAAATGATACAGACAGTGCTATTCCGGATTTCCATCAAACTGTGTAGTAGCCACAGTATGAATATCTCATAACAATGAATGCAATATATATAAAGAATTACTATACAATATGCATATTATTACCTATAAATAATGCATAGAAATAATGTGTATGCACATAAATAATATGCAATGAGTTACAACTAAAACTAAAAAGCACCCACAGATCTCAATGCAATCACTATGCATTCTGTGAAGCTCTAGAGGCCTCTGAAACCTAGAGAAGTCTACTTCTGTTGCTTTGCCTGGGATACTCTGGTGGCTCAGACCTAAAGTGAGCATAAACACAAGCCCCCAGATTATTTCAAAGTGCCTTGTGTGGGGGTTCAGGTCTTACAGCTATTTCCACACAGGAGATCTCAATTGTTTTTGGAGGATCCAGGAGAGGATGCCTCACTCTACGTCAGCACCCAATCCAGCACTGACACGCACCCCAAGTGGGCTCATAGATCGACATGCTGAGGAGGTCCCCTCCGTGGGACCTGGCAAACAGTGTTGTGGGAAGTGCAGCCAGCTCAGGAAGCACTGATCACTCAGACACCCTGATAAGCTGGCAGCCAGGGTTGCTCTTAGGAGTTTGAGGGGAAAAAGAAGAAAAGATGTCTCAGATTCCACTTCTGAGAAAGCTAACAAATAAGATTTGTCTTGACTAGATGAGACGGTACGTTCCTTGGTGCAGCTGCTCTCTTTAGCACTGATTGCTAAGGAAATGAGGAGTGGAGAATCACGCTGCATGTATCTCTCCACCTGTTTATCTCCCAAATTAGCCCATGGGCCAAGTATGGCAAGTTTGGCAGTGGAATAGAGGCCTCAAAGACACTACCTTCCTCTTCAAGTCCTGTAAATAGGTAGCTAGACATTTAAAGCAATCTGCATGATAAATAGCTGAGACCATATAAGAAACAATCCATCTAGGAGGGAGATGCTATGACTGACCAAGTGCAGGGGAATACTCATTGGGACTCATTTGCTAAACACATTAGAGAGTCTGAATGCAACACACGCGTCACCGGGAAGCTAAGCTTCCTGCTGTGTGGCTGCTAAACCAACCAGCTGCATACCGAGTGTATGATACAGAGCCTGATCTATTCGCCAATGATGTAAGCAATAAACAAAGAAAGATCCAGGCCAGGACAGTCCGTTGAATAGAGCTGATGGTCTAATCATGACCCCTACCATTTCAGGCAATTCTCAGGGATGTTGTAAACAAGTAGACTTTATAATCTACCTCTTAACCTCCAGTAACATGACCTGCTTTAAGTCTCTCTCCAGCAGCTAACTCACATCTGTATTTCTTCCTGCACCACTTGGAGGCTAGAGGATGCTAAGTTAAAGTCTCTTCTAATAGTAAGTCTCTTGAGTGTCAGCTCCATACCTAGGACTTTACCACTGAACACCAAAATTTTCACGGCCACTTTTACATTTGGATGACAAACCTTTATTTCAAAGGAAACTGTTTCAATGTCACATTGTCTCAGTAATAACAGTCAAGTCTGGGATTTTGCTGAGTTTCACAGAGCACTTCAGAAATTCCAGAACCAGCTCAAAGACAGTCAAATTTGTGTGAACCAAGATGTCTGAAGGGAAGGGCACAGAATGGCATGCATTTCTCTCATCACCCTGAAGCTGAACATGGTTGAGGTGCACATAACTCATAGATTGAAATGTAATGATTACACTTCTCTATTTTTTGTTGCTCCTTATAATTCATTCCTTTGTTTCCCTGTCTTGAGCAACATTACATTAATTAAGGATACATAAGCATGTCATTTTTGACAGATCTCTAATTATCTTGTGCCGTTGGGTTAATAATTTAGGTGACTTGAGTAATGGCTCTAAGCAAGGGTCTTGAGAAATGAAAGTCTGATGAATATGCAGGCAGGTTCCCTCAAGTTAACCCAGGCTGGCACCGCAAGAAATACTTCCTTACACAGTAAGGAAGGGTGAAACATTCCTTTCCACTCAATAAATGGGGACCAAAGACTAATATCAGTATTTGCAACATACAAAAAGCTGCCTTGCATATTGATTATCTCTTATCTTTTAAAGGGAATAAAGGCCATTTTATTCAACGAGTTGAATACCAGCGCACTTACAGGTGCCACCAATGTATAACCATCCTCGGTGGCTAACAGGAGAGAAGTCTACACAGAAAGCAGAAAGCCTGGTAAACTCCAGTGCAGTGAGTCAGCCAACATACATTTATTTCTATAAACATTAAAGGACTAAGGGACCCTGTCAGAAAGAAAGAGAATTTTAAAATAACAGTGATAAATAATAGCAAAGTAAATACAGCAGTAACCCATTACAATAAACCAATTTGCCAGAGCAGTGATGGAAAATACATGAATATGACACATGCACAGCCCTTATATCAGTCCTCAGGACTGCCAGTAAGAGAGGGGCAAAATTTTCTTTGTTTTGTCATTTGCCCTTTCTTGTGAAAGATGAGCTGTTAGATACTGATAGCAGGTGGGTTTGTATCAAAAGTGCCCTGAAGAGAACATTGATGATTACCCCTCTATATGCACCCATACATAAGGACAACCCTCTTAATATTTTTGGGGCAGTCGTAGTAAATTTTGGAAATGGAAAGGGAAAAGGAAGAGAGTTTCAATGAGACCATAGAGGTGGACTTCAATAGCTGGCACATTGTTAGGACAGGACCTGAATGGTGGTCAGAGAATGAAGGATTTTGAACATAAGGGACTGTATTTGCCAGGATACAACTACCTGACTCATATTCCAGGATCAATATACCTCATTTCTTCAGCACCTTAGAAGATCACTCAGCTGCAACCTTCATAGAGTGAGGTGATCTAATTAATCATCACTATATCCAGCATTATTCAGCCAGGAATTAATCTACACATAGTAACTTTTTAGGCTGCTTAAGATATTTACAGACTTTTAAAAATGGCCAGGAGAAAACAGTAAGGACCCAAGAGATAAGAAAAAGTAAGGCAATAGCATGAAGTGTTATTACTAAAGCTTTCCATCTTGGGAAATGAAACATAAAGTGAAAAGGAATAGAGATCCTTCAGTTTTGCAATTAAGCATCAAAATGCGTAAATTCCCAAACTTTGTGAGAAAATACTGGACATTGAAGAAAATGAGATCTCCCATGAAATTGTGCCAATATAAAGAGGGCAGGTAAGAGCTTAGACAGAAAACTTTAAAAAAAAAAATCTCATGGGATGACAAGCCCATAGGGATAAGGGACAGCTGATAACTAGCACAGATGAGGTATAGAACACTCTGGGAAAATTTAATAAAAACCTGGGTATCACAGACTAATACTGAAACCAAAAATAGAATAGCAAATAAAATTACTACCTCAAAGAACTATCTTTTCTTTATTTAAAAACAGAAGATATATAATGTCTGCATAGCTTGTATTGCAGAAAAGCAAAGCAAGGCTTTTACAGGCTTTTTAATGTGCACATTCATTTATTTATTTAACAAAATCAAACAATGAGAAGTAGCTTAAGTCCTCTTTAATAGCAGCTTGGATGATTTGGATGCCTAAAGAGGGGAGAAACTGGACTAGCTGCTTTCCACATGAGCCGATTTTATTAATAAATGTTGACACAGAGATTCTTGCCAAAATGTTTGGCAAATGAAGAAAAGTGAGTATATCAGGGTTATGTGCAGCCAGATAAACCAGGATTTGTAGTTTGCTGACTTTCTGTAGAGTGCAGTGAGAAGACCCTTGAGCAATACTGAAGTTTCAGGAAAAAACAGTTTTCAGGGTATTTTAGGCTCTGTCTACATGACTACTTACCCTGTTTTTAAGCACCAAGAAGAGGCTGATAAGCTATCTTTGTGGTGTTTGATCCCAGACATTCAAAAGCACATCAGTAGATGCATAGTAAACACAAACTCATTCCTGCCTAAAGCAGAAAAAAAAATCTTTTGACCAAGTAGAACGGGCAGTGAAGTACATGGACTGCAGAAAAAAACATCGTTGAGGATTTTAATTTTTGCCTCACTTAAGGATTGCAGAATTTCTCTTTTAGAGAGTGAAATGATCTTAACTTAAATAGATATAAGTTAATAAAAAGTACCTGGCAGAGTGTTCTCTGTCCTTCTTTGGGGCATGCATCTAAACCACAAAAACTCCTGCCACAGTAATACCCTAGACCCTCCCACAGGAAGAATAAATGTTGGGTCAGACCCAGATCACAGTTTTATGCAAAAATTGCTACTTTTTGTACAACACTCCTGTTCTTCTTGAAAGAAATAACATCCTTGTTAGATCTTTGTTCTGGTTCAATTTCTATTTCACTGCAGATCCCCCGGTCAACCAGACTACCCACAGTGGTATTTCACTTGAATTTGGGGTAAGCCAGGCAGCACCCAGCAGGGAAACTTGGTGTTTGAGAATTAATCACATGTTTCATTCCTGCCACCTGAGACTGTCCTCCAGCAACATCCCAGGGTGTCCTCTGACCCACGGATCTCCTTGCTATTGGCCAGCATAAAGTCAGCGTTACAGGGTCTTTTGAAAGTGAAACAAGAATTATAACCAGTTCAATTCTGAAATCTAAATGTGACTTACCAATCAAAATATTTACACTATAGAACACCAGTAAGATGTTCTTTTATAAGTCATATTAGGTAGTAATCCAAAGAATGTGAAGCCCTTCTATGTCTCCATATAATTAATGTGACTGATATTTTGAGAATGAGTAATATGATGTTTTGGGAAGAAACTACTCCAACAACAAATAAGGATGTTCTTTCTGCCTTAATCCACGCATGAGAAACAGGCATAGCCACTATTCTTTTGCTTTACTATTCCTGAATAATAGTCTATGCCCCTACCAGCAAGGCAACAAAAGTACCATCTATTCGCTTACTGAATTGTTAGTCAAATTTAATATTGTTGATTTCATTTTTTGTAATAATTTATTCCATGACACAGATGCTCATTAGTATCTTCTTCTGGCAAGTGATGGTTACAAGCACAAGAATTTATTTAATGATCTGATCTTCCCCTGTGAATATTCCAGCCATTACAATTCTAGTCAGACCTAGCAAGTACTTTTGATAAATTCAGTGTATCCACAAACAGCTTATTAAATTCTGTTAAAATGACATTTGACATTACCAAAATGTGTCGCTCTCCTTTAAACAATTGTGCAGGCCAGGTTCTTTGACAACAGCACTCTGTTACTGCATCTATCATTCGAACATCCCCCTACATGAGCCTGGAGACTCTCAGCTCTCTACTCAACGCACCAAAGCCCCCATTGAGCCAAAGGGTAGGGCACGTCTAGTTGGCTGGGACAGAGAAAGATGATCCGACACATTGGGAGCACCACACCAAGATGCCAGAGCTGCGTCCATGTGTAGCGCTTGGCTGTGGAAGCAGTACCTCGGTGCTCGCAGGAGCGAGACAGCCAAGCAGCAGAGCTTAAGCGCAGCACTGCCTGAGTGCAGGGGACTTGCCAGCTGAGGTGAGCATGACCCCATTGCATGGTGTGCATGCAATGTGCGGTGCTGGTGATTTGCCAACCTCCAGGGGGGAAGTCAGGGATGGAGCACGAAGCTGAAGAGGATAACTGTTGGAAAAGCTTAACACACTAGCCTGTAGTTCCTGTTTCAAAGGAGAATCCCAGATTTAGGGTGTCATAAACTTTTTATCAGGAAAGTTGGCAGGTAGTGCAGAACCGTATGAAGAAGGCAATATTGTCTTTCTGGGGCTGGGCTGTCCAAAGCTGCTTGTTGAGGCTTTCATTCAGTGGGAGAACTCAGCAACTGCAGGAATAAGATTGGGCCAATGCTGAGCATTTACAGAAATTTCACTGAGATTTTTAAAGCAAAGATTTACAAATATCAGTTCATTCACAGTCAAGAGTGTTTAGAAAATTACAGTCTTTGCAGCATGAAGCCTTTTCTGAAGCTACTGCAGGCTGACCCAAGCTTCCTGGGCTGAGGTTTTGCTCCCATTTGCGCAAAGACGCTCTGGCTGCTGCGCTATTTCACCACAAGTTTCTATATGCTTCAACCATACTTTCAAGTTAAAATTTAATGTTAACTTGAAATGAAAACACAGATCTGACAAACAACTGATTAGGTCACAGCACTAAGTGAAGCCAGTTAAGGTTCCTCTGGAGTCTGCTGTCTGTTGTAGGCATAAGCAGAGAAATTTCACCACTGTGTCTGGAGAACATTTAGTTCTTTCATGAGCTTCTGTTCTTCCATTTATTTTACCCAGCTCCTTTTACCCTGTTTTACTGCTGTATTCTGAGGCATTACAAATGCCTGGGAAGATGAGACTGACAAAGGTAGTATTAACTTGAGCAATAAAATAGCAGGTAAAAGTTTTTGTAATTTTATCTTTTTTTCAGTGAGTGAATGTGTGTGATCCTTTGCTTTTCAGTGAAGATTTCTTCTCTCTCTCATTTTAAAAAAGTTCCACTTCATTTTATATCATATTCAGACTGCATAAACTACAGCCCTGAAAGCTGCAGCTGATAGTTGTGCTTATCTGAGGCATTTGTTTTGACCATGACCAAGGCAATAATGAAATTAAGGAAAATTCTTCATATATTGACATTGTTTGTAAAATCATGATTCCTACAATACTAGTGTGGAGCAGCAGATGCCACTGCTTCCCTCCCCTACCCAACAGTGTTAAACCTAAGGTAGAAGGTGTGAAGCATTTTTTTGACTATTCTTCCCAGTTACATTAAGAGGAGGTAATAAAAAAATAAATGGCACTTTCATGATCCTATTATTCTTGCTTCCTATTCCAAGAAAGAAACCTAGAAAATTCCTCAGCCTCAGCTATATATGAATAAATAATACACATAAGATATATGAGAAACACCAGAAACAAGCCAGAGCTGCTTTGTATCAGAACATTTTTATTAACATAACGTACAAACGTTGCTCTTTCCCATCATGATCTCACATCATTCCAATATTATAAAGCAACACATAAAAATGACTATCAGAAAGGAACATTGAGGGGAATAAAACCTTTTTGGGATGACATCCTACTTACTCCACCAACCTCCTTTCTCCAGGTTTGGTGTGGTATGTGTGGCATGTGAGCAAAGGCATCTCCTTTTTTCAGTCCTACCCTGGGAGAGGTGTCAGGCAGTGATAAATCTGTGCGGGGTCAGAGCAGGAGGCCCATCTCTGGTACACACCATGGGAGGGGGTGCGCAGCGGAATCCAGGAGTCACCAGAACCTGCTGGTCCAGCTTCCTCCTCCAGACAGGGCTGCACCTGTGCCCCTGCAGCTCCCACTGCTTGGAGTGGGTCGACAAGGAGAGGGAGGACCTCACCCATTTTTCTGATGGTGGCTTTTTCATCAGCCTGCAGGACCGCTGTGCTTTCCCCCAGGAATGTGTACGGATGGGATGACTGGAACCATTCAGGTGCCACCCTAAAAACATCCCTGCTGTCTACTGAGGAGACCACTCCCTGGAATAAAACTGAGTTGTAAAGGACTCCAGTGACTGAGCATGATAATTAAGTGAGAAGTCTGGGTGAAGACTTTCATTGCCTATGCACAACAAGATCAACAGATACTGACCTCACCTCTCTGCTACAGCTCAAAGCAAAGTAACCATTTGGATCAATGATTGCTGAGGCTTAGAAGAAAGAAGCTCTGGATTTGATTCATCTCATAACCCATCTAGGTTTGTAGGCAGGTAAAACAACAGAATTAGTTCACCCAACATCAGAAGGACTCAGTTTTTTTCCCCAAGGGCATTAGATAGTCATCATTCATAAAAATGTTACATTCGAGAACTAGCCCAGTCCAGGATTTGCCATGTTGGTCAGTCTGACTGCGGGCACACTGGAATTCGCTGCAGTTTGTTTTAGTTTTAATATCCACAATAATCAAGGAAAAGATTACATTAATCCACTGGGGAGGAAATGAAACATTACATTTCAAGATATTGCCACCTCTAAGAATATGCTAATAGAGCAGAAAACCTCCTCACCATCTTGCACATTTGTCCTTGATATGTCATAGTGACCTATTCAGATACTAAAAAAATTCCATGGGCTTAGTACACAGTTTTGTATAGAATGTTCTAGAGTGCCAAAAATTATTTAGGATCCATTTCTCAAGAGCAACTCCAATAATTTCAACAGTGTAGTTGCTTTAAGCTGCTATTTCGTGAAAACATGATCTATCCATGGCACTATTTGTGTACGGAAAGTAGGATTTGGTTTCAGAAGTGGTATTGGGCTATGAATAAACTGTTTCAGTTACAATTAACAAGCAGCTTTGAAACAGAAAAGGACCAGATGATAAAACCAAAGCAAAAGCTACCATGCATATAACACGATACCAAGTTGTGGGACTGCAGAACAAACATTTATAAAGTGTTTTCTGTAACATTTTTACTGGGACGATGTTACTCTAAGGACTAAAAAAAGCCCTTAAGATTTCACTATACAAAAGTTTATTGAGTCATCTGAATGAAAAGCTGTGCAAGAGCTAGTAATGATCACCATCTGGGAAACAGATGCAGATAATTAAGGAAAATAATTCCTTGAGGTTTCTGTTGTCATTCATTAGAAATTAAGTTTATTTAAGATGATTAAAGCACAAAATAAATTTCAGCAGTAGAGCATCCTGTAAATTGTAATGATAAAGTGATTGTTGCTTGTTTTTGTCTAGGTCTGGAAGTTTTTCTTGGGAGAAAAATCCCCAACCCTTTCAACTGAGAATGGAGAGGAGATGGCTGCTCAGCCAAAAAAGGTGAACAAATGTCAAGTAAGAGGAGCTTATTTAATGTGGAAAAGAAGGTGGCACTACTAGGTCAGCAAGAAGATAATGTAAGGATCAGATTGTCTTTATGTTGCTTAGCCAGACAGTCACCGTAAAAGGAATTGATCTAGCAAGTATCTAGTACAGCTCTTTTTTTGATTCCAGTTCAGCAAAGCATCAAATTCATTCTTATGTTTAAACACATGCTTTAATACTTTGCTGTGTTGTGGTTATTTGTATTCATACTTTGTTCTGCAGCTTCTAGTTTTGAGAATTTAAGCATGCAAACCCATCTGAATGCTGACACCCATGCCACAGTTGTTCCAAACTAATCTACAGTTAAATCTGAACTAACCAGTTTTGTTTATATGTGTAATAACCACAGAGGTAGTTTTGTAGTCAGCTCCATGTTTAGATATCAATACCATCAAGAGGTGAAAAAAAACCCGTAAAGATTTTGAGAAACCACAGATGGCATTAAAAAAGGGCAGAAAAACAGTGAGATAGAATAGTAATGGAGATACTAGTTCAGAAGAGAACGTAAATAAGTGCTTAGTTGTACGTGCTTAAGTGAGGCTATGCAAGTGCTTAAATTTAGGCATTGTATTTCTGGATATGTCAGAATGGGGATTGTCTATATGAAAGTTAAATTTCAGACACTTATATAAAAATATTATCACCCATAAGCTGCTAGATATTGAGACTTAATGTTTTTTGTTTCTTTGAAATGCAGCTAATGGCTCTCATGTCTAGACACTCTGTGCGGAATCCAGCGCGTTGATAAGGATCCTGTGCTGTAATTCACATCCTCAGGACTGAGCCTGATGCTGCCGCAAAAGTGAACTCTGCTAGCTGGAGTCTCTGGGCAAAGGCACAGCTAAAAACCAGATGTTTATTTCAAAATTAAATTTTTCAGCGCTGACATTTTCATTGTGATTTATAGCAAAGTAGTTCTTTTTACAATCAAATCAATAATTCACAAGGTAGTACAGATACCACTTTGTTTTATGCTACAGTTTTCATTGGATTATTCATGGCACTGTTTCAGGGGTTACTCTGAAAAGCTTTTTGTTGCTGCTCCTGCTTATATATGAAAATATCACTTAGGACTATTTTGACTACCCTAAGAAGCCTCTGTAGAAAAGAACAGTAGGATCTTAGTATAGTTGACAGTAAGGACTAGAAGGCACACTATAATAATAAACTGAGCCATGCAATTGATGAAAAAAAAAAAGATAATTTGAAAAACAAGTGTAATATGCAAAAAGTATATTCTCTTCATTCATTTTGACAGGTGATTTTATTAATCATAATATAGCAGACTGATCTGATAAATATATTATATATTGCACAAGTAAGACAATGCTATAGCAACAAAGGGTCCTAGTTAAGTTTCTGTTTTTATGTGTATTATTTAAAATTGAGTTAAAGCCAATTAATATGTTTTGCTTAGGGGATAACCAGCAGCAATAGAGTCTACTGGAAATCCCAAAGGATCCATGAAAAGACAGTGTCGCAGCCTGGCCAGCTGTTGACAGGCAATTCTGCGGGTCTGGCATCCATCCTGCTCACTGTTGGAGATCCCCCAGGATGGACAGGGACCAGGACCAAAATGCCCACGTTGGTGGGTAGCAGCCACCTCTCCCCAGTCACCCTCCCTCCCCAGTGCAGCCAGCACAGAAGAAAGCCATACAGCAAAACCACCTCTCCCCTGTCCTGCGGCACTGGCGCAGGGCTGCCGGGCCACATCCTGCAGCAGCCCAGAGCCCTGGGGAAGGGTGGCAGCCCTGCTCCGTGGGACCCAGCGAGACCTTCTGTGCCGGGGGGACGGACCGCAAACGGGCACACGGCTCTTTTTCGCCACTCAAAAATATTGATACTTCCCTGGCCACCACAGACCCTGAGCATTTTCCACTGATGCATGTAAAACACGCTGCTGAAATTTGCAGCTTGCTATCAACAATTATTAATCATCAGTTATCTCTTTACAAACTGTTTATAACCTTAATATCCCATGATCTTACCTTCAAATTCATGCCACCAAAGGAGAAGTATCCGCTTAGGCCGTAATGCAGAAGAGAAAAAAAAGTGAAGCCCTACCTAGAACTTGGTAAATTTGGCCATCATTGTCACCCTATTTGTGCTGGCGCCAGACTGTCTTTTAAATATTTGCAAAGTTAATATGCGTACAAGCTGTTACTGATTATATGATGTTGCTACAATGCCACAACTCTTGTAAAGCTCTTATTCTGGAGGGAGGTAAAACATATGAAATAGAAGGGGAAGATTATTTAGACAAATGAGAAGTCTTTCCATTATAAAAGTTACTGTGGATGACCAGCTCTGTGAGATTCCACAGGCTGTTTTATTGAACCATCCTTGCAAAAAAATTAATAATAAATAATATCATTTACCAATTAAAATGTTTGAAGACCTTGTAAGGGAGGATGAAGGCAGTTTGAGAGAGATATCACTAAGATCAATGACTATGTTTAGAAACAGACATTTGTATGTTACTCTATTCTCTTTCAATCAGCCCTGAAGCACAGATAGGGTTTTTAAGATTTGCTGTGTCTAAATATCACTGTTTCTTATACTGCTCAATGCTTCATTACAAATAATGGTAGGAAAGACTTTCAGTGCTCAACATGAACCATCTCTCATAAAACACCTGGCCAGTTCTGTTTGTAATAAAGAGACATCTCTATCTTCAAATGCAAAAAACCCTGGTTTGTTTTGCATAAGTGCAGTATATGCCCTGTACGCTGAGCAGTTCCTGAAAGTAGTAGTAAAGTCATAACACCTTCCATGTCCCCTCCTTAATTTCTGTATCACCTACCCAGTTTTCACATTTCTGTCAGACTACCTTCTATCCAACCAAAAAATTAATCGCCTTGTTACTAACTTTAACCTCTGGTTCAGTCTCTTACAAAGCATCATGCAGTGTTATTCTTTTGGTTCACAGACATGCACAAATAAACCTTTTGAGGGTTTCTGCAGCAACTATTTACATTAAAATACACTAAAAGAAAAATAACAAAACCTTTTGGAACCATCATTTGAACCGGTTGTGCCACAGTGTGATACCCAAAGGAATCAAACCCTCATTACTTTTAAACAAGTTCTTGAAGGTCAGTTCATCCAGAAGTTATAAAAGAAATAATAGTATTAGAGTACTTGCTGTATATAAGGACTGTTGTAACCTTTTTTTGACTGCTGAATTCTACGTTGTGTGATAGTCAATACATTTGATTACAACATTCTGATTGCTTCCAAGTTTGGACAGAATCAATGAGAAGTAGCTGCTAGCCTACTGCCTGTGATGCTCTGAAGCATTCTTCTGAGGGGGCAAAAATTAACAAAAAAAAAAAGAAGAACTTGGAGATTTCAGTAGCAGCAAGCAAAAATACATTTTATACTGGGTGTAATTTTGCTGAAAAAAGAATCTGCCTTGTGTGACTGCTCCAGGTCTGAGACTGCAAATGAACATCTCTGCAGCGTCGGTGTTGTACACGGGGTGCTGCATTCGGCAGCGGGACACCCCCACGACCACCCGGCCTTTGTGGCACAGGGAGCAGAGCCCACTGCCCAGCACAGCCACACCCCAGGGACATGCACTGATGGCAACAGTGCAGGGCTTTCTGGAGCAAGCTTGCTGTCCTCTGATAAAAGTAAGAAGCAGTTATGGTGAAAACCCTTGCAAAGTCAGTGGAGAAGACATACTGCTCCAGGGAAGAGAGTCAAAACCAAATGATGTTGCAGCAGGGGTAGTTTGATTCTCTAATCAGCACGAGGGAGAACGTCACTCGCTTCTGTCTTCCCTCGTTTGCTTTAATCTCTCTGCCATCTCAGCTGAGTTGGGTGGTGCAATGCCCAGTTACAGCTCAAGCATTTCCACCACGGCAAGAGTAATTACCTATGAGTTTCTGGCCTTCTTCACACAGGGCTGCAAAACAAGGCTACATCAGGCTGGCAATGCATGGGTCCCAACAGAAGTTAAAATAATTGGGAAAACATTCTGAAAAATTTAAATCCAATTATTTTCTCAGTCTCTGCACGTTTCTCTATTGCAGAGCTAGATCTTATAGCACAGTAACACAAGTAAACAGTGCAGATCATTCACTGTTAAACCAAAGAGCATTTGCTGAGCCGAGACAAGGCGTTTGAAGCACGTTCCTGAGCCACACACGAGGACTGACCCTGCTTCATTCTCAAACTGCCACCATGGGTTGCAGCTCCCCCAACAGTCCAAAACAAGTTGGCTTCTGAAAACCCTGATGACAGAAATTCCTTAAACTTTGTTATTGTCTTGCTCAGTCTTTTGCTTTGATAAAAAACATTGAACTTTTCCTTTGTTGGCGTAAATGTTATCTCATTTACCAAATGCAAGTCAAACTGGTTGACGGGGTCATACTTCTAAAGACCATGTCAGAACGCATGTGTCCTGGAGAATTATGTGGTGCATGTCTCTGGAAAGTATGGTGGTGCAACCCCCCGTCTCTTGAGCCACTTGATACTTGACGCAATCTCTTCCCCTTTTCTGGGCCGCATACCTGAGCAACAGACCAGAGTGTCAAGGCACCCCCTTGATGTGCCTGGTTCTTGCCTCCTTGGTCATGCTAACGGCCCGGTACATCTGTGCTTGAACCGTAACATTCTTGTTCCCTCATTACTTGGAAACGATAGGGTAATCGATCACCTCCTGACAAGCTGGCACACCTGTACCTGAGCCATGGCCCAAAATGGGGAGATGTCAGAAAAGTTCTGAGTCTGCGCAGCTGGTGGAAAGTACCAGAATATTTCATCATCCCAGCTGGGCCGAAGTGGAAAAGTACCTGACAAAAGTCAGTGATCTCAGAGCCTATAAAAAGCGATTCTAAGTGAGACCCTTAGAGCTCTCCTGGATCGCAGCGGGCTGTGGCCACTACCCCTGAGCTGGGACACCTCTCAGCACAAACTTTGTGAGAATCATCTGCCGGGGCGAAGCCAGCCTTCTCCAGTCTCCACCATCACCCGTTGAGGGATGCCGATGCGTTGGGAGTATTTACGCTAAACTCGGAAGAGGGAAATTTTAACGGTGAGCTAGCTTCCTTCGTCCACCTCTCTACTTATATATGTATTTAAATCCATACATTTGCCTTTACGAGTGTGGCTGGCATATATCCCTGAGCCCAAATATTTCTGTCTGCTTGTACCTGTTTGTCTTATATTTTATGTTTATATATATATGTATCTATACAGTCTGACTTAAGATACTTTATAGTGAGTTAGTGTGAATCTTGTCATCTTCAAATCTGTAATTAAATCGCTGTTTTGATCATAATATATTTTACTGAATTACTTGTAAATCTTTAAAATTAGTCAATCATTAAGCACTGCTAAAATTTAACTTCTGATTTACCTTATACTGTTAATAAATTCTGAACCAACTAAATTGTAACTGTGTCAAACACCTTCATCCGCGACAAAAGGTTTCTGTACCTTAGCAGAAAGTGGTACAAGACCTCTGCAGTTTGGTCAGAATTTTTTAGAATCCAAAATCAGTTAAAAGAGAAGTATGCCAATACTCTTCCCAATACCAATTTTTCATGATCAAAATATGAATATAATTTTTAAGTCTGAAGTTGAAGCTGTTATTTTTGATCAAAGGGGTTTGCATTGGTATCCATAACTACCACAGAGAAGTTACCTTTTTTCCACTAGATCATTTTTTTTTATAAATAGATCTTTTAGAAAACTAATAATGTCATTATGATGCTGTTAATTCCGGTTGATGGCTGTAATGGCCTCAGCTCTGGCATTAGAAGGAAAACACTTGCGAAGGCCTAGCTATAAGCCATTTCTCTATATTTTCAAATTCTAGTAAAACTGAGAAAAGGTTACTCTAGTTTGGAAATGTTACCCCCAAAGCAGAAGTTTAAGCAGCAAGAAGAAAGCCACCAGGGTGCAACCTAAACAAAGTTATTCTTAAAAGCAGGTGATATATTCTTTTACTGTGAGCAAAATATTATGCAACAGTAATTTGTCTCTACAGGTAAGTTCATAGGGCAAAAATATCAATCCGACTGTGAGTCATGAAGTGAACACTGGGCAAAATGACAACAGGGACTTCATCTGAATTAACTTGGGAAAAGTAGTTCTTAGGAAACTTTTGTTAAGTTGCCCTCAAGAAATCAGCAGTACAAGTAATACTGAGTAACTGTTTTCTGTTGTTGACCCCGGATCACATGCCGAGGCCCAAAGCAAATACTTTCATCAGTAAGCTACGGTACAGAGGCAGAGCCTGTTTGGCTTATCATCCTGCAAAGCAGCAGCAGCCCCCATGGCCAAACGCGTTCCCCTCCGGCGTTCCCCTCTGGCGTTCCCCTCTGCACGCAAGCAAAGGGCAGGACAAGCTGGCGAGCCGTTTGCTGGCACAGAGGGTGACATACAAAACAACATTAGCAAGTGTCTGAAGAAACCTCAGAGGAAGTGACAAAATGAATTATTCTTGCTTCTATGAAGAGAACTTCCCTGAGCAGATCAACTACAAATTAACCGGTTGGGATCTATTTTGGGGTCCATTTTCTCATCCTTAGCTTCTCATTCTCTTTCTCTCTCTAACACATCACCATGTCTGCTGCTTTCCAGACCATTGGCAGAGATCAGGCCTTCCCCCCATGGCCCAGAGAGCCTGATCTCTCCAGATATCACCTCAGGGAGCAAATGAAAAAACAATTTCATTCCACAGAGCCATGGCGAGCACATCGAGGCTCTCAGTGGCACAGTCACACTACGGATTTTGCTGGTAAATCAAAGTTCTTCGGCATTCGGTCATTGAGACAGTGATGGCTTCAACTCTGTGGAAGTTAGTCACTGAACTGTTATAACATTTTACTACCTGTATATTCCTACATCCAATATTATTTTGAGATAAACATGTCTGGCTTTTAATTACTTGTGTAGATTTAATTATTGATTTCAATTTATTTTACATACTTTTATATTTTTTATAGCTACTCATTAAGAAGAAAGGGCTTCTTCACATGAAGACATTCAATGAAATTGATCAGAATTAATTTTTAGAATGGGCTGATTAAACTGAACCAAATCCTCTTGGGAGATTGTGCTTTTAATGGGAATTAAAGTGAATTGAATGAGTTTGGCTTTTGCTTTGGAAATAGAATATAGCCATTTCATTTCAGTATGACATACAGAACATAGTGCAGTTTGACCGATCCACTATAAATTCTTGCTGTTATTTAATACAGTGAAATTTTCCTAAGTTCCCCCCCCAGTGATCGGCCCAAAGTACCTATTCCTTATGGCATCAATCATCTAAAAGCTGTATAGTACTAAAAAGTCAACACACAGGCAGTTTGTTAATGTACCACCTTTTCTTTTTAAAAAGGCAGTAAGTAGTACTAAAAAGGCTAACTTTTTTTTTTTCACTCATTGATTTGTCTGAAAAAATTATGAGACGGGTCATGCTGAGCAGCAAGATTATTGTTATCTTGCAGCATTTTGCAACGGAAGGCATTTAAAACCATATGTTCTTTTCTCCCCTTAATTACACAGCCTATATTCTGCCCAATTATCCATCTGAAATTAATGGGAACTAGGTAACACTGTTTGCTGGAGACTGTAACTTACATCTTTTCAGAGTATGATAGCAGTGCTGGGACGGATGATCTTTGCCGCGCCCTGGTTGTGATTCAGCTGTGTTTCAGTTATGAGCCCCTTTTTTCTTGGTCATGGTGATAAAGGCAGGTGCTGACAGCCATTTTCAGAATCCTTTTCCCTTCTGTGGTCAGCAAGGTAACTAATTTGTTTTGTAGAGCCTGAGCTGCTTTTCCTGAACCTTTAATATTGTGTGCAACTTGTTGAAGTCTTTAGAAACTGCCTTGATTTCTTTGGTAGCGGTAACTGTAGAGGATTGGGTTTTCAGTGACTATGCAAGTCACCAAATACTGACTGCACACAGCTCTGAAAGATAACTCAAAATTTAAGCCTCACTGATTTTTATAATCAATAGCCCATTAACTCCATTCAATCTAATCATTTAGCTGCATAAAATTTAAAAAGACAGTATTTCCTAATTATTGATATTCCTATATTGGTATGTGAGCCATTATGGTTGTTTTCTTGCCTAATTATAGAAAGAAAGCCTACCATTGTGAGTAAATATTAATATTTGAGAAATTGATAGCGTATATCCAACTGACTGATTTGTTAACCTGGGCCAAGCTATTTATAGCAAACACAAATAATGAGGTTGGTGCTTTCCCTTTTTTTATTGATTTAACATATTAGTAGGTCCTTGTGGGAAGATAAGCTATCACCCTTTGAATGTCAGAAATAAATGCAGCAAATAGCCAAATGACATACTGTCTCTGCTCATCAATACTTTGACTCACTTGCATCCATACTTCAATCAAATCAAACTGCAATTTGTATTTTAAATTTTGTATCCCGTGGGACTGCACTGGCAGGTCAGCCACTTGACCTTTGCATGAATGTCAGAGTGAAATATATCTCCCAAAGGTAAAATCGCCCAGGAGCTCCACTAGAGTGCTGGGCATTCATGGTAGTCCACATGTATCTGTATCTGCCTTAGCGACCAATTTAAAATATCATGGCAGAAACAAATAATCACAGAAGGCTTTTATGAATATATAGGACCTTACTTATATAATGTATATGAATATATAGGACCTTACTTAAACTATTTTTTCCTTTGAGTAGAGCCCAATGTTAATTACAATCACCCTTTCTTGCAACTGGGGAGACTGAACTAAATAGTTGGGCAGCCCAGGAGTGCTCCTCCCAAGAAAAGTCCTTCCAGAGGAGACGATGCCCACAGGCAGGGATGTCCAAGGCTGCACCCTGCCCAGAGGTAACAGTGAAAATATTTAGTGGAAAGGTACTCATTCTCATGGGGCGCAGTTTAACAGGTTCTGCATATGAAAAATTCACCCAAACCCTCAGCTGCCAGCCCCTACCTTGTGCTTCTCTCCAGAACTAACCACGTACAGCACTGTGCTTGCTGCAGGGAACGGGCTGTCCGCATTTGCTTCGTGGTTTTAATTGGAAGATGCTCTAAATCACAGTACAGCCCAGCTAAAGCTCTTTAAGGCAATATTTAATTGATTTGATGTATCAATTAACAAGCTTCCTCTTGAATGTTCAGATAAAATTTACTCCCTTTGTCCTCAATTTTCCATAGCTGGAGAAAGAATATGGAGCAGACTGTAAAGTCCCAACAGTAAACAATCCATAGATGATTTTGCACATCTCGTGGCCTTTCCTGAAATTTCCAGCATTTTTGCCTAATGATGGTTTTTGACAAGCTCAGAAATGATCAGCGAGCTCTTTGTTCAAAAGTAGAGTTGGCTTTTCTGGTTCTTCTTTGGCAGTGCCTGGCACCATGCAGCCAGGGGCAGCTGGGACATTTGCTGTTAGATCGGGGGCAGTGGAGAACAAATATTAATGGTGCTACTGGAAGTATTTTTGCTTAGACCTAGTTTCTGTCATCATAATTGCACCCAAACTAAAAATTACCCTCTTTTTCTCTCTTTTTTTTTTTTTTNCAGAAAGCCCTCAGGTCATGAATTTTGTTTTTTTGGATGGGAGGGATCAAACTTGCATTACCATCTACTCAAATTTAGCTCACTCCTGAAAGCATGCAAGAACATTCAGCTTAAAAATAAAAAGCTTCCATTTCCTTATTTCTTTTTCCCTTTTTCAGGAGGGAGGTTATGAGTGGATACCTATGAAAAGCCTCTACAGTTAGGAGACAAGTTCTCCCCTTAGAAATAGCAAGCCATGAGTACAAGGAAGATGGATACTTCATGATTTCAAGATATGTTTCAGCTAATGCACATTGACAAACCTTTTGGTCTCACAAAATGAGGGTTTGGAGAGGGTCAGAAAAAGAGAAATTATCTACAATATCCCTTACTGACTGTTATTTTATTTATGCCTGAACAATTTCCAATGGTTGGGAACATTAAGTACATAGCAATCTGTTGCAGGAACTGGGACAACAGCACAAAACTTAGTATCTTGAGAAAATTAAAGACAGAGAGCCCCTTTCCTCTAAAGCAATTTCTCAAAGTCGAGGAATATATAGCCACAGCTTGATTACAGTCTGTGCAGATTTTCTAAGCAGAATTTCTCAACCACTGGGCTGGTTTGAAAGAGTATATTCTGTCTTTTTTGTTTTGTCCTGCTGATCTTGTTTTATTTATCTTGCACATCCAATGGTTTGTGTCCCCAGTTCTGAGTTGCTGAGCCTTTTCTCATGGGGAAAAGAATAGGCTGAACTTTCCCAGACGTGTCATTGCAATATGAAAGTAGGGAAACTCCAGAGACAGCAATGTCTATGGTGCAGCTGGCAGTAGGAGGATGGAGCTCAACCCAACACCTTTGTTGTATTCTCTGCCATGGGCAGGACCTTCCAGGGCTTCATGCTCTCCTCCAGCTGACTCCTAGATGTTGAGCGACTGATCAGTAAGATGTGGCCACAGAACTTGGCCTCAAGCATGATGTTCCCAACCCTCTGTTCTCCCTTTACATCCCTTAGGGAAATAGAGCTGCCTGTCCCAGAGCTGGTTTTCCCCTGTTGGGTGGATATGTACCCACCAACCCAGATAGATCCATCCTTGCTTACCAAAACTGATCTCTGCCAGATTTGCTGGAGAAGAGAAACCTGTGTAGACAGGGAGCACCTACAGCACCTGAACGTCCCTCCTTCCATCTGGGATGGAGTTACAAAGCCTTTCCTCTTTTGTCTTAAGCTATCATCAGCCTGTGCCTCTCCCCAGAGCTTTTATGGCCTTTGCCAACATAAGCCCTTCACAGAAAAGAAGCAAAGAGACATCTGTGAGGACAACTTTTTAAAAAATGTCCTGCAGTTTCAGGATTTGCCTTAGCATTAGACAATATCTTGAACTCAGTCTTAATCTAAATTAGTTAAAATGTTTGGCATGTTCCTTAGAAAGCCTTTGTAGCAGTGGAGGTTGGTGAAGCTGGTAGCCACAGTGGACACAACAACTCAGTTACAATGACTGGCAGGTTTGGTTTTCATCCCAAGCTGCAAATAGGCTGAAATATCCCAGTGGCCTGTAGACCTTAGCACAAAGCACAGTAATAATCTCTCTCAGTCACTAAAATATTCCTCTCCATTATAATCATCTAAGCTCAAAAATACCTCAAATATTAATTTTATTTCATCCTACTTATGTTGAGTTTTTTCAAAATCCCGTTCAAATTGGTGGGATCATCATGCTTATGTGATTTTAGGGCCAAGATCTTAACATTCGCACAGAAACTGACAGTCACCCTGGTGCTCAGGTAACTCTTAGTGTACCCAAATACTTGCCTTGCTGCAACACCTTTTATGTTGTATTAGTATGATAGCCCCACATGTCAATGTAGGGTATACTCTGATGATGAACACCTCTAGGGACAGAGGGATTTAAGGCATTGGAAACACTTAGGTCCTGCTTTCTTCCTATGCCACAGTATTCTGAGTTCCCTTTGGTCTTTGGTACTAACGCACAAATGTACATGTATACAAAAGTACCTTATAAGATGTAGGGGAAGTACGAGGCGTAGTAATCTGTAGTTTTCCTTTCAGATGAGGACAGAGCAGGTGCCCTGGATGTCATATCTGTATTGAATACCAGAAGACACTCATCTTTAATCACAGAAATCTCAATTTTACAATCCTCTCAATTTTCATGTTCGTATTATATCCTCTTATTACGTGTTTGCATCTGATAGTGTCTTTGCATCTCTATCCCATTCCATTTGCTGTATAAAGGCCGCAATCCACAAAGGAAAAGTTATGCAAGAGTTTCTAGCATACAGTAAGAGCAGTTTACGTGCTCATCAAGGCAAATTAGGGTCTCTCAGTACTCATGCATGCTATGTTTTCATCCTTTATAACTAATCTAGTAATAAGATTGGACTGAGTGACTTCAAAGAGCTACAAAATACTGCCTTAAAACTGCAAAGTACTGTCTTTAGAAACTGCATTTGGGCTGGCAAGAGAGCTACAAATTCATCGGAACAGCAATATTTTGAAGACTTTTTTTCCAACTTTCTTTTACTTTTAAATTATTTTTCATTTCAAAAACAGAACAAGCTAACAGAAGAAGATGGTGCAGAAGAAGGATTCCAGAATAGGGGCTGAAGAATCAGTGACATTGAAGTTTGATGCCTTTGAAGTAGTACTAAATAGCAATAGTTCATGTCAGTAACTAAAAATCACAGTTGTTTAACTGTTTATGTAGAATTCTATTTTTACTAGTAAAAACAAGAATACAGGCTGTCAGGAAACATTCCTGCAAATCTGCATTGCGAAATACTGTTTTCTATTTTTTGTCCCATTGCAATTCTCTTTAATTTCTCCCCTAAAACTTTAAATTATTCTATCTTTTTCTAGCAGTTTTAATGTTTTCATGTGGCAAAAATAGTTGTTTTTTTTTTCTTTTGACTTCAAGAGAAGTACATAAATTCTGAGTTTACTTATTTCCTAGTTTGTCCATCAGTATTTTGAAGACAATGTATTTTTCACAGCCAGGATTTTCAAAGTAAACTTGGACTGATAGATGTGTGAATTCTGCTGAAAGTCTTTAAGGACTATTGACTAAGTGTCAGCGCAGACCAAACACTGATTATTGGATTTTTGTGACAAAAGAGCAAATATAAATTTGTGATGCATTAGACTTCTAATCATCATTAACATAAGTAAGAATAAAAGCTACAATGGAAAGTTACAGGATTTTATTCCTAGTACAAAAAAGTATAAACATAGAACTAGGCAAAACCAGATCATACCAAATGACTATTGGGGGGTTTTAACTATTATTTTGAAGGACTCATTGCTGGAGGTAGCATCTTTACTCTTTCAACAATATCATATATTCTGCATAAGGTCTCAGCTGTTGAATAAAGAGACTGCCAGAGTATCCAGAAAAGATTACCAGATATATTTTGTGAAGATCATAGTATTTGAGTGAGGTAATTTGCAAATATTACCATATTATACCCTATTGTCTCAGAAACTCAAACAAACAAAATGAACCCATCATTTTTTTGCTCTTTCAGACTCTTAATTTTTATGTGTAAGTCTTGATTTAGGGTCTTTATTTATGATATTTCAACATCTAGGGTTTAAAAAACCCTGTAAAACACGACTCTACACCTCACTGTTTAGTCCAGCTTTAAAATTCCCTTCTGTTATGGAGAAGATAAATGACACTTGTTACAGAATGTGGATCTGTATCTGTGTCTTTTGAGCTTAGTAATATACCATGTTTATTTAATTCTGCGTTAAACAAATAGTGTACAGTTCTTTCAACTTCTTAATTTGATTGAAGTATGCCTTTAAGAAAAAAAAAGCAGGCTATGCTTGAAAAATAATATTTAAAATTTCTTTGAACATGAAAAGGCCTCATTAGGTCTGAAATGTGTTTCTGGGTAATAACGATTAAACAATAAATCACTGACTGGAGTCAGCTGATTCTCAAAGATACTAATTAAATACAATCCATTCTCTCTTGTGAAAAATTTTAGATATATTTGAACAAAACCATTACATTAAAGTTACCCACATCTTCTCAGTAGAGTACATAAGGCCTAATCATGTTCCATTTAAATCTGTAGCTAAACTTCATTAAACTTCACAAGTGCAAGACTGTATTTACAACACATTATAATGTTTGATTCTTCTCTCTTTAGTATTTCTTATGCATGTGACTGGATTTGCTCCATAAAAATATTCAAAGAATATTCTAAGAAACTGAATAGCTTTCTTCTAATTAGAAGCACCATTTCACTTCAGCAATACCATTGGTAGTTGGAGGAAGGATTCGCAGATTCTTTTTTGTGCCAACAACAGATACAACTTTTTATAAAGGATGAAAGTCATCAGGCTTAATTTGGTTAGCTTGGCACCTCCCCTAGTGTGTCCATTTATTTCACTTGTTTCATTGTAAAGACAATTCAACTACAGTCCTCATCATTCAGAATAATAGATAATTAAATGTTAACAACTATAGCATGAGGGAAAAGTCACGTCTCTTCCCTGACTGAGGCTATCTGAAGCAAGGAAAGTGTTAATTAAGATGTCCCAAAGCTCATTTGACCACAAATTGGCTGCAACTCAGACTCCAAAAGAGGTTGACGTCCACCGCCGGGCCAGCTTCTTGGCAGCCAACAGTCACAGCTCTTGCCCATTTGACCTTTGATCAGCTCTTTCTTCCCAGACAAAAACATCTAGAGCTAAGCCCCCCCATGGATTATCTGAACCTGTATCTACGTTATGCACCTAACCTCCCTCCAGGACAATTTCCCCATGTTTCTCAGTGTCAGGGAGCTGTGACAGTGTGAATGACAACTCCAAAAATAGGACACTGTCTTCAAGCATGCATATGTTTGATATATCTTATAAAGAAAATGGCAAAATGTGACAGCTGTGTACAGTTGTGGGTTTGGTGGTTGTTTGGGTTTTTATAGTCTTTAAAAGACACGCATGGTGCAGTTGTTGAGCTTCTTCACTAAAAGTCACTTGGAGTTGAGGTTGTGGAAATGGAGAAAGTTATTTTGTTGCTGGAAAGAGAGTCTCTAGTTGAGAAACATCAGCCAGAAACATTACCCAGAGTAATCAGCCAGACTCAAGGGTAGTTAGAGGGAATTGGTAAAAACAGTCAAAGTTGGAAAAATATGTGGGTTGTGACGGATGAAAGCCCTGGGTATCTGCCCTGGTGCCTTGAAAAGCCCCTCCAGCTGCTTACCCTGTGTGGAGAGTGACCATGATGGGGAAATTTCCAGTGTTGTCCAGCCCTTACAAAGCCCTCTCATCACAGATGTTTCTCCCTATTTTCTATCGGCCCTTTCCCTTGCAGGCCACGTCCCCAGCAGGAAGCACGGAACGCCACAGTTTCAAACATTTCTCCTCTTCTTTCCCTTCTCAGTACAGGTGTTCATTTATCAGGGAGCCTCTCTGGGCTTCAGCTGCAGGCTGGACATGAACTCCAGGTTTACAAATAAAACTAAGCAAGTTTAGTAAACAGAAGAGATTATTTATACCAGCTGCACCTTAAATGCCATTTTGAGTGTTTCAGGAAAGGTCACTTAAAACTGGCAGCCCAACACCACCTCTATATTTACATGGGATTTTAGTGCATTTGATCATGGGGTGTGTAAAATTTACAACATCCTAATTCATATGTGCAAGACCTTTTTTCACTGTTCTCTACTTACCATGGACTTTCAGTATTTTAAAATCTAATTGCTTTTACCATTGACCTCTAGAACAAATTCTAACCAGTGGTTCCTCAAAGCTAGTGTGTTTCCTTATCAACCTTTTGCCAATGTTAGCTTTGAGAAAGTCAGATTGTAACTCCAGGGCAAATCCAAATATGCAGTATGTTCTCTTTGGGAGAGGTCAGTTCCAAAATGGGCTTTAAGACTGGACAGAGCTTTCCTGTTAAAGTATTTTTATGCTTTTAAAATATTTCTATGCTATCTTACGTATATAGAAACCAAAAAATATTAATATATGCTTGGTTTTCACACTTTGTTCCTGTAAAATGTTTCATACTAACTTTCTATAAACATTACAGGAGAATGCACAAAACTGAAGAATTTCATGTTTCATTACTCAGGTACATTTTTAGAAGGTAAAACATACGGATTGTGTTAGGGTTTTTTCCTGCATAGTGTTTTGTGGGCTACTGTTGAAATATGTACGTGTAGTTCTTTCTCTATAAAAAGCATGCATATAATGTCAAGTCTACACACTGTCTGGTCTAACACTAACCTATGCCACAAGATGGGAAGCATAGTGAGAACCAACAAAAACTGTATCTTGACATTTTATTTTTCTATTTTCACATGCGGTCCACAGGGATACTTCTTTTTGTGTAGCCTTATTGATCATAATGCGATATAAAGAAGAATCTAACCACAAGAAGATGAAATAGGACATTCAAATGGAAATGAGAAAGAGAATTTTAATTTGTGAAGGAAACCATTAGCATATTTTATCAGGCAATAACATGTTTAATTTGTTTCAACCTTAAGCTATTAGGCTCATGTCATTTACTTTCAGAGCCCAGCAGAATGATTCCAACTGCTGCATGTGCTCCTGTTGGAAATGTTGTTGCCCCTTAACACCTACACTTGCTGGATGACAAAATGATCTTCTGGGGATTTGAAATCAATGCATGCAAACTCTTCGGTGCCATCCTAACCATCACTGACACCTTTAGGTCTTAACCTCATATAATAAAAATATTTACCAAATATATACAGAAAAATATAACTATAAGAAAGAAGATCTCAAAGAAATATCCAAGAGAGACTGGAGGAAATAATTCCAAATATGAAATATTCTGATCTAACATCTATTGAACTCAATAAAAAGTAGAGAAAATAAAATGTATATAAAAAGCAATTAACTAAACCGCCCTAGTCTCTACATGCAATATAGTGTCTTTATAATTTGTCAGTAGATTTGTAAAAACATGACTGGCAGAGTTTGTTATTTATGTGTTCTCCCAAACTCAGAGGGTTAGCATTGTGGGGTATGACAAGCAAAGGAAGTAGAGAGATTTCTTTCCTTTCCTCCATTTTTAAAGAAAACTTTGCTAAATTTCAGTCCTAGGCACATATCACCACTTTGCACATTTTTCTTCATACTGCAGTCAGTGCCTGAGCAACATTAAGAAATCAAAGGAAAGTAAGAAGGAAATCAACATAAGTAGAGCAAATATATCAACATAATCACTGATAACCATGACACGATATATACCACATTGGTTATCACCAAAAAACACTGTTCCGAACCATGTAATCCAGAGCCCAGTAGACAAAGTGTTCTTTTATTCTTATAATTAGGAAAAAAAAAAAAAAAGAAAAAGAAAATAACATTTCCACCATCAAAAGTTTTCCAAAACAGTGTACATTATTCCTCAAGGTACACAAGAAATCTTTAGCAAGAGTTGCTAAATATCCCAGGCCTTGCACAGAATCAGGGCATCGGATACACATGCTCTTGGGCTTTTAAGTCTACATGTAGACAAAACAGTTTGAATCATCTGTCATATGGAGGGACCAACCTTCATCTTGGGTGCTGTCTCACAGTCCCTACTACGCCACAGAATAAAAAATGGTATCTCAGAAGTCAGAGCCAAAATGGGAGGGAAGAGCACTATGTCGTTAACCTTAACGGTGAAGGAGTAACACCCCTGGAAGACCTGCTGCCAGACTTTTATCGTAAGTATGAGCAGGCACAGACATGTTGGCAGGAGAAATCAGTGAGGCAGCAGCAGCAGCTCCCTCCCAGCTGCCGGGCAGGGCTGGGCAGGGCATTCAGCCTCACGAGCTCGGAGGGGATTTCTGTACTGATTGCTTTTCTCAGAGTAGCCAGGCAACTCGTCTAACCCTGTCTCAGCCGAGAGAATGATCTCCAGGACAAGGCCCTTGGGACCAGCAGCTGCCTGCCCAGGTAGCTACAGCGGCACCCAGAAATGAGGTGGGGTGTGGGAGAGATGTTTTTAAGAACAAAGAAGCTGAAGAAAATTTAAGCAATCTTTTTCCTCATAAATGTCTTCCGCCTGAATTTGTGTCAGAGGAAACTTTAGACTGCTTATTGCTGTGAATGGAATAATAAAGGAAAGACTTTTAAATATATATATAATTAATTATTATTAACCCCGATAAACTTTCACCCAGCATTAAACAAATACACTTGTCCTTCCATGGTGAGACCACATACAGCAACTCAAGGCCACATCTATGACCATTCGTTCTTCATCTTGCATTTCTTCACCCTTCTTCAGCTCCCAGCAGTGTCTTCCCATATATAATCAATTGCATTGTTCCAAATTAATATTGGCAAGAATATGCCTTCCTTCTTCTCTCGGGACAATTAATGTAGTATCATAAAGATGAGCCCCCAAGCTGAAAAATCCTGTGGTGCTCAATATTACCTGCTCTCACCATGAACTCAGCTGGAGGCCTGCATCTTCCTTCAGTGTAAAGTGGCAGAGTGCTCTGAAAAGTCATCGAGCTCTGTTGTCAGCATCACATACTAGTTGCATTAGTTTTCCTTTCATTTCCCAGCATGGTCCTCTCAGAAACATCATGTGAAAATGCTTACGCTCGCTTTTACTTTCAAAAATGGATGTAAATAAAGGCATTAGTAATTCGGAAAGAGGTATGGAGGAATTTGGCCAAGAAATTTAGAACAAGTAATAGCATTTATAGTCTGGTACTGAAAATATATCCTATATATATTAACATGTATCCATTTTAAATACGATCCTGGATAGAAAATCATTTCAGGGACTGGCATTTTATGAGACTTTCAAAAAGAGGTGGTGAAGAGCTCCACTCGGTTAATTCTGAAGTTGAAGCAAAACAGCTGTTAATTGATGTCCAGGGACCACCTAGCAAAGGGAGGAGAGATTTGTTCTCAGTAAACCTGGGATAATCCAAAACACCTTACGGCATGACATTACTCACTGCATATGTTTGTTTGAACAGAGTTCATTGCAGCTAAATGTATTAAATCCACAACTTTCAGCCCAAAGCCATTCACTTAAATTTAATGTGCTCTTACCAAAAATACAGCAAGGCAGGCAAAGGGAAATTTTTGTTTGTTTGGAAGTTGTGGGGATTGCAAAGGGGTTGGCAACTCTTTCTTCTTATCCTGCCGGATAACAATCAAATGGGGGTTAGAGGCACTTTATAAATAGCAACAGAAAAGCATTTGATCATTGTATCAACTAACTAAAATGCCAGTTTATTTGTCTTGGCTGATGACAAGATCATCCTTTTCAAAGCACAGGTTTTAATTATTTAGTTGCAAAACAGTCAATTTTAGTGAATTTCTCCTGACACTCTCCAAAGAAATCCATATGCTGTGAAGCTGCATTTATGGACCAATTATTTCTAATAGAAACACCCCACAGTTGACAAGGCTGCTTTAAATCATCTGACACAAATCCAACAAACCAATGGAGAAAGCACTCCCTCATTTTTAAAATTCCCGTGAAATATGTCAAGAAGTGGAGCATGAGGCCATGTTCTTTAAATATGTTGGAATACATATTTCATACACTATATATCCATTTTTTAAAGATTAGTTGTTGGTGTTGTTTTTTCCTTGAGACTACATCAAAACTTGGGAACAGTCAAGTGAAAAAAGGCTTGTATGCCAAAAGTTCATCTTCTTTATCCAGCTGCGTCAGATGACTTAATAAAAGATATTACTTCTCCTGGCAACTCCAGCTCCACTAAACATATGATAAACACACTTTTTGAAAGACCCTCCCAACCTCTACCCGCAATAAATCTTTACAGTTTATGCATAATGGTACACGTTAGGGCTATTTGTGAGGGTAATTTCATCCTTCTGGCGGATCCCTGTAACAGCCAAAATAAACAGGGAAGAGGAGGATGAACTCCTGGTTCCTAAGAGTCATCCAGGGAGCACCGCAAACACCCTGTCATTGCTGGATGTCAGCCTGGCACACGGAGCCATGAGCTGATTATTGAGTTAATTATTCTACAGCCAGACGGTACAAGTTGGTATGCGAAGGCTGTTGTGCCAATCGCTTTTAAGCATTAATTTTTGAGACAATTCCCCGCTCCCAAATTAATCCGAAGCATCACTTCAAATATATAGGGTGTTCTTGACGGCGAGTCTGCAGGGGAAGTGCCCTTTACAGGCTGTAAAGTTAAGTAAAATCATCAAACCCAAACAATTAAACCAAGTCTGTTTCTGTGCACGACTGCCAACAACTCATTTCTAAAACTGAGACAGAGGCAAGAAATTGAAATATTAATTAATAATGGTGGATGAACGACATCCTTGTTCTTTTCCCTGTGCCACATTCCTTCACCGGCTGCAGAAGGGGCAAGCAGCGTGCAGAGAAGTGGAGCCGCTCGGTGCCGCCTGACTCCTTCCATGCCCAGCGTGGGCACCGGCAGCCAGAATGTAAGATTTCCTTGTCTATTAAAAGAATGTTTTCAGGAAAAGCCTCTGCACAACACGTCCTAGTTCTGTGTCCTGCTGATGAGTGTTGCAGGAGCTGGAAAGCCTGGTGCAGTTAGGACACTGGAAACCTCTAGTGCCATCAGGGTACGTATATGCCAGTTGTTGGTCTTGCAAGCTCCACAATTCAAACTTCCATTTTTTTATTTACCTTTCACTGTTTTCTATTCATGCCACAGTGGAAGCTGCCATACAGTGTATTAGCATGACCGAGGAACTGATTAATTGAATACCAGTAGCAGTACAATCTTGAAAGTGTACTTCTAAACTGCTGTGAATTTGAAGACCTTACTCAAACAGAAGAAACTGCTAGCTGAAATTTTCCCGGTCGGTTTGGAGTCTGAGACTGGGGCTGTCCTTTGCCTCCTTTGCCCCCAGATCACCCCGGCAGAATTAGCTGAGGGTCACTGGTGCACTAAATGCCGCTCTGCACTGCTCCGGCAGCCCTGCGCTCGTTTGAACCGGCAAGAGAGCCAGCTAGCATCCAGCTTTTTCTGTTGCCAAAACAAAGCAAAATAACTGCAGTGAAGGGTTTTCCTTGCTTTGTATTTTTCTGTGTATATATGTAGTCCACGCAGCAAATGGTTTTGCAAGATTCTTTTGCATGTATATATTCAATGAAGTGAATAGTTTTCCTTGAAATTGTGTGTGTGTATGTGTACGTATATGTATACGTATTCATGGGCAAATATATATGCCACAAAAAGTCCCTGCTTGTCCCACTGTTTGGGCAGCAAACTCTACTGAGGTGCATCACTTGTACTGAAATCACGTAGCGCAGGTGATGAGTGGGACTTAGACACCTGTATTCCAGGAAGATCTCGGCCAAAGCTGCTGGATGAAGTTGCTAAGCACCGTCCTCGTTAATAACTGACTAGTAAAGCGAAAAAGGGAAGCGGCGAGTTTTGGCAGACTTTGACAAGCTGGGTAATTCAGCACTGAGTACACAGAGGGCTTTTAGGCCACGCCAGATGCTCGCAGCCAGGTCCCCCCAGCCTGAGTGCCCTGCTAATGGATTAAACTGCCACGGCGTGGCCAAATATAAACACCGTGCCAACAGCAGAGCCTCAAACAGCCGGTGCCCGGGGTTCAGAGACACACACAAGGAAGCCAGTGAGCCCAGCTGTGCCACCCCCCTGGTGCTGGGTGATGCCCCCTCAGGCATCCCATGCCAGAGCCCCCGCAGAGGGGGAAATGGGGGGGTGAGCCCAGGGCTCCCACTGCCTTGGCACTGGGGATTGCACTACTCCTCTCTCTCACCCAGCAGATAGCTTCATCTCAGCCCTGTTAGCGTTACCTGGAGCATTTATTAGCACCGTGGGAAGCTACGTGTATAAAACTGAACAGACTGCTACCTTGGCTCTTCCAGGTGCTGGCCCTTTGCTGAGCACAGAAGCCCATCAGCCCGTTTCCTTACCCAGTAGTCACAAATCCGCTGAGTGACGGCACACATCAAATCTTATCACAGGGAAGCAAAACCGATGTTATGTTCTTCTCAAACACAACGCATTATCTCTTCTGGATGTAAAGAAGGCAATTGATGGTAGGCTTTGGCTGCAGAGCTCCATCTCCTGGTTTTCAGAAGATATTGCACACCACAAGGAAACAGCTCATTTTCAAAATACCTAAGAAACAAGGACATTAGTGATATACTGGAGAGATACCAATTCATTGGGTTAAAAACCTATGTTATTCTTTATTTCTGAGGTAGTGCAAACATTACCAAAATTTTATGATAATATATGCTGCTTCTGTGTAGCTACAACCTTGCTTCCTTGAGATGAAATGAAAATCCTTTGACCACGTAGGATATTCCTGCTGTCATTGAAGCAGTGTGTCTAGGCTGGAAGGGACTGCCTTAGCCTTTGACTAGTTGCTGTAGCTCCTTGACTCTCTCTGCACTGGAAAAAAATATACCTAGTTGTTTTTCTCAGCCCTATCAGTCTGAAAGAAAGCAGAGAGAGCAAAATGCACGTCAAAACATTGCAAAGAGGCGTTTTGCTATGTTTTTCCTTTTCTAGGACAAGGCCACTGGGGACATCACCTCAGACATAGGGAGGGGAATGGCTCCTCCAAGACATACAACTTTCTAGACCCCCATCATCTTCCTCTGGGGTCCATCTCATCAGCACCCCCAGCTCTGTCCAGACATGCTGGAAATACTGACCTTTAGCATGGGTATGTCCTCACTACCACTCGCTCACCAAATAATTTTGACGTGCATTCTGTTTGGGGTTTTATTGCAATCGGATAAAAAAATGGGAGAATCCTTTCACGCATTTATTACCCACGCACTACTCAGAGGCAGAAAAACAGCAATGCGTTCAGGTCACAGACCCAAAGCTGGCTACCAGCGTAGGGATGGTCGCATTTCCCTGCACTGCCTCAGTGCAAAGGCTGAGCAACTAAAAAAGAAATAATTATAGCAAAGCGTAGCATTTGGGCCAGCCACTCTAATGACAATCCTTGTACAAGAAGTGATACCCAGCTTTATTCACAAATACTATAGTTCAAAAGCAGTTTTACACATACATAAAACATACCTGAAAGGTAGGATGAAGGTCAGACCTTGAGGTGATCTGCAAAGGCAGTGTCAGTGGAGGAAAAATAACATTTGCAGTGAAATGAGTAAGACAACCTGGTATATAAGAAAAAAGGTAAGTTAGTAGAGCTCAGCCAATTTAAAAATCCTGTCTATTATTTTTAATTATTGAAGAAAAAGGGTTTTTATTTCAAGCTATGTATTATTAATGATGACTCTCAGTGCAACATCAGAGGAGGCATTGAGAAACGTCAACATTCATCACAGACATTATTTACAGTTAATATTTGATCATCAGTCCAAAAGGCAAAGCATGTCAAGGAAATACCAGATCCCTACTTCACAAACCTTGGGGTGTGATTTTCTATCTTCTTATCTGTCGGTCACACAGCCAGAAAAATCCTTTCAGTTCTTCCTGTACAATATTCTAAGGGGCCTCTCCTTATCTTCCCACTCTCTCTGAAGCCAATGGAAATTTCCTGCTTTGCAGTGGTGATGCATCTAGTCCCATCTCTTTAAAAATACCACTACCAGCAAGAATGATTCCTCTTCAAAATAGATAATACTCCATGTGGATCTGACATTTTCAAAGGCTGGGGAGGTAGATACACAGGACTGAAAGACATTTGATGCAAGTTTCATTTTACCCTGTCCTTCTCACAGTCTCCTTGAACATCGCACATTTTTCATACAACCATGGATACAGAAAATTTTAATTTTCTGTCTTGAGGTGCTGTTTTCACTATGTTGCCCAGCATCTATTTTCCCCAAAGAGTATTTTGTCTGTCAACAGATGACATAAATGTAACTGATGGTGTGATGTTGAAAGGCAATTTCAATGTAAATGAGCTACATGAGAAGGAGAAGGTTTCAAACGTAGCACCTTTCCTGCGTCTGTAATAAATGACAGGTTACTCTGCCCAGTGATCTCAGTATATGTTGGGGAGTATCGTGGCAGTTAAGCATGTCCAGATTTCAGGCATTTTGCAATGCAGTAAAGTCACCGTTAACAAATACTTCAACAAACTCTTTTGATCATGCTCTGGTACCTTTGATCAGGCCATGCAGCATTTTCTGCTGCATTACGCCCACTGAAACATGAAAAAAGCATGGGAATGAGTCACCGTATTGTCTTTTTTTACTTTTTCTCTTTTTTTTTGTAGAGGAGGCTATGGCTGAGAACACAGGAGTAGGGCACTGTGCTCCCTTGCACACTGTTCAGACTGTGCCCTGCACAGACGATGGTAATGGTAAAGTGAGGGGAGAAAGGCTCTACAGGCGTGGTGGGTTGACCTTGGGTGGACACCGTGCTCCCACCAAGCTGCTTTCTCACTCCCTCTCTTCAACACGATGGCAGAAGAAAACATGATGAAAAGCTTGTGGATTGAGATAAGGGCATGGAGAGATCACTCACAATTACCATCATGGGCAAAAAAGACTGGACTTGGAGAAGATTAATTTAATTTATTGCCAATTAATGACAGAGTAGGATAGTGAGAAGTAAGAATAAATCTAAAAACGCCTTCTCCCCATCTCTCCCTTCTTCCCGTCCCTAACTTCACTCCTGATTTCTCTCCCTCCTCCCCCCCGTAGCAGCACAGGGGGACAGGGAATGGGGGTTATGGTCAGTTCATCACACGCTGTCTCTGCCACTACTTCCTCCTCAGGAGGAGGACTCCTCACACTCTTCCCCTGCTCCAGCATGGGGTCCATCCCACGGGAGACAGTCCTCCACCAGCTTCTCCAACATGAGTCCTTCCCACGGGCTGCAGTTCTTCACCAACAACTCCAGCATGGGTCCCTCCCACGGGGTGCAGCCCTTCAGGAACAGACTGCTCCAGCGTGGGTCTCCCACAGGGTCACAAGTCCTGCCAGCAAACTTGCTCCAATGTGGGCTCCTCTCTCCATGGGGCCACAGGTCCTGCCAGGAGCCTGCTCCAGTGTGGGCTTCCCACAGGGTCACAACTTCCTTTGAGCATCCCCCTGGTATGGTGTGGGGTCCTCCATGGGCTGCAGGTGGATATCTGCTCCACCATCATCCTCCATGGGCTGCAGGGGGACAGCCTGCCTCACCATGGTCTTCTCTGGGGGCTGCAGGGGGATCTCTGCTCTGGTGCCTGGAGCACCTCCTGCCCCTCCTTCTGCACTGACCTTGGTGTCTGCAGAGTTGTTCCTCTCGTATTTTTCTCACTCTTCTCCCTTACAGCTGCTGCTCAGCATTTTTTACCCTTTCTTAAATATGTTATCGCAGAGGTGCTACCAACATTGCTGATGGGCTCAGCTTTAGCCAGCAGTGGGTCTGTCGCAGAGTCAGATGGCGTTGGCTCTGTCAGACTTAGGGGCAGCTAGCTCCTGATCTCTTCTCACAGAATCCACCCCTATAGCCTCCCCACTACCAAAACCTTGCCACATAAACCCAATACAACAGGCAGCCCTTTCAGTAGTCCACTCTCATGATGAATGTCAGACGAGCCCAGAGCTGTCATCTTTAAAATCTGCATATGGGAGTTAGTATCAGCTTTTGGTCAATGTTTCCAGCGAGACGGAGCTGCTGCTGTATGAATGTACAGCTGATGTTATGAACAGCACATCACTAGATACAGTGAGGAAAATGGGACTCAGCTGAGCAGACAGCTGGAGACTGAACCCTGAATCTTAGGAGAGCAGGTAGTCCGTGCTTCATTCCAGTAGAAATCAAATGTGTTAAGTGCCACAAATTCTCCCTCTTCATTCCTTAATTATATTCCCCACTCATTTGAAGCTGAATCCTGAAAATGATTGCAGCAGTGTATGATGCTTAATGCTTTATGTAGCCAACATAAAATGCTGTGCTGCTGCTTCCATGGTATGTGTTTCTTTATTTACTTTTTCTTTTTTTTTTTGGTACACATTTTTGTATGCATCCTTTTTCTGTACACAGTTTTGAAATGCATAATGAGATGTCAAAGTGCAATGAGGTCACAGAATTACGGCCTCAATTTCCCTGATTTTATTTACTATTGAATTTCAGAATGCACATTTTCTACTGCCCTGGGAATAATGAAATTCAACAGAACTATTTAAAAAAGATGAGGAAATCTATAGAGTGTTCCGGTTTGTTCTAAGGAAAGCTGCATCTGTGAATCAATACATTTCCATTATGTCCCCAGACTATTGTTACTTGCCTTTCTTCTCTACCGTGTATTATTCTCTGACTTCTTGGGTGTACTATAAGGATCAGTATTTGTTTCCTGAAGGCGGGTGAGAATTTTTTTATCCTCCAGTTGAAAGAGGTGGTGTATCACTCATGCCTACGTTATCTAAAACAGTGTTTCTCAAAGAAGAGACCGGTGCTGATAAGGATGCATGTGATGCTTGAGTGCAGATAGCAGGTACTTGAAGGTAGTTGAAGCCTTTGAGTAGGTCATTGAAGATTTCGAGGCAGACACCAGCCTGCTTTTCCAGGCATAATCCCAAACATGTCAACTGTGACTTTCTTAAGTATAAAGGTATGGATCAAGCTCGCTATTTTTGTTCCCCATTCCCAGTAGCTGCGTTACTATTAAGAGGAGTGGGGACATGCTGTGCAAATTACATCCTACTTGTATTTGGTGCTTGCTAAAGGAACAGCTCCATTGCCTGCAAGCGGCTAATTCCACATCTAATATGGTGATTTACAGAGACCGGTTAAGAGTTTCCCACAAGCAAGTTTTCCTTCATTATCGTTATCACGTAGCTATGGACAGACCCGGCCATGCAGATCCACTTCACGGCGCAGGCAGGAGAGGGGGTTGTCTCAGGGAGGGTGAGAGGCGATGCTGGCGCGGGCGACGCAGCAGGCGTGTGGAGCAGGTCTGGCTGGGAATCCCGGTGCCTCTTCACAAGCACTCACCAGTGCGGGAGAAGCACCCCAGAGGGGCTTTGGGATGACCTGCTGGATGGGAGAAAGTCAGTCTGAAGAAGTGTGTGGCTTTTATCTCCTCTTGTCTACATTGATAAAAGACGCCGAGCCTGTTTCTGACAGGTACCTTTGATACAGGAATTACCTTAGAGGGATTTTTGCTGCTTTTCATTGGACACCGCCTTTTGCCTGATGCACCTTTTTGTAATTAATTTGCTTCGCTTCCTAGAGAATAAAATCTGTTCAGTCAATGAGGATGAATATTCTTAGGCCTCCTTTGGTGGCTAGATCCATGGAAAGTGGGTTCAGTGTAATCAGGGCTCTGGCTCTGAGGTCTGTTCCCTCAGTCAGTCATAGGGCTTACGGAAAGAGCATGTAGCTCACAGCCTGAAGCCAGATCTTTTTAACATCACCTCCTCAAGGGCTCAGTTCGATGTGGTAAGTAAACATTTACTTTGTAACTTACTTCTGGCTTAATGCGGACTTAAAGCCAGAAATTACTATTTTACTTTTATGAGACCAAAAACATACTGCTCTAACTACAGATGATTTGGGCTATTTCATTATATCACCATAATTTACATAATTGCTTTTGAAATCAATTCACACAGAGATCTTAGATATGTAGGTAAATTCTCATATCCCTTCCAGCAAAGACAAGTGATCACCCCAAAGTGTGTAGAAGGGTAATTTTGTTCCATTTGCTACCAGACTTGTTTGAGTGTTAAGACGCAAATATGAAAATCTACAGAACTTTTTCTTTTTTTCTTTTTTTTCTTTTTTTTTTTTCTGATTCTGCACGACTCTGGAAGCTTTCAAGAGCATCCATTGCCTTGCTCAGGTAATTTTGCCTCTGGGAGAAAAGGATGAGACCATTGGGAGTTGCTGGTGTGAGCCAGATGGTAATCTCTCTCATAAATGCCTATGTATTTCCAGCCTCCTGCAAAGACGTGATTCCAGTCCTCTCTCTGTGTCATTCCAATTCCAGAAATGGCAGAGGTCGGCAGGAGATGCTGGAGATACCAGAAAGACTTTTATGAGGTGGGGAGGCATCCCCTAAATGCCACAGCTGCTATGATGAGAGACAGAACATAGCATACACAAACATAATTGAGTTCCAGTTTACCACATGAAATGTTTTATTCATAGGGTGTACTACAGATTTTTTAAATTGCCTCTTGTCATTTAAGCAGGTTTTTCAGGGAGAGACATCATGTTTTTTAAACCAGTCGATACAGTTGGAAAAAGTGGGCAAGTTTTCTTGTTCAGAGTTCTTTCATTAGCCCTGACAAGTTGCAAGTCCCTGCTATTGCTTGTTCAAATGACTCTCCTCGACAGTGAAGGGGAGGAGAGAAGAAAGGAGGGAAAGAGAAAGAAGGGTCAGGAAAAGGTGGCACACAGAAACACACTGTCTGCATTTCTAGTGTGAAACCTTAACATTTCTTTATTATCTATCTACCAGAAACTATCTTTTCCAATTTTTATATATATGTATATATGTTTATTTCAGAAGCTTCAGTGGAGCTTCATTTGATTAGAGCTGCAGTTAGAGGAGTTATATGCAAGCGTACAAAAGCAGTTATGTAAAAGTATAAACAGAATGTGATACGATCTCCTGTCAATTGCTGCAAGTTCCCCTCAAGTTTTCAGGAAAATGTAGAAAATGCTGTGTTCTGGTTAAACGTGACACATTTATGGATGCTCAACCCTTCTCAGACTTCAAAGAAATATACTGACTCTGTGCCTGCATCGTTGCTGTCAGCCATTTGAGGACTACGGGGCACGTCTGAATTCAGACCCTGCCATTGAGCTTTGAGGATGATAGCTTCAGCTTCGTTACTCTGCCATCGGTCTGCAGTGTTCTGGTTATGCTACAATTTTAGTTGAATCACACAGAAAAAAACTTGAAATTCATAGTTTCATGCTAAGATCTCTGCTTCTTCTCCAGCCCTTCACGGTACAAAAGAAGGATGGAGATCATAAAGGAGCCCTCAGGGACCACGGCAGTGCCATGGCATGAGGCTCTGCAACACGTTGAGTACTGCTGCCAGCCGAAGAGACAAAGGGAGCAGCAGAACTCGCACCGGGAGCGTGTCCAGCCTCAGCTGCCAGCACAGAGACTAACGGGACCCTCAGCCTCCAGGGCTGTGGGTCGGGGCTGCACAGACACTCGCCCAGAGTATTGCCAGCTGTTAGTGTCCTCTGCATCATCCAGATACAGGGGTCATGGCTTAGCCCTGGCCGGCAGCTAAGCACCATGCAGCCGCTCACTCACCCCTCCTTCCCCGGTAAGATGGGGAGGAAAATCAGAAGAAAAAAGGAAAACTCGTGGGTTGGGATAAGGACAGTTTACTGGGACAGCAAAGGAAGAGGAAAATAACAGCAACAGTACTTCAAATATACAGAGCAGGTGATACACAATGCAATTTGCTCACCTGACCAGATACCCAGCCCGTCTCTGAGCAGTGGCCCCTCCTCCCCAGCCATCCCCCTTTATATGACGTCATATGGAATGGAATATCCCTTTGGCCAGTTTGGGTCAGCTGTCCCGGCTGTGTCCCCTCCCAACTTCTTGTGAAAATTAACTCTATCCTAGCCGAAAACCAGGACATTATGAGAGGTTTGCCACCTGAGTGCAATGCAGGATTTGCAGAACAAAGAGAAAAGACTATTTTTCAGTTCAGTCCCTTTTAAGGCAGCTACTCTTAATGATTAAGGCATTTCACCTCCACACGTGATATACTGTGGTTGACATCAGTTGAATTCAGTGACTGGAACAAGCACAGCCTTCTCCCCAAATGTACTCTCTCTTTTCTTTGGGCAACCATATGAAATTCCTCAGGGAGTGAGTACCTCTCTGCTAAGGAAAACGAACCACTGGCCAGGCTGAACAAGACACCAGATCTCACCTGGTTCCACCACTCTCCCAGCTACTGTATGAATTCAGATTCCCAGATGGGGCTTCAGTGTGCAAGAGCAGAAGTGGAGGAGCCAATGTGCAGAAGACAATCCCTGTCACTAGATGTCCATGAGAGGACACGGGTGACTGCTTACCCGCGTGGCTCACTACCAGCTGTCCACTGTGTTGGCTGGATCTCACGGACTCTGCTGGGAGCTTCCATATCCTCATATCGTCTTGTATGTTTAGGTGTGTGTCTCACACCAAACCCTGCTTGGGTAGCTTTTATGGAGTGTTTGACGCATCTCCCTTTGCATGACTGCAACTCTCCTTGAAGTTTTGATTATTTTGCTAATTCCTTTTCATTTTATCTGGGTTCACACTGGTTTCTGAGATAGATCAGACATCACTGTAACCTACATGTTTTTATGATGGAATAGTATTATAAAATATTCCTATCACACAGCTATCACATACTGACTTCTTACTTTTTAATTCAGCACCGAACTGAAATTACAAAATGAAACAAAAAAATATTGTTGTAGGCTGACAAGGGAGACAGTATTGTCAGAACTAAGCTGACAACAGGAAAATACAGATGCTGAGTGTGTTTTGTCACATAGCAGGTAGCACGTCAGCTGTGTATCCATAACCCCTAATCACAAACTTCTCTGGTAAGAGCTTTTTTTCTCTTCCCCCACCATCCTGTTCACAAGAGTGAGCAAACAAGGGGCAGTCTGCTCAGAGCCCTTGTTTCTGTAACCTGCTAACACAGCTACAACGCAGTGGTGGTCCACGTGTGAGCGTGGTCTGGTGGAACAGAGCAGCAGCAGGCAGCACAAGAGGGCTTGGCTCTACTCCTCTGGGCAGCCCACAGGCTTCCAGTGGGGAACCCACAGAAAGGCTACTGCGTAGGAGCCACGGTGGTCTTCAAAGGGTTCCCTCGCTGCAGTGCGGTATTTGTAAATTTGTTCATGGGCGAAAGAGCACCAGATGAGTTCCAAGAGAAGAGACAAGTGTTTGAGGGAGCGCTGCCCTTCCGTAATACTGTAGGTGCAGCAAGAGCTTTCTACTTTTTGGCAGCTGGTGACATTACAAGATCAAATCCTCATTTATGTTATAAAATGCCTTGGCTGGGTAATACTTTAAAATTAAATGAATGGTCATAAAATGCATTCACTTCTGTCCTTGTTACCTTTTAAGGTATTAACAAAGATATTTATCACATAATTGTGGATACCGTATTAATTCATGTCACATTAACATAGGACACTGCATTTTTATTAAAAAGTGACCGAGATTTAATAGAATGAAAAAACCCAAAATCTTCAAAAGTAAGTAAAACTGAAAACACCATTATAGCTGTTATGACTTGCAGAACCTGAATAAAATAAATAAATAACATACTCTTCTATGCTCAAAATAACAAAATTGCTGCTATATTTTTAGTGCTTTCTGTTTCACAAAACAATCGATGTTTTACTTCAAGATATTTCAGGCATTTTTTTCCTCACTGCATCAGCAGTGGCTAGGTATATGTTAGTTAAAATGGGAGTTACCTTTCCCCACAGGCTGTATTAACTTCAGTGGGAGAACCCTGATGAGACCAACGCTTTTCTGCACCGGAGCGTAGGCTGCACGTATGCTGCACGGTACACGTATGCTGCAATGCAAACATCGTCTCTGCTAGAACATGAGAAAATCTCAGAATTAATGAGCAGCTGAGTTTTGTCTGTATCTGAACTTTTCGTGTGTTAAGATGTTTGCATCCACGATTTCAGCTTATCCAGAGAGAGGGATGAATGCCAGGCGTGTACAGCAACAGCTTGAGTATTCAGGAGTGGTGAGATCTGGTGTTTTGACCTGAAGCCAAGTTTGGTTCACAAGCGGCCGCCGGGTCTTTCATACAAGATTGGACTTTAGAAGGGGAGCCTCAGAGGTCACAGAGGAGCGACTCGTGTCAGTGAAGGCAGGTTGTTCTTACCATGAGGTAAAGTTTGGTCACTGGTGAGAGTCATGTGCAATTCAATTTTGTTTGATTAATTTTAATCTAAACTTGTGTCTATTGGAGCTTTCTTCTGAAGCCTGTCCAGTGAATTTTCAAATAGCAAACTCAGGGCACGCTGATGTAGAGTACACACCACTGTAAGCATCTCGAGAGTTTAAATCAGAAACAAATTATCGTGAAATAAAAGATGTAATGTAACTCCTCAGCATTTCTCGTCAAGGCTCGAAAATTATATCCTGCTTTCTCTTGTGTTTAGGAAAATGAGAAGTTTGTTGAAAGCGAGTACCTTCACTGCTGCTGCCTGACTTAACACAAGAATGGAAAAGTCAGAGATACGTTCATAGACCTTCCCGTCATAAACACTGTTATCTTCCTCATGTCACTTCTAGACTGCGCATGTGATTAGATGTTTATTATTTTTAAGAATGTGTAAGCTAGCGATAGCTGAGATGAAGAAACTTCCATATCCAAAGTGAAAGAAAAAATTCATGAGGTTCCAAAAAGTTTAGTAAAGTTCTTTTTCACTTAATTTTCTCTGGTCAAGTTTAATCCAAATCTTAATGTATGAAGTGCTATTAGCATTAATCTCCAGGCATGTGAGACAGATGAGGCCTAATCAGTTTCTATGCCATGTCATCAAGCATTCATATGCAAATGTGCCCAGATCATTTCATCACATGAGACATTGCTCCTTAATCAAGCTACCGAAAACAGAAACCCTGCTAGAGAAAGGAAATTATCCCCACAGATAAGACAAAGAGAGATATTTTCAATTTCAAATTTATTTTTTTTTATACCTCTCACTCAAGAATTCAAGAGTTATTTTAGAAAAGTTAGGAAAGCACGTAACCTATGGCCTTCAACTTTTTTTTCCTAGACTTTTTCTTAACCTGGTCATTCTTTTCTTTGGCCCAAGTTCCTGAATGATCCAAGGGAGCCGGAGCTCTACAGGCAGGCACACCTCTGTTTGCTGTGGGCCCTGGGGCTGTACTGCAGGCAAGGGACGTTATCAGAAACATCCTAAATCTGTAGTTAAAACAAATGGTGATTAATTAGCTAATCCAGTTGTTAAAGTAAATAGTTGCTGGATTAACAAGTAAAATGCTGTTTAGTAAAGCAAAACATTCTGAATTCTTTTTTTTTTTTTTTTAGTTTCCATAAAACTGAATTTGTTATATAGATTTCATTATCAAAATGGAAAAGAATCATGATGGAGTTCCACGTGCTTTGTTATGGATTGATCTCAGCTATACCTGGGCTATCTCACATTAGCATTTACATCTGTGTTGGTTGTACAGTCTCTTTCTAGGGAGCAACAAAAAATATGCATTTAGGGAATGCAGTTCATGCGATCTATTTTATACATTTACTTTCAAATGAGTGAGCAATATTCTGGAAATGCCTGTTTCCCTCAATTAGGTAAGTGGGAGACTGTGTGACTAGCTCATCTGGAAATATTTAAAGCTGATGATACTCACCTCCTTCTTTTTTTTGTGTATATCAAAACACTCTCTCTCACACAGACACAAACAGAGAAGCACTTTATATTGGAAAAACTAGGACCTAAAATCCAGCATCCAAAAATTTAGACATGTGGGAATTATGGTGACTTGAGCATCTTTAATTTGCCTGTCTTACATAATGCACTGTGATACAGTCTTTAATTACAGGATCACATCCTTTTTTCCCATCAGATGCCTCCTGCACTCCTTGCACAGTTAATGAGCTCTCATTCAGTGACTGACAAAAGGAAGAGAGGTTATGTGGAATAGTCAGAATCCTTTAAACTTGGCATGATACAACATTTTGATAATTAAAACAAAAGCAATGCTGTACAGAGAAAATGAATTTTAAAAAGCTGTTGACAGGGCTCAAAATGCATTTGTAAACAGTGGGGCCTCATTAAGGGCATGTAGTCCCAAGGCCACACTGAGGTCAGTTCTTGTCCTTTACATTTTTATTAGTGGTGTGGAAGAAATCAGAGGATCCTTACTGATTAAAGTGTACATGTGACACATGAAGAGGGTTGCACTGAAACAAATGAGTTGACAAGCTGCTGCAAGCAAATGACATGTGAATCAATACAGATAATTGTACTTCAACAATATTCAGGAATTATAATGAGACACTATCTTGGGAACAGGAAGTGAAATGATTGGGGCATCATGTCAGTCAGCTGGAGATGAGCTCCTTGTACAGTATGCAAAGGGAATAACAGCAAAACAAAAAGCCAGTCCTGGGATAAACGAGCAAAATAATACCTAAAAGGGTTAGAAAGGTTACACAACCTGGCACTAGCAAGTCTTTTTCCGAGATGCTGTGCACAGTCCTGGTACCCACAGCTCAAGAAGGAATAAATTGGATCTCTCTGGTTCGGAGATAAAGCAGGAGAAATATTAAAGGATTGGAAAACCTGCCTTAGTGAAAAACTGAAGTTCAGTATGTTTACCTTAAAAAAAAAAAAGCATGCCTTGATCACAGTTTCTAATTACCTCTATGGGGAATAGAAATTCAATAACTGAGGGCTCCTCGGTCTCAAAAGCACAAACATAACAAGATCGAGTGCCCAGAAGTTGAAAGTAAAGACATTTAGAAATTACATGCATTAGTATCACAAAAATTAACCACTTCAATAATTTAACAAAAATAATGATAGATTGTCCACACTGCAAATATTTAAATTGAGATTTTCTATCTTTTAAAAACCGATAGCCTAGTTAAACAAAAACTAATTCAGGGAAGAACTGACCTGTGCTACACTGCAGGTCAGAATAAACTATCATCTCTGAACTCAGGATCTAAGATTATGTTGCTTCATTTCATCGCTGGGGGGAGGGAGGGACGTCTTATTTACAGTGCATTATTCAAAACCTCATATGGTTATAAAATATTCTTTTTTTCCATGGAATTTCTTTTACTGTATTGTTAGGGTGCTGCACCAGCATTAATCTGTACAACAGGCCAGTTTGAGATGGAGGAGTGGAATTAATGGTATTTTAGGGAAAGAGCACCAAAGAGAGATTACATTTGAAAGCACCTGTTAATTGTGGATGCAGAGTTTGAAAGGCTTGTACCTGATCCTTCAAAATACCTTGCACTTCTCTTCACATATTTAAAGCAAAGCACCTACCGGCATCAGTCATGGTTCTGAAAGCTCTGTGCTTCCACAAATCAAACCCTAGCAATTCACATGGAAACCCAGAAATGAATATCACACAGTTAATGATGACTTCTGGATGACAAATTATTTCAAATGATTCCTGCAGTAGAGAACTGCAGGGACTCAGTGTCCAAACCCAGTTCTACAGGGCAACATTCAAAGATTTAATTGAGATCAACCTTTCCTATTCTGAAATCCCCTCCTTGGATCAGTAGAGACATTTTTGCTTCAGTAGCATAGAAAGTAGGGGTAATAAATAACAGTGTCCTTCACTGCACAACCCCAGTTCATCCTTAGAATATATCCTGCTACCACCATCAGTCTTGTATAGGTCCTATGAGAAAACAATGCACAGCGAGGAAATAAATGTACGATATGATGCACATCCACGAGGTTGTATAGAGTTCTTCTGCAATTCTGGTATTTCCTAGTTATCAGCATCTAAATTTGCAATCTTGGTGCTTTTTCTAACAGTCTCAGTTTAAAATGTGTCAATTCCTAGGTTCTCCTATTATCTTTTAAGCAGGAAAAGTATCATTGCCATTTTACCAGCTGGTTCCTTAGCGGAGAAAAAAAATTCAGACTCAGCATGCGGAATTGTGCTGTACGAGCTAAAGCGGGAATGAGCTCACACTAGGCAGCTGCCATCCTTCTCTTCCCTCACACTGGATCTGCTCCCACAGATCACCCTCCCTCATACCTCCGCATGACCCAGTGCCTGCCAACACATCGCTGGCCTAGACCTTTCCTGGTTTCACCCACGGCCGCCTGTCCATCCCTGTGTCTGCAGATGGGTAGAGATATAACCATGAGCTCTTGCAGGTGCAGAAACTAAGGGACGGATCTTCTGGGCGTGCGTGTGTCTGTGTGCAAGAAAGGTAGGAAACCAAGGAGAAGTGCACAGAAAGCTGGAGCAGCTGAGCAGAGAGACGAATCTGGAAAAAAACAGCTTCTCTGGACACCACTCCTGCTGGAAAGGCACACCTGGGAATCTAACCAGGCATCGGCCCCCAGAGCTTTGTATCCCAAGAAATTCCCTTGGCTGCTCAGCACTTAGGGATGCACCAGGAGCATGGAGCAGGCTGAAGGCTGGGCTGAGCTTGCAGGGGCCACTGGCTGGCAGCCAGGCTCTGCACAGCGTCTGCGAGGTGAGCAGCAAATGCTTCCCAAAGCGGGCTGCGGACATGCCCGCCATATTGGCGTGCACCGTCCAACCGCGCATTGGCAGCGCTGCGGCGAGGCTGGGGACACCCTGGCCTGACTCACCAGATATGCTTTAACTTAACTACTTTGCGTAGCGCTTGATTTTTTTTTTAATAGTGTAGATGTGCCTGGGGGGAAGAGACTGGGAGTATATTGTGCCTAACTAATTTTATGAGTCCCTATTGACAAAAAGCTTTATCTGTGCTTTCTATCCATTTAACTATAAATCTCTATATTTGTGAGTTTTGACTCATGGGGACTCATATAATTTAGTTTGATGAATGATTCTGTGTTTTACGATAGCACAATGAAATCTTTTGGTTAAATGCAGTAATTCATTTCCTCATAAGTAGTGGGTGACAGACGACACAGTACAGAAATAACAGATTGTTGAATTAACTGATATATCAAGGTGAGCCAAAGCCTACACAAGCTGCCAGTTAAGAATTAGAAAGTGCCTTTGTAATAGCATAAAACCCAATGCAAGGTGTAAAACCAAAATGTGAACACATTTCCAAGCAGTCTCAGTCCCAAATATCCACTGTTTGTGGTATTCCTCCACCTTTCCCTCCTACAGTGCTTAGTGTACACTGTGGTGCACACACTTTGCTTTTCCCAGCCACACTAACATTATATTATCATATAATAATCCTCTTACATCTCCTAAACATTGAAATATTATGATATTGCACTAGCAAGCCACAAGCCTCCCAAAAAAACTTTAATTTCCAAGAGTTAATTTCTGAAATGAAGCTGAATAATGGAAACATTATCAGTAAGTATCCATTTATGGGCATTTAAGGTCTTTAAAAAGTAAAAAAAACCCTTTTTTGTTGTTGTTTTTAAATCAGAATTTCTCCATCATCTATCCCAGAACAGTTCCCACCAGAAAAGGCAAAGGCTTGAGAGGAATGCTGATCATTTGCAACTAGAGCAGTAAGCCTACTGCAAACTGTGAGGGACTTGGAGTTGGCAGGCTGTCCCGGCAAGTCCATTTTCAGCAAGGAACTGTAATCAGCGTCAGTGCCTTCACAGCCAAGATTAATTAAGAGGCTCCACATCACTGTAAGGCATTAGCAAAGGCCCGCCTGCAAGGGGGCCTTTTGTAAGTCTTTCTACCAGAAGCGTGCCCCTGAAATTGCCGAGAGCGTTGCAAGCCTGCAAGACATCTTGTGTTGGGCTGGTTTTTTTCTCTTTTTGTCTGATGTCGCTAAACTCCTGTGGCAAGTGGGAGGAGACAGGATTTGCAGAGGGTGTGGAGACAGAAAAAAGAGAAGAGAAATTTGGTACAAAATCCTCTGCATCAACCTTGACAAAAGCAAGGGAAATCTACCCCTTTGACAGTGTGGTTTCTCAGAGGGTAGCAGTGGAAATGGCGGGCAGCACTGCCGAGGCTGTGGCACTGGCCATGGTTCACCCCTTGGCAGCGGCGTGCCTGGCTTCACCCACACGTGGCCAGGAACAGCCGCTGGTTACCAGTAATGCTCCCGCTCCATCAACGCCCGGCCTTGCAGACTGTGGGGCTGGATTTGCTACAACTGCCTTGTCCTTCGTCATCACCTCACATGCAGAAGTGCTGCTCTGCAGCCAGCTTCGTGATTTCCGAGGATCTTTCAGACGGACAGTATTGGCCAAAGAGTTGTGAGGATGGCTTGGATCAGGGTTGTTTGCAATAGCAAAGCACTCGGTGTCGTGAGGGCAGATGCTCCACCCCAAAAACATTCCCGTGACATTTGCCATCTAATTACTATGCCATTTGGGTCCTTACATGTTCAGTATTTCTAGATACTTGTATTTCAATCAACATTTAATGATTGTGTGAATATCAGTATTGTGATTTGTTATCAAAAGCTTTTTATTCTCTACGTAGAGGTTCTTAAAAAGGTAATGTTTCTTCATCTTATTTGTAGAAATGTCAAAATGGTATTGCAGAGGATCCTGCTGGTATTCTTTATATATTCCATATCTGTTTGGAAAAACAAAAAGTTTAGACCACAGCTGACAGGCTAAACAGGTAAACAGATATTGATACCTGTAAATAAAACAAGCCCTCCATCATTAAAGTATTAAATTAAAATAATTAAATTAAATTATTAAATTAAAATAATTAAAGTATTCAATTGTGAAAATCTATTTAAAAATACTGATGTTGCCTGTTTCTCACCCAGTAGGTTATGGTAGTGCTCCTACAGTTTATTAACAAGAGCAAAAATAAGTAGCAATTTAGAAGCTTTTATTTTTTTGCTGCTGGAATATCTCCACAGAGAGACTCTTCATGATCAGTGTAATGATTTGAAATTCGTACATAGCATTCATCAGCAAAGACTCTTCTGTCTTGTCATATATTAACAGATGCTTCCCACTGCAAGTGCTTGGCCTCTGTGCCCTGTCAGCTGGGTCAGCTGCCACTTGTATTCTGAATAGAATGAAAGATGGTGGGTTTAACATTTAAACCGGGCAATAACTTCCACAGCTTGGTGGTACACAAAGGAGACAAGCCCACATGCCTGATGGACAGGAAAAGCTGTAAACTCTGCATTGCGAAGTTAGACACAGCTAAATTCTGCTTACCTGCATTTCTCCTTGATGAGATGCTGGCGGAGCACATCTGCATGCCTCCTTGCGGGATGTGCTGCCTGCTGCAGCCCCCACAGCTGCTGAAGCCACCTGCCTCTGGTACAGCAATGAAGAAGGTGGCATGTGTGCACGTTATGCTGAAAGGTTACTGAGCTTTGCCACCTTGGATCACGCATCCACAAACACTTTGCTGTGCAGAATAGCCAGTCCCACACGTGGCCTCAGAGCCAAATTAGCTGCTGCTGTCTACTGTCTGTTGCAGGGTATGTTGTGACATGGTGACAGAGAGGGAATTTGAGAGCATGCTTTACAGCATTTCTAGGGTTTCCCTGCTTGCCCCATATATGCATCTGATGCTCAATGTGGTGGCCACCTGTCCTGGAGGTGACAACATCAGAAAGTCCAGTGACAAAGGGTTCTTCCATGAAAGTCCCTGGCCACTCCTGCTGGAAGGACTATAATTTACAGGCAATCGGGGCTGAGGCTTAATTCAGGAAGATCTCATGTGGGTTTGTGTTCAAGAAGAGGCTAAGCTGCATACTGCTCTTCAGGGTGGTCTGTTGAGTGCTGAGGACAACTTGATAGGGTCTTATCCACTGCGGGGTCTTACTATGTCTCAGCTGGTGACCATCATCACTGGCAGGATATTTGACAAGGTGAATCTTTTGTCTGATCCATACGCAGGCAATCTTGCCTTTGGACATATTGACCTTTACAATGTACTGCAAGAGAGGCCTTCCCAAAATTTTATAAAGGAATGGAAGAATCTGTGAGCTAGGTGGTATGCTGGACCACCAGCATTCCCCCCACCGGGGGGGTGGTGGGGAATGTGAAGCTCAAGGGCAGCCTTGGCTGCCCTGACCATGAAGTGGTGGACCTGGGGAACTACAGGCCAGTCAGTGTCACCTGTGCCTGGCAGGATCATAGAGCAGATCCTCCTAGAAACTGTGCTACAGCACAAGGAAAATAAGGAGGGGATCGGTGACAGCCAACATGGCTTCACTAAGGGCAAATTGTGCTGACAAATTTGGTGGCCTTCTACAACAGGGTTACAGTGTTGGTGGATAAGGGAAGAGCAGCTGACATCATCTGCCTGGACTTGTGCAAAACATTCTGAAACTGTCCCGCATGACACTTCATCTCTAAATTGGAGAGACATGAAGGATGGACTACTCAGTGAATAAGGAATTGGCTGGATGGTTGCACTGAAAGAGTTGCAGTCAATGGCTTGATGTCCAAGTGGAGACCAGTGATGAGTTCCTCAAGAGTCCATATTTGGACCAGTGCTGTTCAACATCTTTGTTGGCAACATGGACAGTGGGATCGAGTGCGCCCTCAGCAAGTTTGCCGACACCAAGCTGTGTGGTGTGGTCAACATGCTGGAGGGAAGGGATGCCATCNGCCTTCTAGTAACTGAAAGGGCCTACAAGAAAGCTGGACAGGGACCAGTTACAAGGGCATGGAGAGATAGGACAAGGGGTAATGGTTTTAAACTGAAAAAGGATAGATTTAGATTAGATATGAGGAAGAAATTCTTGACTGTGAGGGTGCTGAGGCACTGGACCAGGTTGTCCAGAGAGGTTGTAGATACCCCATGCCTGGAAGTGTTCAAGGCCAGGTTGGATGGGGCTTTGGGCAACGTGGTCTAGTGGAGGGTGTCCCTGTCCATGGCAGGGGGGTTGGAACTAGATGATCTTTAAGTTCCCTTCCCACGCAAACCATTCTATGATAAATTTGGAAGCAGAAGTCATATATAGATGCCATCAATGTAATGGCAGGACATGTGGTATAAGGGACATATTGGGAAGTTAAGTTTTTAAGTCCTGTTCACTACACTAAATTTGCTTTGCAATCTGCTTAGGATAGCATCAAGTAACAAAAAGACTAATTTTAAGTAGAATAAATAAATGAACAGTAAGATAACTGTTTTGGGGAGTTCGCTGTAGGACTATTATAGAAGGGAAGTGAATGCCTGTGGTGAGGCTTCAGTATCTGATTAAGAAACCTATCAACAGTCATTAAGTCTGTTTTTCCTCCCAAGACTAGCAGCTCCAGCTGCTGTGGACTCTGTCCTCAGCCTTTTTTGGAAGAAGAAAGTCTGAAAAAACAGGTTGGCCTCTAGATAGGAGAGTCTGATGACCAATGCTTTGATCTGATTCTGCCCTCCCTTACAAAACTGACTGCCTCCAGTCAATCTCGCCATTTTGGTTTAGGGTTTTTGTTTGGGTTTGGGGTTTTTTGGGTTTTTTTTTTGGAATGGGCAAATTAGGCAGGTTCCAGTCTCAAAGCTTCTCTTGTTACAGACAATGTTTACAAATGCTTTTTAGCAAACAGAAATTTCCTTTAATAGAACATCAACAAGCAAGTCTTTACCTACATCCTGTTGGTCTGTTCAAGTGGTCTCAGCATTAACCATAGAAAAATTTTCTGCAAAAGTTTTCTGCAAACAGCCCAGTTTGACTACTTATGAGCACTACAAGATTAAAATCAATGTCTTTTCGAAGTTCAAAATCCATTTCAAAAGTCACATCGCAGACAGTCACCCACAGCCAAACCAGACAACTTGCTACTCTGAAATGAGTCATCCAGGCTCCTGTGGCAGTCAGAGGTTGCCAATATCTATTTGGCTTCTGTGTCTCCACAGAATGGTTTCTGTCTTGTGAAACTGTGGAGCTTCACGCAGCACTCCAAATGCGTGCACATTATCCCTGTCGTATTATGATTCCTGCTGTCACAGCAGGGGGGGTGCTACTAAACGAGAGTCTGAAAATGATGTTGATAAAAAGGCTAGCGGATGCCCGGAGAGGAATCATGGTAGGTTCCTAGTCCTGTATTTTTTTATCATTAACTGTTCAATTGTACAGATTCATTCCTGTGAATGTACCATTTATTTATTCGGCGGTAATGACAGTACTGTTTTGTTTTCTACTTCTTCCCTAATGATCTCTAATGTGAGGCCTTTTTGACATTCTCTGAGCATTACATTGATGTTTTTAGAGCACTGGCTGTGATAACTCCAGATCTTTTCTCCATGAATCATAACTTATTCAGAGGCAATCACTCTGCATCCCTAGTTAGAGAGATTATTTCTTTTTTCAAACCAAAAGCATTAACTGCCCTTTTTGGCACTGAAATTCATCTGCCATATTGCTGTGGAGTTATTCAGATGAGGTCTTCTCTACCTTAAATGAAGCGTATTGCAACGCATAAAGCAAATGAGCCAATAATATGTAACATCATTGTAGACACATCATGTAAAACATAGCAGAACCAAAGGTAAGAATTTGCAGTCTCAGCACACATTATAGTCATTCAAAGGACTGAACATGATGTAACCCAAAGAAAAAGATATATCTTTTCTCTGTTTTTCTCTCACTCACTGTTTCTCTCCTATTACCTGGTGGATTTCTCTCTTTCACAGAATATTCCAGAAGAGGCTCTCATATTCAAAAACATCATCAAGCTGTTCTCAGTATCACCAAACATTTCAAATTTAATGAGCTGTATTCCTTCGGTTACTTCATATGAACAAAAATTAGAAATAAAACCCTGTTCATTTTACTGTTGGAAGATATATAAATGGTGTTCACGCTATACAGTATTCGTTAATGAACAAATCTATAGAGCTCTCAGAAAGCTGTACCTTATTGAATACTGATAAAAATAAAGCGTTAATCATAATGGAAATGCTCAAAAGGTTATTTTATTGGTTGCATGAGGAAATAAGGGAACAAGCATTTAAAAAAATCGGTCCCAGCAATGACTGAAGGACACTGTCACCGACCCCATACTGGCACGTCTCTGCCAGCTTCAAGCTGAAATTTTTTATGTTTATTGGGCCACACTGCTTTCAGTCCTAGTAAATGAATATGTACCATATGACTTCCTGCTACCATGCAAAATAAAAAGAGAAAAAATATATGCCAGATACTACCTTCTAGGAGAAAAAGTCAACTGCTATTCCTGTTGCAGCAATGCTTAACACTGCTGATTTCTCTTATGCAGGTCATGGTGCCCTAGCAGGTAGACCAGATATACAGTCATGGGGATCAAGACAGTGACTAGGATATGGATTCTTCCCTCTTCTTTTATTGAAAAATGTTTTACTATAGAGAAAAATTAGGTGTTAAACAGGTTAGAATAAATTCCTGATCACCCTCAACATGATGTGTAAGAAGACTCAGCACTAACACAGTATCCTTCCCTCTGCTTTCTATCTTGGCTGCCTAGCTTGTGTATTTGCTATCCAATTTTCTTGAGTTTTGATCATTTCATTGCTTATGAAAATCACTGAGCAGCTCTTTTACCAAATTTGCAACTATGCTATTCTCAGAAGTCCCAAGGACTTCCAAATCAAGAAGCACTGGAAAATTTCCCTAAATATTTTAACAGATTCATCTGCTTCTCCCTCGACAGCAGTGCTCATCCTGTGTCTCCTCTCTGGACCACTTCCCTGTAGAGGCCTCAGACTAGAAGCACTGACATCAGGCACCTGACAGCATGTAGTCTAATTCTCCTTAAATATTAGCCCAAGACAGCAGACGTTATGGATATTCCCACCATGAGTGACTGGCTAAATTAATCTCTCAGAAAATAGCAATTGCCCTTTCTGAATTAGTGCGAGCACCCCCAGTGTCAGACCTATTGACATGGCAACCCCCATAGGCAATTGAAAACAAACTCTGTAACCAGTAATTATAAATCTGTATTCAAATGTGGGTATTTCAATATGTATTAGGCCCATTAAGTCAACAGGTAATATTCTTGTGTTAACAATCTACTTCCCTGCACAGTGAGCTGTGGACACGTTCAGCTGAAGGCTTGGAGCAAATATATACAAGTGGATCAAAAACATACAATCAAAAATACAAAATAAGTAGATCAAACATATGCTAAAGACTGAACCATTGATGCATAAGCTCACTTCAATGGATTAGAAATCTGTGCACAAACACTTCCACTCTCATCCTTTCCCTGTTCTGGAGGGTGCTACGTGCTGGCTGTGTAACTCACTGCCTGTAAAAAGTGGAATGGCACTGTTGACATGTCTGAGCTGTCTTCACCTGAGCATGGTCTGATCAAAGACTTCCCTTCCTCAGGTCCAGTGTGTTGGGCTGGATTTAAGCTTCTCATGACAGTAGAGGGTGGGTTAGGATCTCACTCTGGAGCAGACACATAATACTCACAGAGGATCAGAACTGGACTTCAGATTTAGGAAAACTTAAAACATTGATATGTGGACATCTGAGATTTAACCATTTCCTGGAGTCTGTAAGGAGGCTGTCACAGAGATGTAGCAAAAGCTTCTCCTTAAGCTGCTAGAAATGTGGTAGCTTACTTCATTCAATCAGATCTCCTTCTTGTCAATGAAGCCAGAGTGACAAGTCTCACAGTAGCACCCATCAGGTCCTTGCAGAGAAGAGATCCTGTTACCTCTGGCCAGTACAAAAGATGCAGTGTCAAAACAATCAGTATATTCATCATGCCAGGGTGCATAAGCAGCTTCAACAGGAGAACAGATTTGGCCTACTGTTAGAGCATGCCCCACCTGATGGACAGAGAAGACAGGCAGAGCCCCCATATTAAAAGAGAAACATTTTGTTCTGATCTAAATAGTTTCACTTCCCCCATAACTAACTTAATCATTAGGGAACTGTGAGATTGCATAAATAGATGCCATTCAGAATATAAACACTGGAATCGCTTTGATTTATTCCCTTGTGGCAGAGTACATCTGAAAGGATGATAAGCAAAGATAACATATCTTGAAATTCCATCCTAACAAACAATAAATTACCCTGCTGAAAGCAGACTTTCAAAGTACACTTCACATAATTTCTCAGCCCAGCACACAGCCAGATGCCTGGAGGCCAAGTAAGCCGCTTTAGAAGCAACAGTAGATGGCAGGTCATGTAAAGGGCCAATAATACGAGAATCACACAAATCTCTGAAAATAGGAGCAAATGAATTTTGTTACAGATTCATATTCAAAGTTTGTTTCAGAAGAGTAGCAGTTCTGAAGCTAAAGAGCAGTTTTAACAGTCTTCCGTTTACTATCTGAGGACTCTGAAAGAATTTGCCGTATAATTAAAACCTTTCAGTGGGATGAAAGAGCTCAACAGGAAAAATCAGATGCACAAAAATAAAAAGGTGGCTTCTAAATATAAAATCATACTACTTGTTACAGCTTTCATAATTAGCTTCTTTTTTGGTTCTTTTAACTCACTTCCTACTGGGATATATTCAGAAAGCCTAGGGCTTCCATTATTTCCATGTCTAGTAGGAAAAAAATATAAAAATTAGGAAGATAAAATAGACACAAAAGATTTGATTTAGACTGCATACATAAGAAGGGCACAGCTGCATTTCCTTAGGTAATTCTGGTATAAATAACTGACAGCAACGCTCACAATCACAAAAAAGATGCGTTAGTATTTCAAAAAATGATCTTTATTCTGCTGAAAGTTGCTGCTTGTCAGCTAAGAAGCAGTAACTGACTGATTTTGTGTGTCTTCTTAAGACTTACACAGTGGGAAGTAAACAAGATGAAATTCAGACGGAGCTGTGACAGTAACTCTTCTTGGTAGCTAGCCCAACTAGCACATGGAGGAGTGAATTTACCATGCTTAAGGAAGAAGAGACATTTATTTTTGTTCATCTCAGAGCATTTTCTTCCGTCTTATCACTACAGATTTAAAAAGAAAAAAAAAAGCCACAAATAAATAGCTTCTCTTCAAAATAAATTTTTATTGAGCCCAGAATGAAGCAATCGCATTGCAGAAGGTAATTTATTTTATTTCTTTGCACTGTTTGAAATGATAGAATAAACTGTTCATTTAAAACCCAAAGGAGAAGCACTTTATACTGGTAATCGTATATGGGCATTACAACAAGCAATGTTGACATGTAATGCAATGTAATGGCTATGTGCCTGTCTAACATCAACTTAGTGAAGGAGCAGCTTCTTCTGATACCATCATTTCCACTCAGCTGGTGAGACGAGGTGTGGACAGCTATCTGTCTGCATCAGGCTGAGCTCCATCCAGCCCAGGGAGAGGCTGTGCAGAGAGTACCCTGCTCCAGAGCTGAAGAAGGAATGAGGTGCCTGATCATTCTCCTTTTCATTTCCCCTCCACCAGCTGCAGGATGCCATCCTTTTGCAAAACACTCAGTACTGGCAAGGGCAAGGCACACAAAAAGCAGGACCATTACTGGGAGCCAAAGAGCACCTTTGAATTGGTACCTGAGACTGTTTTGGGAGACTGGTATAGGAGCCATTCTGCTGCCAATGCAAAGTTGAACTGTTTCCTTAATTTGTCGTCTTCCTGGGGTCAGCAAAACTCAGTTCTGCTTACACCCAGGGCTGGATCTGTAAAGACTTACTGGTTAGGAGTGGCAGAACTGCTATACCAGCGCTGGGTACAGCAGAATTTCCCTTAAGCTCTAAAGTTATTGCCTTAACTTAAAGTTGCTGTAAATAGCATGGGGAAAAGCTGATGCTTGGATATGTTTTTCGTTCCTTGCTCAAACATCAACCAAATTGTGACTTTTCCACCCTTCCTGATGAAGGCAGCAAAGCTTGACCTCTGCTGCAGATCCAGTCCAAAGCCTCTAAATGCTCAGTACTCCCAAAGGCCTTTATTCTAATTGCATCTGTTGAAAGGTTCATCGCACGGTGAACAGGCACTGGTGAAAACATCAGTGTTGCGGAATAATCACACTTCATTCTGAGAATGTGGTCACATTCAAACGGTAAGCAAGATTTGGAAGAAGCCTAAGGAATATATGGTTCAGATCAGATCTAGTTCATAAGATTTTGATTTAAAAGTAAAGACAGCAACTTAAAGAGAATGTTTAAAATAAGGAGGCAGGAGCCCTTGAACACCTAACTTTTTCCATCGTAATTTTTTCCAGTCAGAGACCAGGCATACTGCAATCAGGATGAGTTAAATTAAATCACTACAACAGAGCCCTGTGCTCAGGCTTGAGGCTAGCAAAACCACAACTTCTGTTAGCCTGTCTTCAGGTCCCAATAGACTTTAATTCATTCAACTTTTGGCAATGAAGTTTTGGATAAGACACGGTGCCATACATGCAACCCCTGTGTCTGTTTTCATAGGAGTGAAATCAAAAGTCACCACATAAGAATGAGGTCTGGATTTTAAGATAATAAAAATTGAATTTGGGGCATTCCCTACATGCTCCACCTCAAAATAATTAGAAACACTGGTGGGAAGAATAATAAAAATCTTGGTAGGAAAGTACCTCTGGAGTTCTCTAGTCCTGTTTCCAGCTTACAGCAGGACTGTAAGATCAGTCAGGGCTTTGCCCAGTTGAGTCTTGAAAATTTCCAAGGATGAAGGTTCACAACTTCTCTAGGTAACCTGTTCCAGTGCTGCACTACCCTTCTAATGAAATGGTTTCCCTTAATGTCCAGCTTGGACCTCCTACGCTGCAGTCTGTAGGACTCTCACCTTCTCCATGTAATCTGCCAGTAACAAGAACATTCTGGCTCCACCATCTTTCTAACTGCCCTTCAAGTAGTTATAGGCTGCTACTAAATCTCCTTTACTCTTAAGCATGGCTTCATCAACGTCAAAAAAATGTATGACTTCCCTAAATATGCTGGTCACACTGCCTCTAGAGCTGCCCAGTATGCAGTTTCCCTTGTTTGTAAGGGAAACTTTCAGTTGAGTGATAGTCAATTTGGTATTTGAAAGTTCAGCCTGCCACCCATCCTCCAGCCCAGATTAGTAGCATTTGCAAATTTGCTATCTCAACATTCAGGTCATTGATTAAGAAATGGAACAGTACAGTCCTTGGCATGGATCCCTGGGTAATTTTGCTCATTATCAAACACTAACTGACCACAGAATCATTGATTGATACTTCCTGAATGCTCCTTCTTTGATTTTTAGTTAAGAATTTACTTTTAGGCAAGAAGGCCCTCTGCTGAATTTTAGTCTTCCTGCGCAAGAGGATAGTTTGTTTCTAAGTGCTTAGTACATTTTCCTTAAAAATTAGCCTGCCATAGTGAGGCACCTTTCCACATTACGGCAGCTTCCCAGGTGAGTCTGTCTAGCAATGTCCTACATAAACAGAAGTCTGCTCTGCTGAAGATCAGAGTCCAAACTCCACAGCTCACCATTCTAGCCTTTATCCAGCTTTTAAGCAATTCATTGCTCTAAATAGTTTTCAAAAGCCTTTTTTTTAAAAGAACTTGAGCTGAAGAATAGACTAAATTCTTCAGTATTGAAGTCACCAGCCAAAGAAGTATTGATTCCCAAAATCCAGAAACTTTGACTGAGTTCCAAGCCAGATATGGATGCAATTTCACAAATTCATCTATTTCATGAAATATTTCTCCACTTACAGCTAAACGAAATTTCCAGATCTACACTGAACAAAGCCTACTGCAAATCCATGATACCTCTAAGCCTTTGAGCCAGAACAACTTTCACACAGACCTGCCCTGTCTCCTGATACAGGCAGTGAATAAACTGCAGCTCGCCCAAATTGTTCAGAGAGGCCACGCACTGCCTCTCTTTGCCAAGTGCTCTGTGTTCCTTTTCTTATCACCTGTGTAACTGCCATGTAAATGAGGCCCATACATTAATATCACAGGAGATAGTCTGATCAAGTGCCAGAAGCACCACAACTGTTCATGTGCCAGAGGGAACCACGAACTACAGCTCTAGAATTCCTAGAGAGATTACATTGCTGCTCTCCGGAAATTAATTTTTAAAGAAATTGCAGTTTCAAGTGATTTTTAAATGGCACTGCAACCACCTCAATTAACACTGCAGACTTTAAATGATCCCTTCTTTCCCATGCAAGTCATAAATCAGAAACTCAGTGTGACTCACACCACAGTGTGATATGCTAATACAGTTTTATTTTAAAATATGGCCAAAATTCCTGCTAGCATAAAACCTATTACGGTTTTTCTTACAAGAATAAATTCTTCCCCTTGGAATCTGTTACATGAATGTGATATACAAACATGTGTCTTTATGCTACTCAAAGCAAGATTTGGGGAGAGGAGAGATTATTATCCCATCTATCCACAAAGAAATAATTTCTACTATTGAAAAACCTTGAAGATTTATGCAAAAGGCCAATGTAATGGTGTTGGGTTTATAAATATACTTAACACATTTATCTGTCTTAGAATTGTACTTAAGATTATAAAAGATTGTGAAAATAGTTTTTAAGGGGGTGTATTTAGCCTATTATAATAGAAAATGAGCCATAAAGCTTTTATCTGCATACAAACATCCAAAGAAATCTTGAAGGAGCAGGTGACTGACTTTACTGCCTTCCTTCATTTTATACCCACTTAACAAATTACTGGAGACGTAACAATTATGGGAACAAGGGGGAACATGGTTGAAGGTAGGCATGGCTAGCATCAAACACAAATATTAAAAAATGACAGATATTAAAAAATGTGTAAGATGTGAAACACTCTTGGAAACAGCAGCTATGTGTCCTTTTTTTGTGTACAGGAAGAGCCACAATGTTTTGAATGGCTTTATGCTTTGACTGGATAGAATGGGATAGGACAGTACGGTATGGGACAGTATGGAATGGGATGGGATGGGATGGGATGGGATAGAATAGAATAGAATAGAATAGAATAGAATAGAATAGAATAGAATAGAATAGAATAGAATAGAATAGAATAGAATAGAATAGAATAGAATAGAACAGAACAGAACAGTTGTCTATACAAACAACAGCCTGGAGATACTCTAAATGCCACATAGCAGGAGAACATCTAAAAATGTCTTCAGACAGGTATGTCTTGTATCTGAGAGAAACAGCAGAACTAAATGCAGCAAGTGGTTTTCTCATTCCATTAGGCTGAAGGAAGACATTATTTGGATGCTCCTGCAGTGCATTAGTTTCTCAGGAAGAGGCTGTTCTCATTTAAACTAAGAATCTACAAGGCCACAAGGCCATAGGTGGACACCGTTATTATTGTTCCCACTGTACCAAAAAAAAAAAAAAGGTCACTGCCCTAAATTTCTCACCACTATTAGCAGTCCCTTACCATCACCTCTGTGCCTCAGGCAATCATCCCATTGAGGTCACAGTTCAGGCACCATAATTAGTTTCAGGTAAAAGTGAAGTTAACCTGAGCCGGATTCTGCCTGAAGGATGATGTCAGGCTGCACAAACCAGAGCCAATAGAGCAAAGAAGTATTTCCATTAATCAAACAGGGGCTGTTATGTCTCTTATCACAAGACACCCATCCAGAAGAGAACCTCTGTCAAAGCCCAGGAATGGGTGCTGTGATCTGGTGCCAGCAGAGAAACCTCTCTCTGGCTATGCTTCTTTAATTGCCTCCTGCAGACTTCTCCCTTTCATTCAGCCTTGCATGGTGCAGCCCAACAGGAGACTTGGGCTTCTGTAGAAAAAAAAAATTGTAACAGCAGCTGCCTCCTACATTCTTCAGGTGGCAGTAGGAAACCCTGCAAGCTTCTTAACATTTCTGCAGAGATTCTGGCAACAACTGTCTTTATTCCATGTCTAACCAATGCTTTCTCTCCTTCCTAGCTGTGCCCTAAAACCTTGCTCAGGTCTGCAAATGTTATGTTTTGGTCAATACGCTTTTCTAGAATTTCCCAGTGACATCTGTCAATCAATTCCAACCTAACAGTCAATGAGCTGAGACTAAGATAAGACAAGCAATGCCGCAGAATTTAACAATAGGTTTTGTTGGAAGGGTGTATAGGCAGTCATGAATAGTAAAAACAAATGCAAAAATTGTTGGCTTTATCATAATGTGTACAGAAAAAAAATACTTTTCATAGACAAAAGTAGTTACTTTTATGGCTCAAATTACCTGACATATAGCAGAGTGTATTTTGACTTAGGCATCCAGCCACAGTCATAATCTTAATTTAGAAACTCCAGGTTAATTTTCATTTGTTGTAATGAATGCTTGAAAGGAATAGGGGTTTTTTTCATGTACTTGACTCTTCTGTGCTTTTTTGTGTTCTTCTTCCTATCTGTAAACACAGTTATTGAGCCTGATGACACATCTTTCCCCTCTATCTCCTAATTTATGATGCCTTATAACATAAAGAACTTGTTTAACTGTTTACTGCTCAAAGTCCTTGTTATTAAATAGATTCTCCTTTTTTGTTACTTCTCTTCCTGTCTTTATTGAGTACCTGTCATTCAAAGAAAACTTCAACTATTTTATATCAACTAGGATTCATAACACTCCCAGAAGTTCAATCATAGAATCATAGAATCATCTAGGTTGGAAAAGACCTTTAAGATCATCAAGTCCAACCGCTAACCTAACCTTGCCATCCCACCACTAAACCATGTCCTTAAGCACCTCATCTATCCTTCTTTTAAATACCTCCAGGGACGGGGACTCAACCACCTCCCTGGGCAGCCCATTCCAGAGCCTGACAACCCTTTCTGTGAAGAAATTTTTCCTAATGTCTAACCTAAACCTGCCCTGGCGCAACTTTAGACCATTCCCCCTGGTCCTATCGCTTGTTACCAGGGAGAAGAGGCCAACCCCCACCTCACTACAACCTCCTTTCAGGTAGTTGTAGAGGGCGATAAGGTCTCCCCTCAGCCTCCTCTTCTCCAGACTAAACAACCGCAGTTCCCTCAGACGCTCCTCGTAAGACTTGTGCTCCAGACCCCTCACCAGCTTT